>VSWD01000001.1:38671608-38754640 GCA_033119305.1 Pinctada imbricata
ACTTTAAATTTCTAGTTAAGACACATCAGGACTTCTCTATTAAGATTTAAGCCATTTTTAAAAGAATACTATTCCCTAGAAAGTAAAATGATAAAGAAAAAGTTAAGGAAGGTAGAATAGAAAATTACTCTTTCTAAATTATATAATTTCAAATACACAGAATAGAGTCTTCCTTTGAACATTAATGGAATCTCGAACTTTTAATTACTCAGACAAAAGGGCGAACCAAAGGTGCTAGAGGGGAAGGATCACCTGGTTTTTACTTTTTCAAAACCATATACATTGTATATGCTTAACCTCCCTTACTGGCTTGAAGGCCCCCCCCCCCCCTTCCTCCGAAAAATCAACCTCTAAAAAGGTCCATGGGGCAGGCATTAAACATCAAAATGTTGTAGTACGGAAAAACAGAGTGGATAATCATTTAAGATATTTGTTCATTTTAGACTGTTCTCAGTAATGACCTTTTTTTTGCGGTACGCACATCTAAAGGTATGACATTGAAACTCTTTATTAATTAATACATGTTTCGCATCGCATACTTTTTCAATTGTTAGAGATAGTAATATACATTCTATTTACCTTGAACTTGTTCTTGTGACAGTTCTTCAACCTGTAACAAATAATTTAAAAATTGAATATGCCATTGGACGGATTTTTCTTATACGGACATTACATCTTACACAAATATCTGAATACATTTTTCTTTAAATTTTGGAGCATTCCTTATAAAATAAATACCTCAAATATAGAAATTAAAAACATTGGAGCGACAAACTAAATTATTTTTTTTCTAAACTTTAAATCATTTTGGCAGAAAGGGATTGATTTATCCAAAATCACGGTGGGTAATCTGGCAACGCAGAACATCCGGTTTTTCTATAATGTCGTAATATAGAATATCTATCACACAAAGGGGAATGTGTTGCAGTGTCTGGATGTCTTAACTCATATATATTTAAGAAACAAGAGGCCCAAAGGGGCCACATCGCTCACCTGAGTTGCAGACAAAGGGTTAAAAGTCACAAAAATACTTCTACAGATCAAAGCCCTCGACATCCATATTTGTTGACCTATCGACAAGAAAAACACAAACTTGGCAGAGGACCTTGAGTACTTAATTGCTTGCTGCAAGGTTTCGTGAAATTCTGTGCAATGGTTGCTGAGGAGATTTCGAAAATGTGTCAGCCAATCAGAGTCCTCGGCGGCCATATTTGTTGACCGATCAGCACAAAATACACAATCTTGGTAGAGGATCTTGAGTACTTTCTTCCTGTAAAGTTTCATGAAATTCTGTGCAGTGGTTTTTTGGCAGAGAAGATGTCGAAAATGTGTTAGCCAATCAGAGCCCTCGGAGGCCATATTTGTTGACCGATCGGCACAAAAAACACAAACTTGTTGGAGGACCTTGAATACTTCCTTCCTGTAAAGTTTCATGAAATTCTGTGTGGCGGTTGCAGAGGAGATGTCGAAAATGTGTCAGCCAACCAGAGCCCTCGGAGGCCATATTTGTTGACCGATCGGCACGAAAAACACAAACTTAGTAGAAGACCTTGAGTACTTCCTTCCTGTAAAGTTTCATGAAATTCTGTGCAGCGGTTGCAGAGGAGATGTTGAAAATGTGTCAGCCAATCAGAGCCCTCGGTGGCCATATTTTTTGACCGATCGGCACAAAAAACACAAACTTATTAGAGGACCTTGAGTACTTTCTTCCTGTAAAGTTTCATGAAATTCTGTCCAGCGGTTGCAGAGGAGATATCGAAAATGTGTCAGCCAATCAGAGCCCTTGGCGGCCATATTTGTTGACCGATCGGCTCGAAAAACACAAAATTGCGCGGCTGCGTTAAGGTGCTCCACGCTGACGTCGCGCTGAAAATATTCCATTTTTACGGTGCCTGACATTCAACCCTCAATTACAGCTTAAACGTTCTTTCTTTAGTTCAAAGCTGTATTTTTTTAATATCTGGTAGGTGTCTGGTAGCTAAGAAAAAAAATCACCAAGGGGATTCCCCTGTGTCACGTGACAGTCCTAAATATAACTCTACAGTGTTGTCTCGGTTTTAAATTGAATTTTGCAAGTGGTAAATAAGGAAAAAATAATATAAATGTTTTATCGTTTTCTTCAGTAAATCCTGTAGATTTAGAAATGTGCTGGGCATTGTGCCACTTAAAACGATTAAGAGGAGAAAATATACCGAGAAGGAAAAAAAGTGGTGAAAACACTGCAAAACTCGACTTTACATCCACATTTTACACAACTATTAAAATTTCGATTAAATGCGCAGCAAAATCTTGGTAAATTGAAGTGTCCTCTATGGGTTCTGTATCAAAATATCGAAATTGTACAAGGGTAGTCACCTGCAATTTACATTTTTTTACAACTACCCTATATCAGTCTATTTTCAGATGGGACCTAAACGCACAGGTGATCTGGATTACGTCATAGAAATTAAGCGGGAAAGCATTAGTCATGGTAGTAAACATGCAACATATACGTGTGTACATCATAATAACACGGGTTTTTAATATCTGATACAATGTAAAGTGGTTTTTTTATTTAGTATAATTTTTACAACGATGAGAATGTAATATACATATATTAAGAAGGCAGACCCGGCCGGGGGGGGGGGGGGGGGGGGGGGGAGGCTGACCCGGGAGGGTAAGCCTCGTCCGGGCACCCGCTTTTAGTATACAAGTTAAAACATTATATATTTTCTTTGTGGGAAAGTTTGTGGTAGGGAATAACTGTGGTGATAAAGGTTGCCGCTAGAGAGAGAGAGAGAGAGAGAGAGAGAGGGTTTCTTTCCCGGCTAGGCTAATCATGTTTCAGTCTAATTATAACCCGCCCGATCTCTTGCTGATTACAATTTGTTTTATTATTATTTTTATTTGTTCTTAGATTTAGTCTAGTACAAGTTGACCGTATCTGAAGTCTCAATATTGTTCTGTTGTACCGGCTATGAATACGGTGCCCGCCGTATAGCCATTTATTGACACATGTATTTTAGCACCGTATTCGTAATTATATATATCATATATATTTTTAAAAATAATGCTTGAGAATAAACTGTATTAATGTGCATGAGCTGGCACCCTCGCCCCCAACCCCCCCCCCCCCCAACCCCGGCAGCAACAACAACTAAATGAATATAAAAATGAATAAGAAATAATTATTTTAAAGCCGGTAAATCAGTAAAACTCCATTAAATAGCTAAATATGGACAATATCTAACAAATAATCTAAATAAAAATTGTGCTCCTTTATGAGGATACCATTATCAATTCCTTATATTGATTTACTAATTGAAAATCAGTGATTCCTCTGTGAATAAAAGCGGTTTCTCATCCAAAGCTTCCCTTTAACCCTGAACTCAGACTGCGCATGCTTGACCTACAATGACCCGATGGGCAAAACTGTGGAAAAACACGCATTCTTTCATTACTTCTCGTAAATAAGATACGGGGAACATTTAGAGTTGATGTAAGGAATAGGATGAAAGCTCAATAATATTGAAAATCGATCCAGTACAATTTATCCCTTGAAATATCCCTAGCATACGATAACTGATGTGACGTCATTTATAACGTCACACTATGTTTTCGCGGAATTTTCTCTAACGTCATTGCGTGGAGCACCTTAACGTAGCTGCGTGGTAGAGGACCTTGAGTACTTCCTTCCTGTAAAGTTTCATGAAATTCTGTGCAGTGGTTGCAGAGGAGATGTCGAAAATGTGTCAGCCAATCACAGCCCTCGGCGGCCATATTTGTTGACCGAACGGCACGAAAAACACAAACTGGGTAGAGGACCTTGAGTACTTCCTTCCTGTAAAGTTTCATGAAATTCTGTGCAGCGGTTGCAGAGGAGATGTTGAAAATGTGTCCGACAATCAGAGCCCTCGGCGGCCATATTTGTTGACTGATCGGCACGAAAAACACAAACTTGGTAGAGGACCTTGAGTACTTCCTGCCTGTAAAGATTCATGAAATTCTGTGCAGCGGTTGCAGAGAAGATGTCAAAAATGTGTCAGCCAATCACAGCCCTCGGCGGCCATATTTGTTGACCGATCGGCACGAAAAACACAAACTTGGTAGAGGACCTTGAGTACTTCCTGCCTGTAAAGATTCATGAAATTCTGTGCAGCGGTTGCAGAGAAGATGTCAAAAATGTGTCAGCCAATCACAGCCCTCGGCGGCCATATTTGTTGACCGATCGGCACGAAAAACACAAACTTGGTAATGGACCTTGAGTACTTCCTTCCTGTAAAGTTCCATGAAATTCTGTGCAGCGGTTGCAGAGGAGATGTCGAAAATGTGTCAGCCAATCACAGCCCTCGGCGGCCATATTTGTTGACCGATCGGCACGAAAAACACAAACTTGGTAGAGGACCTTGAGTACTTCCTGCCTGTAAAGTTTCATGAAATTCTGTGCAGCGGTTGCAGAGGAGATGTCGAAAATGTGTCAGCCAATCAGAGCCTGTGGCAGCCAGCTTTGATTTCAGATCGGCTCGAAAAACACAAACTTGGTAGAGGGCATTGAGTACTTGCTTCCTGTGAAGTTTCGTGAAATTCTGTGCAGCGGTTGCAGAGGACATTTTGAAAATGTTAAAAGTTTACGCCGGATGGACGGACGACGACGGACGGACGACGGACTGCGCGCTATGAGAATAGCTCACTTGAACTTCGCTCAGGTGAGCTAATAAAAAATGACAAGCCGGGCTCTATTGTCTCATAATGCCCAAGCGTCCTCAGCCAATCACATTTATTACCGAGCCGCGTCAGCCAAACTTAGACCTTTCGATTCTTGGTAAAAACCAGTTCCTGCCGGTTATCTGCTTTCAGAAAATGGGTAGGCGTGGCTTATCGCTATAGGGCCTATATTGGAGAATAGAGCCCGGCTCGCGTCTGTTTTCTTAATAGGGAAAAAGAATCAAGTCATATTAGACTATCTTTTTAACGATCGGCCTGATTCATGTAATAGAACGCCGATCGTCTTAGTGCGTTATAAAGCTCTAATATTCACCTTATTTTGGATACAACTCATAGCTAAGACATTTCTACACTGCATCACATTACCGTTTTTGTTATAAATGATCTAAATTGCACAAAATTATAGAAAAAAAAACGATTGTTCTGCGTTGCGAGATTACCCACCGTGAAAATTTGATTGTGAGGTGATTCACGCCCAAAGGGTTGCTGTCTGACAGCAGTGATTTGATTTGGTGTGGCTAACTTCAATAGAGCTGTTCGAATAAGCGACGTAAAGCTACCAACGAACTTCGTACTACGTAAAGATACTTAAAGGAACAAAATAAGGGATGGTCTCAAAAGCACATTATTAAACAACTGTTACATTATTTGTTGTTTTAATTCATCAAAAGGATAAATCTAGCAGCATTATAAGCGAACTTGACGTAAACGTTTCTGTACTAGATTAGTTTCTCAACTACTAATATTCTAAGCTTTTGTTTTGGTTTCGTCCTTTTTTTGAAATGGTATATTTACTGCCTGAAAAGTGGGATTAGAGGGTTTAGTAAGATGTTTCTTGGCCTTAAACCTGTAGGTGTAGAATGAATTTCTGGCAGAAAATTTCCACTGCCGCTCAACACCTTACATTTAATTTAATTTACAAATGATTTCTGCAATACAAATTCTTATCTGAGCATGCCATCCATTTCTATCATAAAAGCCCTCGCACTTTTTGACAGGTCTTTTTTCTGATATACTAAGTTTGTCCAAATATTCTTACAGAAAGGGGGAAAAATTCAAAATCTCCGTTAAATCCTCTTCCTTCGCCGGACACATTATCTTTCGAAACACGTGTCTAGTACAATAAAATTGGTACTTACACATATACTTCAATATTCACAATTCCATATATTTCATTGTTTGGGATTAGGATCACTGACGAGGGTCAAGTACCCGAAACGTGCATGTCTGGTCCATGCCGCAACTTCATTTGTTCTAAAATAATGCTATGGATTTGAAGACATGTGATATAGCAATACAGTTTTTCATTTTGATTAATGCTTCCATTCATTTAACGGCTAAAATATTATCTTCGATCTTTCTGCAGCCATCAAAACGGCCATTCACTGCAAGATGATTTCTGTTTAGCAGAGAATTACGTCCCCAGAAATCTCAATCCTGGACCCGCTTTGATTGTGCCTAGAAATTGCCAGACCCCTTTCCCTTTTTGATATCCCCCTAAGTCACATACTTTATTCGCCCTTGATATAAAACAAAGGAGGGGATCTCCAACAACACCAGGCTGCAGCGCCCACAGCAAAACCCCAAAACACCCAATGCAAAAACACAAAGCAGACAAGCACGGAAAGAGACACGCAAGGGACAAGGAACGTCAACGCACAACACAGAAACATCAAACACAAAGGACTTCACATAAACCAACGAGACCAATGGGCAACCGGTGCCGACTTAGGACGGCCATCTGCCACGGAAATAGCAGAAGGTGTGGTTATCCTGGATTACGTGCGCACAACAAAATTAAAACAAATTACATTAGCATAAAATTAGGAAGAAATGATGTTGTGCAATAGCGTTACGCCAACTCCCCCTCCCTTCACGTCGAAACCACTCTAGCTACCACCTGTCTTATAGTAAGTACGGTTCTCCAAATTATTTCGCACAACACTACCACTTATCATACATTTGTAACAAATCAAACGTTTATTGTATTTTGAAATGCCAGCCGTCTTTAGTTAATCAAAATTCTATAAATACGGCTTGATTTATTCCATCAATACTTTCATGTAACCTTTATATTTATTTTCGATAACATGTTGAATTATGTGCTTTTGAGACCATCCCTTATTTTGATACCTTACGTACCAATACGTAGTACGAAGTTCGTTGGTAGGTTTACGTGGCTTATTCGAACAGCTCTATTGAGAGATTCTACCAGTCTCATTCATAGAAATCGATAATACGAATTACGAGAACATCGAAAATTAATAGAAGTTTTGAAGAATGCGGTATATATGTTTTCATATCTGAATAATTAAAAAATGAAAGAACAAGTATTAGCTTTTACAAAAAGCTTGCCGGCAGTTAGCTGACATTATAATAAATGTTGTAAAATAGTAGTAAGATGAACTAATTTTGTTCTTGTTGACCAATCGCACATTTCTGGGCTTTTCCGTTTTTATTTCCGATTCAAGCTACGGAAATTTCCGAGGATCTGTGGATTGTTGTATGACGTATCGGTACAAAGACTTTTCGATGCATCTTTCGGATGAAAATGCATTGATACGATATGACTTTCATTTGTCAAGTCATCTAGAATCTTGAGCCGACCTGATGAAAGTATCTTATGCACAGATTCTAACTAACCTTGACGAATATTTGCATATTTTGTGATTGTCCACCAACCATATTGCCTAGAGTTATCTTATCCGTGCAAGTATGTCACGATTGATTACAGTATACCGGCAGTCATGACTGCCGGTAATAAATTTCAGTATAATTCTCTAGATCAGGAATATAGCCTACAAGCAATGTACCTTACCAACCAAATTTTTAACATATTAGTACAGTAAACTATACATATAATGGAAAAAGTATGTAACTGTCTTCCTAAATTTAGAAAAAGTAAAAGTTTCATTGACATTAGATATATAACTTACGGAATACGTAGAAGCCATATTTTGGTTGTTGATTTTGTTCTGTTACTCTCGATCCGTCATTTTATGAAATACCACTCTATGGTTTAAGAAGGATCAAACGGCGGCATATTTTGAACTAAGATACCACAAAGAAAAGATGAAGCCATAAAAATGCCTGTACGTAACATTGTTCAAGCTGCATATTCATCCTGTTTGGTATTTTAATGGGGAGAAATGGAGATAAGATTTAAATGTATATTTATCGTGTGACAGTATCGGTATCTATTTTAGAAACTCCTATTTGTAGTGGCCATGATTTTCATATACATGTAAGATTTAAACGGATTGGTCGTGTCAGATTGTCTTTTTGAAATTATTATCCGTAATGAACTGCTTACAATATTTGCATGTCATAACCTAAAGGATCTCCTCATTACAAATAAGTGTAAAATTTCTTATTTGATTGATTATAAAGCAGTGTACTTGAATTCGGTTTTTTTTTTTTTAATTTTGGTGAAATTTAAAAAAAAAAAAGTTTGTTTGTTTGTTGGGGTTTTTTTTTTGGGGGGGGGGGGGGGTTCTTGTTCTTCCTCCGGTTGTTGTTGTTTTTTTAATTTATTACAGTCAAGATATTGCCATATATACAGATGTTTGATCTTCATAGAATTCAATAGCATAAAAACGAAATTCGCCATAAGTGGCGCCTCTGAAATGAATTTGCGGGGCATCGCACATATTCTATTCATGCGCGGATCCGGAGGGGGGGGGACCTGAGATTTTCGGAGATGGGGTGCAGCTTTGGCCCATTTCTAATTGAAAGGGGTCTAAAAATGCATAAAAAGGCTTTGAAACCTAAATTTTCGGCTCGCTTCGCTCGCCATTTACAAATACACAATAATTTTTTCTGCAAAATTCCTTAATCATTTTCAATTTTTTATACTTAATAAATTTTATATAACTGTCTTGGGTCTCGTGAACTCGTATTTTCAACAGACCCTTACTTCATAGGATGTAACCTCCCTCATCTTTTTCAAGGTTTGTCATTTTAAGATGTCAGATTATTTGGGAAAATGACTCATCTATTTATTCTCATGAAATATAGACAAAATGTGAATTAATCAAAATTTTCGCGGCTCGCTCCGCTCGCCGATATAAGAAATAAAATATTCAGTGTTATAAATAATCATCTCGATCGAATCAAGACAAATTAATATTTCATATCTAAATATATGTCAGGCTAGCTTCGCTCGCCAATTCTTCATAAAAATAAACGTGAAAGGAAAACTATTAATACCTGCCCTCAAAATTCAATTGATCCTTAAGTGCACACGTTGCCCTCTCCCCATGATGTGCACCGAAATATACATACATGATAGGTAGACTTCCTACAATTTTGGACCCCCTCTGACCAAAAATGCTGGATCCGCACATGCTATTTACAAATATATCGCATCTGGTACGTCACATTCGGATAAGCCTCGCATTTATTTTCGAAAAAAGACTCGGACGTCAGATGGCGCCATTTTAAAAACAGTTCCCCGTTGATCTATTAGTTTTGTTATAATCTATCATGAAATACAAGTTCCAACACTGGATCGTAACTGACAAATATGTTACTCACAGCATTACACACTCAAGTTGGAGAATTTTGAATGTTGAAAAGGCGCCTTTTTACTTTTACATCGATTTGATGTAAAACCTTCCACCATTGGCGTCCGAGTCTTTTATGCCGTAGGAAATAAAGGACGAGGGGATCCGAATGAGTACGTCAGAGAAGTCTGATTTTTAGCTCTACTGGTCTCAGACCAGTCGAGCTTATGCGATCACCCTTTGTCCGGCGTCCGTCCGTCTGTCCGTCTGTCTGTCTGTCCGTCTGTCCGTCTGTCTGTCTGTCCGTCTGTCCGTAAACAATTCTTGTCCGGACAACTCCTCTGAAACTGTAAGAGATAGAAAGTTAATTCTTTTTGCATTTTACTTGGACCATGGTCTAGTTGTGCACCTGATATTTAGTTTCAGTCCCTGACCCCCAGGGTCTTAGAAAATGGGCGTGGTCATTAAATTCTTTGTAATCTTGTCCGGACAACTCCTCTGAAACTGTTAGAGATAGAAAGTTAATTCTTTTTGCATTTTACATGTTCCATTGTCTAGTTGTGCACCTGACATTTAGTTTCAGTCCCTGACCCCCAGAGTCTTAGAAAATGGGCGTGGTCATTAAATTCTATGTAATCTTGTCCGGACAACTCCTCTGAAACTGTTAGAGATAGAAAGTTAATTCTTTTTGCATTTTACATGTTCCATGGTCTAGTTGTGCACCTGACATTTAGTTTCAGTCCCTGACCCCCAGGGTCTTATAAAATGGGCGTGGTAATTAAATTCTATGTAATCTTGTCTGGACAACTCCTCTGACACTATAAATGATGGAGACTTAATTCTTTTTGCAATATGATGGGTCTGTGGTCTTGTTGTGCACCTGATATTTTGTTTGAGCCCCTGACCCCCAGGGTCTTAGAAATGGGTGTGGTCATTTTCTCCTATATAACTCTATGTAATCTTGTGCTCGCAACTCCTCTGACACTATAAATGATGGAGACTTAATTCTTTTTGCAATATGATGGGTCTGTAGTCTAGTTGTGCACCTGATATTTTGTTTGAGCCCCTGACCCCCAGGGTCATAGAAATGGGTGTGGTCATTTTCTCCTATATAACTCTATGTAATCTTGTGCTCGCAACTCCTCTGACACTATAAATGATGGAGACTTAATTCTTTTTGCAATATGATGGGTCTGTGATCTTGTTGTGCACCTGATATTTTGTTTGAGCCCCTGACCCCCAGGATCATAGAAATGGGTGTGGTCATTTTCTCCTATATAACTCTATGTAACCTTGTGTTCGCAACTCCTCTGACACTATAAATGATGGAGACTTAAATCTTTTTGCAATATGATGGGTTTGTGGTCTTGTTATGCACCTGATATTTTGTCTGAGCCCCTGACCCCCAGGGTCTTAGAAATGGGTGTGGTCATTTTCTCCTATATAACTCTATGTAATCTTGTGCTCGCAACTCCTCTGACACTATAAATGATGGAGACTTAATTCTTTTTGCAATATGATGGGTCTGTAGTCTAATTGTGCACCTGATATTTTGTTTGAGCCCCTAACTCCCAGGGTCTTAGAAATGGGTGTGGTCATTTTCTCCTATATAACTCTATGTAATCTTGTGCTCGCAACTCCTCTGACAATATAAATGATGGAGACTTAATTCTTTTTGCAGTATGATGGGTCTGTGATCTTGTTGTGCACCTGATATTTGTTTGAGCCCCTGACCCCCAGGGTCTTAGAAATGGGTGTGGTCATTTTCTCCTATACAACTCTATGTAATCTTGTGCTCGCAACTCCTCTGACACTATAAATGATGGAGACTTAATTCTTTTATCAATGTGATGGGCCTGTGGTCTGGTTATGCTGATATTTTGTTTGAGCCCCTGACCCCCAGGGTCATAGAAATGGGTGTGGTCATTTTCCCCCATATAACTCTATGTAATCTTGTGCTCACAACTCCTCTGACTAAATTCTTATTGCAATAATATGAATCAAGGCAAAGCCTTTTTGTGCGAGCGGAGAGAAAATAGATATGATTATATAAAATAAAAAAAGATTTTTCTTTTTTATTTTGACTATGACGGTTTATCTTATCAGACAAAACTTTCTGTTTGATGATTGCCAAAAAAGGTAGTATATAAGGCGAGTGGAAAAACGAAAGCATTTGTAAAATTGATCTAGACCAGCAGATGAACATTTTAATGGGGGGAGGGGGGGGGGTTAAAATACGGTTCTTTAAAAATATGGATCTTTATAATTCATTTTTATTTTGTAAGAATAATGTTTAAGCTAGATGAAAATAAATTACTTAAAAACAAAAGAAATAAAGCCTGTGTTTGTGAAACACGAATGCCCCCGATGGCATCTTTTTTAGTATGAACACTATTTTCTGTTAAGTACATGTATGTGAGGTCACTGGGTTAAAAGGTCAAAGGTCAACGTCACGAGGTCAAAAATTTTGGTATCAATGGAAAGGTCTTGTCACAAGGAATACACATATGAAATATGAAAGCCCTATCACTTACCATTCAAAAGTTATGCCCAATGTTAAAGTTTTTGAAAAGTAGGTCGAAGGTCAAGGTCAAGTTCACGAGGTCAAAAATGTTGGTATCAATGGAAAGGTCTTGTCACAAGGAATACACATGTGAAATATGAAAGCCCTATCGCTTCCCATTCAAAAGTTATGCCCAATGTTAAAGTTTTTGAAAAGTAGGTCAAAGGTCAAGGTCAAGGTCACGAGGTCAAAAATGTTGGTATCAATGGAAAGGTCTTGTCACAAGGAATACACATGTGAAATATGAAAGCCCTATCACTTCCCATTCAAAAGTTATGCCAAATGTTAAAGTTTTTGAAAAGTAGGTCAAAGGTCAAGGTCAAGGTCACGAGGTCAAAAATGTTGGTATCAATGAAAAGGTCTTGTCACAAGGAATTCACATGCAAGGAATACACATGTGAAATATGAAAGCCCTATCACTTCCCATTCAAAAGTTATGCCCAATGTTAAAGTTTTTGAAAAGTAGGTCAAAGGTCAAGGTCACGAGGTCAAAAATTTTGGTATCAATGGAAAGGTCTTGGCACAAGGAATACACATGTGAAATATGAAAGCCCTATCACTTCCCATTCAAAAGTTATGCCCAATGTTAAAGTTTTTGAAAAGTAGGTCAAAGGTCAAGGTCAAGGTCACGAGGTCAAAAATGTTGGTATTTATGGAAAGGTCTTGTCACAAGGAATACACATGTTAAATATGAAAGCCCTATCACTTCCCATTCAAAAGTTATGTCCAATGTTAAAGTTTTTGAAAAGTAGGTCAAAGGTCAAGGTCACGAGGTCAAAAATTTTGGTATCAATGGAAAGGTCTTGTCACAAGAAATACACATGTTAAATATGAAAGCCCTATCACTTCCCATTCAAAAGTTATGCCCAATGTTAAAGTTTTTGAAAAGTAGGTCAAAGGTCAAGGTCAAGGTCACGAGGTCAAAAATGTTGGTATCAATGGAAAGGTCTTGTCACAAGGAATACACATGTGAAATATGAAAGCCCTATCACTTCCCATTCAAAAGTTATGCCCAATGTTAAAGTTTTTGAAAAGTAGGTCAAAGGTCAAGGTCAAGGTCACGAGGTCAAAAATTTTGGTATCAATGGAAAGGTCTTGTCACAAGGAATACACATGTGAAATATGAAAGCCCTATCACTTCCCATTCAAAAGTTATGCCCAATGTTAAAGTTTTTGAAAAGTAGGTCAAAGGTCAAGGTCAAGGTCACGAGGTCAAAAATTTTGGTATCAATGGAAAGGTCTTGTCACAAGGAATACACATGTGAAATATGAAAGCCCTATCACTTCCCATTCAAAAGTTATGTCCAATGTTAAAGTTTTTCGGACAAACAGACAGACAAACAGACAAACAGATAAACAGACAAACAGACAAACAGACGGACAGGCCAAAAACTATATGCCCTTGAATCTTTGATTCCGGGGGCATAAAAATAAACATATTCCGACTTCTGACAGTACGAAACCACCCGAGACGAGAAAAGCAATCAGAGCGAAACATCTCATTTAAAACCGGAAATGTCGGATTTTCCGTGGTTACGCCGCCTTGTTGATGCTTTATCGTTACCTGATTTACGAAAAATATTTTTAATAAATTTAACTTATAAACAAAAATTGAGTATAACATATACGTCTACTTGGAGTCGAAAAGAAATTTAAATGGCAATATCCAGCATCTCCGCAGTAACTCTGTCTGCGAGGGGACGAAAATTTTTGAAAGCATAGTAGGACATTCTCATTCTTTGATTCAGCATATTTTCTCAATAAGATATATATGTATACGCGTTACCATAAGGGCGAGCTTCGCTCGCAAAGGCCCTTCGGGCCTTTGCAGAGAGCTCCGCTCGCTATTATGGGTCTCTGGTCTAGTTGTGCACCTGTTATTATGTTTTAGCCCCTGACCCTTAGGGTCTCAGAAATGGGTGTGGTCATTTTTTCCTATATAAGAAAATGTAATCTTGTGCTTGCAACTCCTCTGACGCTATAAATGATGTAGAATTAATTCTTTTTGCAATGATTGGTCTGTGGCATAGATGTGCAACTGATATTTTGTTTTAGCCTTATACCCCCAGTGTCTTTGAAAATGGGTGTGGTAATTTTTCCTATATAGTTGTGCTCTCTTCTCATTTAAAGCTATTTATGATGGGGAGTTAATTCTTTATCCAAGTCTTGATGTGTCATTGGTAGTTCATTTGAGCTAGCAGTCCTTGGCCCCTAGGATCTTGAAAAATGGGTGTGACATTCTTTTTAGAAATACTTTATCTTGGATATTATGAATTATATGAGTGCTATTATAGTTGCAGTATAATGGATATGTAGTTTTGTCATGCAACTTATAATTTGTTAGAGCGCCTGCTCCCTATGGTCTTGGTTTAAAAAAAAAAGACAGGAAATTAATGTTTTAGAAAAAAAAACCAGGAGAGCTACAGTCTCGTCAGAGACTTCTGGTCTTTTGTTAACCTCATAAAGATATGTTTTCTAATTCACAAATGCAATATGAGGAATTCTGGTGGAACTATTCAACATGTTACATGCTAGTCACAGTGAACAAAAATGGACAGCTCCTGTTAAACAATATTTATAAAGGCGAAATATAAGGAGTCAATCCTCAACATGACGGCATTCACAGCGAGACGCACGCGAGAAAGAAAGAAAGAACAGACAGAGACCATGAGAACAATATCATATGTTACATGGCCAATTGTGCCTCATATGAAATGCATGTGAATTTACATGAACTTTACATAAAAGTTCACATTCCATATGAATTTCATGTGAGGCACAATTGGCTGTGTATATATATAAAAAGATAGCCACGTAGGTGGCGAATTAATAATGCAAAGAAGCAGCTCTACGTCGAGATACATGTAGCAGTCTATAAGAATTTCAATTTTGAGATAACTCTCTTTCAAATTTGGGTTTTAATTTTACAACTACATGCCGTTACAACAGAACTTTGAATATTTTTTGAATATTTTCCCCTGCCATGGTCGCCATAGCACTTTCTATATAGACAGTACCTCAGACAGTGCATGTATTTTAGATATTCTTTTTATTTTCGTGCGTGAACATCGACGGCGGGTGCGGCTAGCCAAACAGGGGATGCTTTCTCCTACCGGGCACCTGATCCCACCTCTAGCTTGCTAGGGGTCCGTCGAAATTTTCCTTACGGAGATTATGCTTTCGAATTCTAAATCGAATTCCAGTTATAAGAAAATATATAAAGAATACACAGCTATTGTTGACTTTTATTGTAATCTGGACCCGGTACCATAAACTTAGAATTGACTTAAGTCAAATTCTCAAAACGCTATATATAACGAAGCAGTGAAAATCTTAACTGTTGAGTTCATCCATTCTATTCTACCCTGAAACAAGAAATTGAAACGTGATTCTGATATTATAACGAGATAAAAGAACATTGAAAATTTGACTTAGTTAAAGTCAATTCTTAGTTTATGGTGCCGGGCCCAAGATTCTCCATGTCTGACGTACATCAAAGAAGAAGCATGACAACACGAGAAAACAAGTGCGAGAACATACCAGGCATTCATAATCTCTTCAATGATGTTTATAATCTCGATTGTAATAACGGTAAATAATTCTTCGATTAATCCATCATATTTGCGCTACTTCTGAAAACATTTCCGCATTCACCGACATTTTCATTAGATTACTTTCTTTAATTCTAAAGGAATGACGTGCAAGGAACACCTAATACTTCATGTCAACAAATAATGGGGTCAAGTCTTTCAGTGTACTATGTTAAATTTATTTATTTCTCCGTGATGTCTTGGGCAATGACAAGAGGTACGTACGGAAGCCGGAAGAAGGACGATCCGTAGACAAATTAATCCGTTCACAGGTCTTTCCGTCCCCAAGACGATCCGTCCCCAGATGATCCGTCCACAATGAATAATGGTAGCAGGACGATCCGTCCCCAAGTCTTTCCGTCCCCAAGTCTTTCCGTCCCCAAGACGATCCGTCCCCAGACGATCCGTCCCCAGATAATCCGTCCACAATGAATATGTAGGATAAAGTGATAATTATCCATAAAACAACTAATTATGTTGTTTTCTCTCACCGTCTATTATTTGTTTGACAATTAGTGTATTTAATTGGGGATACTTTCGTGTGGTTTTGTGCATTGGAGTACGTTCTTAGTAATCCAAAATAGAATCTCTTATTGTATGTTTTACGTCCTTTCAACTTTTGAAAATTTACAAGACGAAGCTCTAGGAGAGACGTCTAACAATGGTTAAAAAAGAAAAAAAGCTTTGTTTTTTTTTTCAAATTTGCTTCTTTATAGCTTTTTTTTAATTTTCGAAGAAAGCAGGGTTGGGTTGGGGTGGGGGTTACTAACTATTCAAGACGTAAAACGTAGTCAATAAAAGACATTAAAAATTTAAAATTGCAGACGATTCTGGTCCCTCAGTCATTAAAATTAATTTTCCTCAAATTAAAATCTTGGTTTTTTTTTCATTAATTTGAAATATATATGGAGTGAAATAATGGAAGACAAAGAAATGTTGACACGATGTTTTATGTCCGAAAATTTGTCCTTATTCCAAGTAGTTATTGTATCTTTTATCACAATTTCTAAATTTTATCGGAAATTTACAAATACAACAATATAAACATGTTCGAAATTGCAAAACCTGAACGCGCGTTAAACAATCAATAGATGTAAATGGTACGGGCATCGGAACTTGAACGTTTAAGTTTTTTTTTTTTGTCGTCTACAAATGTTGTTTTAAAGATACTTTATAGTGCCATAACAGCTCAGAATGTTTTTGGCTAATCAGATAGTAAATATGATCCACATAAAATTGCGCAATCTGGTTTGCAAAATTCTTGCGCCTAGCCTCTGAAATTAATTATTTTAGTGTCCATTTACACCTGTTACGGGAAATCGCCGAGCGTCTTATCGCTACATCTTGCTGCTGACCACATGTGTGAAGGATTCATCAGAAGCAGGACACCATAGTAGTAAGCAAACGATGGCTATATAGAAGATAATGCATTTGTTATGAGAGTTGTAATCTTAAAAAAAGACAGTGACGGTATGTAAATAAAAAAAATTAAATCCTTCAATGACAATGGCGAGTAAAAGATTGCAGGGTTTGTGTTTTTTCATGTCAAGACTTGGCGGCACAACCCCCAACCCCTCTCCCCGCTTCCCACCCATACACACTCTTACCACACTGACAATGTTCCTTCATCATGTAAAATCAAATAAGAAAAACGCACAAATTATTATTTAAAAAAAGAAAGAGATACGAACGAAAAAGGAGAACAGAAAAGAAAGAGAACAGAAAGAAATAAATAAAATATGAACAAAGAATTAAAGTAAACGACGAAAGAAATAATTTTCATATTTTAAGAAAAGTATGAAAATTTTTCGCTTTGATACAAGATACGTGATAATGCAAGAACATTTTAAACGAGGAAAAAAATTGGAAAAGAGCAATAGAAAGAACGTAGTTAGTAATTATTTTGCAGTGTCCGTCAACCATGTTATACAACTTATAATATAGAAAGAAAAAAAATATAAAGAAGTATATTGAAAAATGAGGTTTATATATCTTATCAACAATTTTTAATTTTAAGCGCTCAAAATTTTCTTTATTTGGACTTTTATTTTCAGGTGTTTAAGTTTTATTATTTCAATCAGCAAGTAGACGGCAAAACAAAATAATTATAATGATTTAATTAAGATAATTAAACTGGGGACGGATCATCTACGGTTTCCGTGGACGGAATAACCAAGGGGACGGATCGTCTGGGGACGGATCGACCTGTGGACGGAACGTCTAGAAATCATGAATAATTATGTAGGACAACGTGATAATTATCCTTAAAAGTTAAAACAAGTAATTACGTTGTTTATTATCACCGTCTAAGTAAGTACTATTAGTTTGATAATTAGTGTAATAAATTGGGGATACTCTCATGTGTTTTTGTGCATTGGAGTACGTTACATGTATTTATCCAAATTAATATTATATCTTACTGAGTGTATGTTTTGCGTCCTTTCAACTTTTAAAAATTTACAAGACGAAGCTCTATGAGAGACGTTTAACAATGGTTAAACAATACTGGCTAGAAAAAACTAATATTTATTTATCTAGCCCATCACAGATTTATTTTTTAAAAATAGCTAAAAATATATTTAATACTTTCAACTGGTCAGAAAGAGTCCAAAGACACTCCAGAACCACCTAATCGAATGCATTTTTCAAAATTTTGTCATTTTCGTTCGAACTCAATACAACAATCGCCAACAAATTGCGACCCCCCCCCCCCCTTGCGCTTCCCACTCTGGATCCGCCCCTGCACCTGATACACATGTACACTCTTACCATACTGACAATGTTCCTTCATCATAAGAAATATGCACAAATGATGATTAAAGAAACAGAAACGTACCAAAGGAGAACAGAAAAGAAAGAAATAAAAAAAAAACAACGGAGGAATAAAGAAAAAGACGAAAGAGATAATTAAACGGGGACGGATCATCTTCGGTTTCCGTGAACGGAATAACCACGGGCACGGATCGTCTTTGGACGGATCGACCTGTGGACGGAACGTCTAGAAATCACGGAAGGCGATTGGGGACATTTGTATTAGAAGTTATGAATTCTGTCTCTGACTTATGACTTCTGTCTTTTGACTTGTATCTTAGGACTTCTGACTTCTGACTTCGGTCTAATGACTTATTACTTCTGAATTACGACTTTTGTGTTACGTCTTTTGATTTATGTCTTAAATGTGTAAATTATGTTTTACTAGTTATGTCTTATTAACTATGATATACAAAGAGAGAAAATTGCTATTCGAAAGGCGCATCGACTAGAAAAACAAGAGGCCCAAGGGGGCCACATCGCTCACCTGAGGAGACTGTATGTATGTTTTTAATCAAAGTCAGTATATGACCTGAAGGAAATAGCTTTTAGTGAAGCTTTGAGGAGGACAATGTGTACTTACTTCCCGTAAAATTTGGTGAAATTATGTGCAGTAGTTTAAGAGGATAAGTCAAAAATGTGTCATCTAAATAGAGCCTATGGAGGACATCTTGGATTTCCGATCAGCTCGAAAAACATAAACTTGGCAGAGGGCAATGAGTACTTGCTTCCTGTGAAGATTCAAGAAATACTGTGCAACGCTTTTAGAGAATAGGTCGAAAATGTGTCAGCCAATCAGAGCCTGTGGTGGCCATCTTGGATTTCTGATTGGCTCCAAAAAACATAAACTTGGTAGAGGGCAATGAGTACTTGCTTCCTGTGAAGTTTTGTGAAATTCTGTGCAGCAGTTTCAGAGGAGAAGTTGAAAATGTGTCAGCCAATCAAAGCCTGTGGCAGCCATCTTGGATTTCCGATCAGCTCGAAAAACACAAACTTGATAGAGGGCATTGAGTACTAGCTTCCTGTAAAGTTTCAAGATATTCCGTGCAGCGGTTTTAGAGGAGAAGTCAAAAATGTGTCAGCCAATCAGAGCCTGTGGCGGCCATATTGGATTTCCCATCGGCTCAAAAAAACACGAACTTGGTAGAGGGCATTGAGTTCTTGCTTCCTTTCGAGTTTCGAGAGATTCTATGCAGTCGTTTCAGAGGAGAAGTTGAAAATGTGACAGCCAATCAGAGCCTGTGGCGGCCATCTTGGATTTCCGATGGGCTCGAAAAACACAAACTTGGTAGAGGGCATTGAGTGCTTTCTTCCCGTGAAGTTTCGAGAGATTCCGTGCGGCAGTTTCAGAGAAGTCTAAAAATCTTGGATTTCCCATCAGCTCTTAAAACACAAACTTGGTAGAGGGCATTGAGTTCTTGCTTCCTGTGAAGTTTCGAGAGATTCTGTGTAGCGTTTCAGAGGATAAGTCGAAAATGTGTCAGCCAATCAGAGCCTGTGGCAGCCATCTTGGATTTCCAATTAGCTCGAAAAACACAAACTTTGTAGAGGGCATTGAGTACTTGCTTCCTGTGAAGTTTCGAGAGATTCTGTGAAGCGTTTCAGAGGATAAGTCGAAAATGTGGCAGCCAATCACAGCCCTCGGCGGCCATATTTGTTGACCGAACGGCACGAAAAACACATACTTGGTAGAGGGCATTGAGTTCTTGCTTCCTGTGAAGTTTCGTGAAATTCGGTGCAACGGTTTCAGAGAAGTTGAAAATGGGTCAGCCAATCAGAGCTTGTAGCAGCCATCTTGGATTTCCGATCGGCTCAAAAACACAAACTTGGTAGAGAGCATTGAGTTCTTGCTTCCTGTGAAGTTTCGAGAGATTCTATGCAGCCGTTTCAAAGGAGAAGTCGAAAATGTGTCAGCCAATCAGAGCCTGCGGCGGCCATTTTGGATTTCTGATCGGCTTGAGAAACACAAACATGGTAGAGGGCATTGAGTTCTTGCTTCCTGTGAAGTTTCATGAAATTCTGTGCAGCGGTTTCAGAGGAGAAGTCGAAAATGTGTCAGCCAATCAGAGCCTGTGGCGGCCATCTTGGATTTACGATCGGCTCAAAATACACAAACTTGGTAGAGGGTATTGAGTTCTTGCTTCCTGTGAAGTTTCGAGAGATTCTATGCAGCCGTTTCAGGGGAGAAGTCGAGAATGTGTCAGCCAATCAGAGCCTGTGGCGGCCATCTTGGATTTCCGATGGGCTCGAAAAACACAAACTTGGTAGAGGGCATTGAGTACTTGATTCCTGTGAAGTTTCATGAAATTCTGTGCAGCGGTTTCAGAGGAGAAATCGAAAATGTGTCAGCAGATCAGAGCCTTTGGCGGCCATCTTGGATTTCCGATTGGCTCGAAAAACAAAAACCTGGTAGAGGGCATTGCGTACTTGCTTCCTGTGAATTTTCGTGAAATTCTGTGCAGCGGTTTCAGAGGAGAAGTCGAAAATGTTAAAAAGTTAAAGACACACGACGGACGACAGACGACGGACGCCGCGCTATGACAATAGTTCAGGTGAGCTAAAAACCCAAGTACATACATGTAATCCGCGGGCCAAATTATGGTTGGCATGTGGAAGGGGATGAAAACCTGAAACATTATGCAGCAGATTGAAATAATTCTTTCTAAAGTGAAGGGATGAAATAAATAAACAAATAAACACTCAAATTTTTCATTTGTCAAAGGATGATTTAAATAACATAAACACCAAAATACACTCAAATTTGAGTGTATTTAAACCCTAATAATTTCGCATACATGGAGCTACTAATGGTTATAGCAGAAGAATACTTTGGTTAGAAGGTTCACAGAGCAACAACAATTTCGCAGTCATAGCCATGAATTACATTGAAGCACTGTCCAGAGACGCTTGGCGTTGTCCAATATTACTGCTTTATGACAACGGAACGGAAAACTTAACTCTTTCTCCACTCCAGTCGTGTTTTTCCGGTGCAACGATACATATACCGGTAGTATGTCTGGTCTTAGAAGTGTATTATGTATGTACGGGGAAATTTTGTCAACAAATAGAGACTTCGTGGGGAACCATAAGATTTCAACAAATGGAGTGAATGATTTTCTTTTATAAGGATTTAATGGATAGTCTCGAGTATGATGAATTTAATCCTCCTCATGTTGAATGCTAGAAGTTTTGTTTCACTGACTTAATTCGAGTCGAACTTGACAGCGTAGTAGAAAACTGGAACCTGCATTTCAAATGCACACAGACACCAATTCTAATTCATTCTGTTTGTTTCACGCATTCTGATTGGTTCACAGGATTTCTACAAGCATGTATAACGACGATATACATGCCGCAAACCGACTCACTTGAAATACTTTAAAATGTATTCCTACGGAAATTTGCAGGTCACAAGGTTTAGCGCACTTTTTCCGTATGACGTCATGCTTCCCTTTGTTCTTCGCTCCTGTGACGTCATACTGTGACGTAAAACTACAAGATATGAGCTTGTAAATGGCGTTCTCCACATGTAAACAACAGAGCAAGTAAGTCTATTATTGATAACACTTTGATTTTTCGCCATTGTAATAAATACGAAGCAGTTGTATTTCATATTTTGCAGCGCAATAATTTCTGTTGGTCGTTGTTAGTCCTCCGTAGCAACGTCACCTCTAAAGCGATACGTGAGATCCTCTGAGGGGTATAAAAAGTTAAAATATGTCACATGAATTAGAATAGGGATAAACGTACTGTGTTTTGTGGTTCCGACAGATAATGTTGGATATACTGTTGGAAACATACGTTATACCGTCGGGGACAAGCCCCGACGGTATAACTGCGTTTCCAACAGTATATACAACATATACCTGTCGGAACCACAAAACACAGTACGTTTATCCCCTAATTCTAATTCATTCTGTTTGTTTCACGCATTCTGATTGGTTCACAGGATTTCTACAAAGATGTATAACGACGGTATACATGCCGCAAACCGACTCACTTGACATACTTCACCATGTATTCCTACGTAAATTTGCACGTTACAAGCTTTAGCGCACTTTTTGCGTATGACGTCATGCTTCCCTTTGTTCTTCGCCCCTGTGACATCATACTGTGACGTAAAACTACGAGGTATGAGCTTGTAAATGGCGTTCTCCACATATAAACAACAGAGCAAGTAAGCTTATTATTGATAACACTTTGATTTTTCGCCATTGTAATAAATACGAAGCAGTTGTATTTCATATTTTGCAGCGCAATCATTTCTGTTGGTCGTTGTTAGTCCAATGAGCAACGTTACCTCTAAAGCGATGCGTGAGACCCTCTGAGGGGTATAAAGAGTTAAAATATGTCACATGAATTAGAATAGGGATAAACGTACTGTTTTTTGTGGTTTCGACAGGTATACGTTGGATATACTGTTGGAAACGCAGTTATACCGTCGGGGCTTATAACTGCGTTTCCAACATTATATCCAACATATACCTGTCGGAACCACAAAACTCAGTTACAGTACGTTTATTCCCTAAATGGAAATCCAGGTTGGTACATGTATTATACTTTCTTCCTGGAGTATTTTGAGGAATTATTTTATCATTTTGGAAAGAAAAAAGTGTTATTTTGGGTTCACCTAGCACAGTATGTCGACAGGAATTTCAAGACTTGGCTATTTCAAGCTCTAATAGCTGTATATGGCGCACCTGAGCTATGCAGGGGATTGCTAGAACTTATTGACGAAACTTTTGAACAATGAGACCATCCTGTAGACAAGCAGCCTTTTCTGATTCCGTTCGAAACAATGACATGACGTCATGAGATTACATACTCTTCATGTCTACCAACTTGCAACAAGGTCATAGGCCGCACAGGCTTGCAATATTACCTTGCCATCATCGTTATTTTCCTACGCCATTTCACGCAATGATAAAACCCGAGAGGCATCGCAAGTACGGCATGTCGTCACAGTGACGTCATTCTGACTTTTGACGTAAACAGTGCAAAAGATTCAAAGGCAGAGGCACATATTTGAGTGTTTAGGGACAAGTAAATGGGCGATGAAGGAAACGATTGTTATCATGATGTAGGAAAATTTACAAGACTCTCGTCTAAAGACGGTAGGTTTCGATTTATAGCTAGAATTTGTATTTTTACTGGAGACTTCTCGCTTAGCTGATCGTGTTGGCAACGTACGAAGGAAGAAAGAATCCCTGATACTGCATCGTATTGCATCGAAAGAAAAGCATTGCATGTACACTGTATACCTCATAAATGTAGTCAAACCTGATGGTATATACTTGTGATGCTTTATTCAAAAACATGAAGCCCCAGTTCCAGTCTGCAAGAATCTTGCAGACAAACAATAGGCGATGACGGCAGAGGTAGATTCAAAGTGAAGAAAAGCGGAACTGAAATCGGACGCATGCGTAGGAGATTGCATGTCTACCAATATCTTTTTCCAAAGACTTATTCATAAGTTGTTATTTACATGTCCACCCCTTAGCTTCCAGTGCTGTGTACTGTCGATCAATGTCAATATGCGCATCTAAGGAAAAGGTGTTTGATTTTCTTTATTTGTAATTTAGTTAATAATTCATTTCTATGAGCTGACTCCGTCAGTTGTATGTCATAAACTTTTCACATTTCCGACTTCTTCTCAAGAACCATAGAAGGGACTTGATGATACTTAGACCTCTGGGTAATCGTAATAGTGGGAGGGTTGTGCGTACGTAATCCAGGATAACCACATCGTCTGCTACCTAAGTGGCAGATGGCCGTCCTAAGTCGGCACCGTTTACCCATTGGTCTCGTTGGTTTATGTGTAGTCATTTATATTTTATGTTTTTCTGTGATTTGACGTTCCTTGTACTACTGCGTCTCTTTCTGTGCGTGTGTCATTTTTGTGTTTTACGGTGGGTGTTTTGGGAGGTTGCTGTTGGTGCTGCAACTAGGTGTTGTTGGAGATCCCCTCCTTTCTTTTAGAAGGAATGAAGTAATTATGGTCCCCTTGAAGTGTTGTTTATTCGTACGGATCAGTCAACTTTAGGTACCACTACAGGCAAAGTGGGTAATGGGTATACCCTCAGTTGACAACTTCTTCAGAACCGTGGTATTTTTTGGTTCCACTCCAAGGTCAAGTCTATATTAATCGTTCATAGTAAGCGGCGGTTGCACACTGATCACTCTCCCTTTGTATTCTGTCCTCAATCTTTTGGTGGTTTGTTGGTAATGCTCGTTTGTTTATTGATCTCCAACAATTTGTTTGGTTTTTTTCAGGATCGGATTTTCTTTCATCTGTATTTTATGTGGTTGCCACAAGAGCATGACGTAATGTGGACTTATTTCAGATTTTTGAGGACCATTGAATTAGAAAACGGAAAATTGTAAATAATGTGCACGTCTGTTGATGAACTACGTATGCCACAAACTTTGTACATACCAAAATATTTACGTTACTATTAGATTTCCTATATAAAACTCCCTTTAGACAACTACATTTATATTCTTATTACTTGGGTTGCTTCGCGATTCTCGGCATTTGCACATGTTTAACCAGAATTATACACCTATGAACACCAAAAGTAAGACAGTCATTTCAGACATAACTTCTTTTACAACTTCTTAATATATTTTGCACATTTGAATAGCAGTACTACTCTTTCAATAAATTACAATACATAACCTCAAAGGGTTTAAGGAAAATCTATTTTTTCTAATGTGAAACTGTGCGTAAACCTGCATCATATTGATTTTCAAAATGGTATATATGAAATCATATCCCTTAAGGTATCCGTTGTACAATAGAGTCTTTTTACATAGCGTTTTAATCATC
This sequence comes from Pinctada imbricata, assembly GCA_033119305.1. Lineage (NCBI taxonomy): Eukaryota > Metazoa > Mollusca > Bivalvia > Pterioida > Pteriidae > Pinctada > Pinctada imbricata. Next base: position 38,696,611 of record VSWD01000001.1, read on the forward strand.
TCCATTGTAAAGTATGGTAAATTTTATGCCTGGTAAGGTACTATAAACTATATATTTTCTGAAAGGTAATGATGCCCTGAGTACAGATTTAAGACTCCCGGGTCTTAAAAATCAAAGGGGAAAAACTCTTGTACAACTTTGTCATTTTGCATAGGTTATATAGAGAAAATAGACAATTTAAATGCTTCACCAGTTATTCCCCAATATTTTTCTGACCCCAAAATTATTATTTTTGAGCAGTGGGCATTATAACCTTTCAGAAAATATATAGTTTAAAGTACCTTACCAGGCACGGGAAAATGCCCTATTGTACATCGGATACCTTAAGATTTATTATCCGAAACATGCACGTGTGAAGCATAGTATTTGGATATTGTTGTCCAGATGTCTGCTCTCCTGGTGGCAGAGTCGGGAAGCTTCTTTTTTTCTTCTTCTTCTTTATAATTATAGCTCTTTCTTTGGAGTAAAGTTGCCTTCTGTTTGCAAGATATTATTCTCCAAATTTCGTCAACATATGACACTCGAGTTCATGTCAAAATGCAAGTTTTAAAAATAACTAATTTTGCCATTGCATAACTGATGTACTTCAATATGTTTTTATTATCTACATCAACTTGTAGCCCTAAGCTAGTAACGGTTACACATTGGTCCCATCTTGGTGCACAAAGGGTTTCATTGCAATCCGCCAGACGCTTCATCGCAAAGTAATGAGAGTGGAAAAAGTAGTGGTAGGAACCTATGACGTTGCGGTGTAAGACGACATTGGTCTATTACTTCATTCTTTGATTCTTCTTATGTATTTGGTCGTCCTTCTCTCTATGACGTCTCTTGTTGTGCTTATCCATTATGTGTATTCGCATTTGGGTGTTGCTCATTGGTCTTGTTGTTTTATGTGTACTATTCAATGTTAAACGTCTTCAAATTCAATAGCATCATTTAAGACCTGATAAATTTACAGCATGGACCAGACATGCACGTTTCGGGTACTAAACCCACGTCAGTGATCCTAAGTCTAAACAATGTAATATGGCCAAAAGGTATAAAAATTATGTCCAAAAATGTACCAAAAGACGTAGCAGAATGGGTGGGATATGATGCTACAGGACCCACGTTTTAGAAATTTCAAGAAATTTTGTAACAGAAAATTTCAAATGCGTTGAAGAGAAAGACGATCAACCCAAGTTGATCGAACTTGGCTACATGTGCCCCAATGTTTTCTCTACCTTCTTTGTCCTGCAGTGACTCTTGTTGTGCTTGTCCACTCTGTGTTTTTGCAATTAGGTGTTTCGGTATAGAGTTGGAACACTTACTATGGATGCTGTAACCGAGTCTTGTTATAGATCCCCTCCTTTATTACAAATAAATTAATTCACATCTGCAGATACGTTTCTTGCATTTTGGAATGATGTTTGATGTTGACAAAATATTTAGAATATATCTTGCGTACATGAGGTAGAATTATAAATACCACCACCTGTTCAACCTTTTAACATGTCTTATCTAGTAGAATAAATCCTCAGATCAAATTGAGATCGATTACTCTTATTTCAGTTTCCAATAATATAACAGATAAAACGTTAAACTTCAAATAGAGTTATTTATTGAATTAGTTGAAAAATAAATTCTATAAAACTAACAACATTAACATTGCAAACAAAACAGTTAGTGACAATATACGAGCATCTGTTCCTGAATCGTGATGGTGGCTTATTTATCATTTGGTTTCGGGTACAATTAATCATTTATTCAAAATTCATAAATCCTAAATATTTCCAATATCTTTTAATATTTTCTACTGTCTTAATGGAGCTACAAGTACAAGCCCCCGTTCCACTGCAATCCCGCTGTACCTACACACGTTCATTCACGACCTCGAAAATTGCCAGGTCGGGAGAGAACGGCTGTTAGTCGTATCTTGGTCTGGTACAGCGTATGTTGGTCCAAAATTGATCGGTATAAGAGCGGGCAAGCTTTAGAGGTCGGGAAAAGTTTTCCGTATTCTTTCAACCGGTTGAAAAAATACGGAAAACTTTCCCGCTCTCTTTGTGGTCGTGAAATAGTCGGCGCATGGTCGGGATAGTCGGGGGTACATCCTAAGTTACTCGTGTCCTGGTCGGGAAAGAGCGTGGCTTGAGCGTGGTCTGATCGGCATTTAACTAAACCCCGCTCTCTTTACGCATAAGATATACGCTTCAATTACGCCCTGTTCCCGATCTTTACCCGTCTATTCTACGATCTTACCACGATCTATCCACTACAGATTCAATGTTTGCTGATCTTACCAAGACCTTTTCATTATTATCTTGCGACCTATTCACGCTCTATATGACCAAGTTACGACAAAACGACGCTTCAAATACGATCTATGCATATTTCATTCATTTTCTCGCACTGATATTAATTTGTTCAAAATACTTTTTTATCAAAATGTCACGGCGACGATTCTTGGCTATCCAATGCCATCCAATGCACTTTTTAAGTAAGGAATTTTTTTAATTTTGATCGCGACACTTTTGGGTAAAACTTGGTCAAAACGAGAAGTATATATATAGGCTAGCTAGCTTCTTCTTGGCCGATACGATCATTGGATAACAAATGAGATAAGTTTAAGTTAGAAATTATGTTTTGAGCGGGAATGAGTCGGTAGTAGATCGGGAATAGATTGGTTTTGGTCGGGAATAAATCGGAGTTTGATCGGATAGAACGGGACTTGGTCGGCAATATGATCGTGAGTAGAGCGGGTAAAGCGTGAGTAAGTCTGCGATGAAACGTGAATCGGTCATAAATTGATCGGGAATCGGTCGGGAATAGAGCGTGATGTCAGGAAAAAAATGAAAAGTTGGAAAGTTCTACCCGCTCTTGAGAAAATTGCGGTCGGGAAAGGTCGTAGGTACAGCGGGATTGCAGTGGAACGGTGAGAAATGGACAAAATAAAGGTCGGACTTGCGATGTCAAAGGGTAAAAGTACACAAATATGGATCTGCTCACGAATAGAGGAATATTTTCAATTCTTCAAAATAATCCAAAAATCATTGTTTTGCCCAAAATACAGATTATTAATCAAACAATTTTTCTTCTACAATGACTACCAAAAATTAAAAATTTATAGATTTTCTATTTTTTCGTCATCAGACGTATTTCAGAAAGTACAAATTATTTCCTATTTTCAATGATTTTTTTACACAAAAAGAAACACATATTTCTATAAAAAAAATTAATCTTTCTCCAACAGATATTTAAAGGGCAAGATTTTTTTTTCTGAAATATTATAGAAATGTAAATAAAAGTTAGTTAAACCATTACTTTATCTCATCAATGATTCGCTGGTCGAGTTGTTAATTGATGATCGATTAGACAAATATTATCACTAGTAAAAAAATTCATTTCCCTTCCACATTCTTACATTCCTTCCTGATGATTGTATAACAATAATATACATTTATGAAAATAAAGATTGATTGAATGTTGATATAGGACAACAGAATACAGATAAAAAGATAAAAGACATTAGTATATCTATTAATAATAAAGTTCATTGAAAGCAATTCGAGAAAAAAAAAACTTTGTCAGGATAAATATAATAAATGAAATATTGACGACTATAATTATAATTATATTCACATCTCATTCAAATATATTAAACTTATTTAAAAGTACAATATCATATAAATCTCAAAAATTCAATTTCCTGTGAACATTAAGCACCATTTTATTTGACTAGAGTAGTCATGTTCATGTTCCTCAGCTTTCCCCGAGCCTTCTTGAAATCATGACTTACATTTCAGTTCTTCATCTTAAAATACAAAAATCAGATGATATTGAAATATATATTCTAATGTCAAATTTCAGTGCACCATATGCGAATTCCAAAAAGTTATGTCTTATCAGTGATGCTAGAGAAGGAAAAAGAGAACGTCCAAATAATATGAAATCATGAAGAGCAAAAGTCTAAACTTGACCGTATAATTTACGTAAAAAATCCATGACGGATATTGTGTTTATCATTCAAACAGATTACTTGGTGTGTTCAACTTTGAGGTTTAATGAAAATTAAAATCCTTATTTAAGTTGACATTATGCCAATCAAGGGAAGTCTTGCTGAATAATTATTTACTATATCCTTGATTACCTTACTTAATCTAGAAAATGATCAATATTGACAAATCCAAAAATTTATGAATCGCAAGCGATATAAGTCCCCTACCGGCATTAATTCATGTCCTTCAACTCTGCCTTGACCTGAACGTACACCAAAAGATGAATCCAACATCAAAAAAGTTCAATATATGTATTAGAAAAAAGTCTGGAGAACAGGAAAATTTAATGAAATTTGCTATGAGGCCACACCTTTTGTAAGAACAAATAAATCAAACCCAACATCAACTTATTCTTTACCATACTATTATTATAATGTATCTGCATACCAAAAATCAGCCAAATATCTACAACAACAGGCATAAAAAGACTGGAAACTGAGAAGTTCATGAAATTTGCAGTCCAGGGGCCATATAACTCCTGTAGAAATGGATCTATCATATTGAAACACGAACTTGATTTGATTTGTATCACACTGAGATATACTCACATACCAAAAATGATTTCAATATCTGCAATACCATGGAAGGAAAGTCCGGAAAACTGAGAATTTCATGAAATTTGCTAAGTCCAAGGGCCATAACTCTTGTGAAAATAGGTCAATCGAAACGAAACTCAAACTTGATCTGTATAACACCAAGATGTAATCACATATAAAAAATTATTGCAATATCTACAACAACAGCCGAGAATAGTCCGGAAAACTGAGAATTTCATGAAATTTCCGAAGTCCAGGGGCCATACCTCTTATAGAAATAGGTCAATCGGAACCAAACTCAAACTTGAGCTGTATAACACTAAAATGTATTTACATACCAAAAATATTTCAATATCTGCAATACCTTGGAAGAAAAGTCCGGATAACTGAGAATTTCATGGAATTTGCTAAGTCCAAGGACCATAACTCTTGTAAAAAAAATGATGAATCGAAACCAAACTCGGGATTAATTATTTTCTCCATCATCTAGTTTGATTGTCATGCAATTCAAGGATTTTTCTCACAAGAACTGAAGTACGCAGCTAAATATGTGGGGTTTTTTTTAGATACAAACAACTCAACGCATTTTGTTCTTCAATCCCATGACGTTAAGACGAAAAGAGATAAAGACGAACAAAAATGAGCAGTGACAAAATGTAATGGTGTTTAATAATTTCGAAACCTTTAAAATTATTCAAAATGTTTAGGTGTCTTATTTTCATAACAATTTAAAAACTGTAATTTTGTCACTCAACGGCAAGAGGGACGTAATTCTAATTCTGATTCTAATTCACAAAAAGATACCGGTAATTTGACTTCCATATAATTTGAAGTGAAATGTTTCCCGCAATCTGAGTAATTAACTACTTTTTGGTATTAATTGAACTTTAGCGATACCTTAAATCAATAAAAAAAAATAAATAAAAAAGATCATATTCGTTCTGTTCGACGAGTAATGCTCGACTAGGGTAAGAATTTTTTGTTGACAAATTATGACATTACGAGTAAATCTCCAAGACAGCACGAAAAATAAGGTCTTGCTGCCTTGAAAAGCATAACAAATATGTTCATCATGTCACTGAAAATGTACCAAAATATAAAAATATCAATTTAAACAAGTCAAGTAAACAGAACAATCAAACTATACTAAGCATACTGACCCTGCAGTTTCTTCGAAGATTATACTGAAAATGTTACACGGATTAAAATTTTTTTAACACATACATACTCAGTTTAAATTTTTAAAAAAGTAAAACAAAAGAGGCAAATGACAATTGTAATACGGTATGGATGGGAACGCAAATGTACCAAATTGAAATATACATACAAAATAATTATATCTCGCGATTTCTTTTTTATAAAATGATCAGTTCTGTGTAATTTAGGTAAGCATTCTTTATTTATGTTTCTTTAACATATTTCTTATTTCATTTTCTAATTGTGGGTTATCGAAAACGGTTTGCTCATTTGCATCGTATGTTTTCAAACATTTCAGTAGGTTTTCTTTCCTGATTAAATCTATTTCCGAGCAAAAACCGAGAATACCATTCACAGTTTCGTCTATTTTTGAATGTTTTGATAAAATTCGAAGCATTTCAACCCTGCCAAGATATGTACAAATGCGTATAACTTTTTGCAAACAATCTTTGTCACGAACTGCACTGCTGCTTCTCTGTATGATAAAGCTGAACAAGCTGAATAAGTTATTGAGAACACAGTAATGAAGCGCGGTATTTCCAAATGCATCGACCGTATTCATTATATTACTTTGAAAACAACGCGGATACTTCGCTTCTAGAATCTCGAAAGTCTCCTTAAACATTCCCTCTGTGGTTGATGATAGTTCTTCGGATAGCTTTATCTCTCCAACCTCATCCAAATAAACATCCTGGCTGGGATATAGAGGACAAAATCGTAAGCCAAACAAAGTCCATTTCATCAGTATATGTGGCTCAAGAGGGCATGCGTTGTTGGTGAGAAGTAGGTCCAAAACCTCTGATTGCCCATAAAAACATGCAACTTCAATGGGGAGAAGTTGCCTCTTATTCTTCTTTGAAAGTTCTGATGAGTGTTCAGAAATGATACGTTTCATTATTTTATTCCATCCAAATTGAGCAGCACGATGGGCTATGGTATTTGCATTGGCATCCCTTGAATCGCAAGAGACATTATATTTGTCAAGAAGAAATTCCACGGACTTGCCGCTGGTATCGTGCCTCCCTGCATATGTTAAGGGAGTCATATAGACGTTGTCTTCATATAGAATGTCTTTATGTAGATCCAATTGTCCTTCTGTTGCAAGTGCATCGATGCATTTGGCACTGCCTTTCCAAATAGCCCATTTTAAGGCGTGTTGCAGGTCATCATGTGATAGGTGTCGAGGTTCTAATTTCGGTATGCCATTTAATTCTCCAGAATGAGTATGGAACCTTTTGATGAGTTCTCGAACAATATGATATGCTTCATTGCAGCTACATCGTTTGAGGATTTCTCGAGGTGATAAGTCATCAGTCGAAAGTAGCTTTTCCAATACGACTACGGCAAATTCTTCATCCTCCATTGTTTTGTGGTGATACCAATAACTATGTTTCAATAGATGGTCAGCAAGTTCTTGAGCGTGTTCTCGTCTAATTTTCAATACTATCTCTTCTGATTTTTGAGAATAATTACTTGAAGTAGCAAAATCCCATATTAATTTCTCTCCTGCCAGTTTCAGAAAAGTGGATTGATAATCTCTACCAAACGCTTGCATCACTGCCTCAAATATTGTTGCATGTTGAAATGTGAATCTATCCGCATCGCCATTGATTTTTGTCAAATATGCTGGGCATAACGATGAGGCATATTCTTGAATGTCAGTGACTTCCATTTCGACATCTAAATCCTGTTTTAGCTTTTCAAATTGTTCGGAGTTAATGTGAGAGCAATCCAACTCGCTGTATTTTTCTAAAAAAGTATAAAAAAGTACTAAGCCTTCTTGTGGATTGCCTCTCTTCATTTCTGAAATGGTATCCTTCAAGTGGAGATTCGCTCGGACGAAATATTCGACTCCTTTGCGGAAAAATCTCTCATCATTGAAGAAAAGAAAACATGTCTGAGGAAAACCAATGAACGGATTTGTTTGTGATATCCGGGATATTGATTTGCTAGTAAGAACTCTAGAAAATCTCTCTTCCAAATTAAGACCGCCACTCCTAGATGTTACATCTTCTTCAATGACTTGCACGTCATATTTTCTGCAAAAATGCATTAATATGTCTGTCTTTTCAGCCGCAGTCAACGCGTATTCCTGTGAACTAAGATTTATAATGTTATCCCTGAAACTTTGGCTATTGAAGAGTTTATACTTCTGCAATTTCTGTTCAATATTTGCTAGGATTGTATCACGACAACTTATAATGAGATACATCTTGCCATTCTTACAACATTCATATAAACTGTCGAAATGAATTTCCCAATCGCTCAATTTCATTATTTCTAAATTGTTTGAACCAAACACATCATCTAAAAGAATAATATTCCGGGCTATTGGATCAACTTGTCTCCATTCATCTGAATGTGTCAGTATAATTGGAATACCTTTTCGAACTTTCCTTAATTTCACTAGAATGTTTTTAGCTGTGTACGTTTTTCCAGTGCCTGCTTTTCCTGTAATTACGACAAAACTTTTTTCTAATAGCATTTTCGTTGCAGCTTCTTCGGCGCGGGTTGAATTTGTTGAAGATAGCTCCCGTTTGTGAGCGTCCAACATTGTCTGCGTGTGCCCTGAAAGAAAAAAATCAATGCATGACAACGTATTGAAAAAAACATAAACTCAAAATATGACGACTATTATAATTATGTTGTGAGTTAAAGAAGATCCTGACGAAAATCTCAACAGCACTCACAATATCGCACCAAAATGAGCATCGACGGACTCCTAGCAAGCTAGAGGTGGGACCAGGTGCCCGGGAGGAGTAAGCATCCCCTGTTGGCTAGTCGCACCTTCCGTCGATGTTCATGCACGAAAATAAAAACAATATATAAAATGAATGAATTATGTAAAATATGTACAGGATAGTAACATATTTGGTAGAGGACCTTACTAATACGCAAGATCACAACAACAGCGCATACAGCATGTCCGTACTGATTTTTGAATTTAGTCACCTACCTAAACCATTGTTCAAAACGTGGGCACTTTTCTGCCCAAGTAAATTGATGACGTCAAAACAATGAAGAACGATCAAAGAGTGCGCGAAACATTTGTGTAATCTTGGTTAGAAGTATTTGCTATCTTCCGTATTCATGTACTTCAATTTTCATCGAAATTCTCCAAGTAACAAAGTATTAACAGACGGAAAACATAGGTAATCACAGATTACGAAGCTCACCTCGTGACAGCAAAATTCAATTCAAACATATTTCTTAGTACATGTATATTGGCTTTTAAAGGCAAAACCACTCAAGCAGAAAAAGTAGGTCAAGGTCATTATATGAAAGTTTGATCAAAGATACATCCAATATGCAAGTTTGGTACATGTAGCAGTCATACTTTGCTCAATATTGGCTTTATAGAGCAAAATCACTCGAGCGGAAAAAGTAGGTCAAGGTCATTTTATGAAAGATTGATCAAAGATACATCCAATATGCAAGTTTGGTACATGTATCACTTATACTTTGCTCAATATTGGCTTTAAAGGCAAAATTACTCAAGCGGAAAAAGTAGGTCGAGGTCATTTTATGAAAGTTTGATCAAAGAAACATCTAATATGCAAGTTTGGAACATCTAGCACTTATACTTTGTTCAATATTGGCGTTTAAAGGCAAAATCACTCAAGCGGAAAAAGTAGGTCAAGGTCATTTTATGAAAGTTTGATCAAAGATACATCCAATATGCAAGTTTGGTACATGTAGCACTTATACTTTGCTCAATATTGGCATTTAAAAGCGAAATCACTCAAGTGGAAAAAGTAGATCAAATGCTGCATCCGATGCATGGGTCCATCTCGGCATCCAAAGATGAATCACTTGTGCAAGTTTGGTTACTGTAGCATTAGTACTTTGTCAGATACTGAGCTACCCCAAACTTCTTATCCAAATCACTCAAGCGGAAAATGTAGGTCAGATGCTCCATCCTATGCATGGGTTCACCTCAGCATCCAAAGATGAATCATTTGTGCAAGTTTGGTTACTGTAGCATTATTACTTTGTCAGATACTGAGCTACCCCAAACTTCTTATCCAGATCACTCAAGCGGAAATGTAGGTCAGATGCTGCATCTGATGCATGGGTCCACCTCATCATCCAAAGATGAATCACTTGTGCAAGTTTGGTTACTGTAGCATCAGTACTTTGTCAGATACTGAGCTACCCCAAACTTCTTAACCAAGTCACTCAAGCGGAAAATGTAGGTCAGATGCTGCATACGATGCATGGGTTCACCTCAGCATCCAAAGATGAATCACTTGTGCCAGTTTGGTTACATTAGCATTAGTACTTTGTCATACTGAGCTACCCCAAACTTCTTAACCAAGTCACTCAAGCAGAAAATGTAGGTCAGATGCTGCATCCGATGCGTGGGTTCACCTCAGCATCCAAAGATGAATCACTTGTGCCAGTTTGGTTACTGTAGCATTAGTACTTTGTCAGATACTGAGCTACCCCAAACTTCTTAACCGGACGCGGACGCGGACGCGGACGCGTGGGGTTATAGCATAAGCTCACTCAACTTCGTCGAATGAATGACGAACGCCAGATGTTCCTGTTTGTGGAAAGCTTTTAAAGGCAAAATTACTCAAGCGGAAAAAGTAGGTCGAGGTCATTTTATGAAAGTTTGATCAAAGAAACATTTAATATGCAAGTTTGGAACATATAGCACTTATACTTTGTTCAATATTGGCGTTTAAAGGCAAAATCACTCAAGCGGAAAAAGTAGGTCAAGGTCATTTTATGAAAGTTTGATCAAAGATACATCCAATATGCAAGTTTGGTACATGTAGCACTTATACTTTGCTCAATATTGGCATTTAAAAGCGAAATCACTCAAGTGCAAAAAGTAGATCAAATGCTGCATCCGATGCATGGGTCCATCTCGGCATCCAAAGATGAATCACTTGTGCAAGTTTGGTTACTGTAGCATTAGTACTTTGTCAGATACTGAGCTACCCCAAACTTCTTATCCAGATCACTCAAGCGGAAATATAGGTCAGATGCTCCATCTGATGCATGGGTCCACCTCATCATCCAAAGATGGATCACTTGTGCAAGTTTGGTTACTGTAGCATCAGTACTTTGTCAGATACTGAGCTACCCCAAACTTCTTAACCGGACGCGGACGCGGACGCGGACGCGTGGGGTTATAGCATAAGCTCACTCAACTTCGTCGAATGAATGACGAACGCCAGATGTTCCTGTTTGTGGAAAGCTTTTAAAGGCAAAATTACTCAAGCGGAAAAAGTAGGTCGAGGTCATTTTATGAAAGTTTGATCAAAGAAACATCTAATATGCAAGTTTGGAACATCTAGCACTTATACTTTGTTCAATATTGGCGTTTAAAGGCAAAATCACTCAAGCGGAAAAAGTAGGTCAAGGTCATTTTATGAAAGTTTGATCAAAGATACATCCAATATGCAAGTTTGGTACATGTAGCACTTATACTTTGCTCAATATTGGCATTTAAAAGCGAAATCACTCAAGTGCAAAAAGTAGATCAAATGCTGCATCCGATGCATGGGTCCATCTCGGCATCCAAAGATGAATCACTTGTGCAAGTTTGGTTACTGTAGCATTAGTACTTTGTCAGATACTGAGCTACCCCAAACTTCTTATCCAGATCACTCAAGCGGAAATGTAGGTCAGATGCTGCATCTGATGCATGGGTCCACCTCATCATCCAAAGATGAATCACTTGTGCAAGTTTGGTCACTGTAGCATCAGTACTTTGTCAGATACTGAGCTACCCCAAACTTCTTAACCAAGTCACTCAAGCGGAAAATGTAGGTCAGATGCTGCATCTGATGCATGGGTCCACCTCATCATCCAAAGATGAATCACTTGTGCAAGTTTGGTTACTGTAGCATCAGTACTTTGTCAGATACTGAGCTACCCCAAACTTCTTAACCAAGTCACTTAAGCGGAAAATGTAGGTCAGATGCTGCATACGATGCATGGGTTCACCTCAGCATCCAAAGATGAATCACTTGTGCAAGTTTGGTTACTGTAGCATCAGTACTTTTTCAGATACTGAGCTACCCCAAACTTCTTAACCAAGTCACTCAAGCAGAAAATGTAGGTCAGATGCTGCATCCGATGCGTGGGTTCACCTCAGCATCCAAAGATGAATCACTTGTGCCAGTTTGGTTACTGTAGCATTAGTACTTTGTCAGATACTGAGCTACCCCAAACTTCTTAACCGGACGCGGACGCGGACGCGGACGCGTGGGGTTATAGCATAAGCTCACTCAACTTCGTCGAATGAATGACGAACGCCAGATGTTCCTGTTTGTGGAAAGCTCATTTTGGAATTTTAGTTCGAGTGAATGTCCTAGTGCAATGTGAGGGTTTGGCAACTTAAAGTTAAAGTTGTGATCTTAAGCTTAACGTGTATTAAATAAATAATGAAATCTATTGTTGATCTAAGGATCAATGATACCCCGCCCGGCATATTTTACATATAAGCAATGTATAAGAAGTTTGAAGGTGCACAATTCAACACAAAATTGAGGAACATGACCCTTTATTTGAATTTGACCTGTATTTCTCAATGTAAAGCTATATCTAAGGAATAAATATATTCCCTGTTACAGTTTTCATTTAAATGTCAGGCAGGCATAAAATGTTGATTTTTATCCAAGTTTGAAGGGGCACAACTCTGCATGAAATTGAGCCATATTCAAACCTAACCTGTAATTTTTGGTTTAATAGCTACATTCAAGAAATGAATTTATTATCTGTAACAGTTGTCCTTGTAATGTCAAGAAACCACAAAATTTTGAATTTATGTAAGTTTCAAGGGATATAACTCTGCACAAAATTGAGGGACATGACCCATATTCAAACTTGACCAGTATTTCTTGGTGTAATAGCTATATGCAAGGAATGAGTTGATTATCTGTAACGGTTTTCCTTTAAACGTCCGGAAACCAGAAAATTTTGAATTATTCTAAGTTTTAAGGGGCATAACTCAGCACATAATTGAGGGACATTACCCATATTCGAACTGGACCTGTATTTCTTGGTGTAATAGCTATATCCATGAAATGTATTGAATATCTGTTACGGTTTAAACGTCCGGAAACCACAAAATTTTGAATTTCAAAAGTTTCAAGGGGCATAACTCTGCACACAATTGAGGGACTTGACCCATATTCGAACTTGACCTGTATTTCTAAATGTAAAAGCTTTATGCAAAAAAATTAATTGATTATCTGTAACGGTTTACCTTTAAATGTCCGGAAACCAGAAAATTTTGAATTTTTCTGAGTTTCAAGGGGAATAACTCTGCACAAAATTTAGGGACTTGACCCATATTCGAACTGGACCTGTATTTCTTGGTGTAAGAGCTATATGCAAGAAATGAATTGATTATCTGTAACGGTTTTCCTTTAAATGTCCGGAAACCAGAAAATTTTGAATTTTTCTAAGTTTCAAGGGGCATAACTCTGCACAAAATTGAGGGACTTGACCCATATTAGAACTTGGCCTGTATTTCTTGGTGTAAATGCTATATGCAAGAAATGAATTGATTATCTGTAAAAGTTTTCCTTTAAATTACTGGAAACCATAGGTGGGACGGACACACGCACGCACGCACGGACAAGTGCATCACTATATACCCCCAACATTATGGCGGGGGTATAAATATCAACAATATATATTCGGTATATAACCTACTTTTATTTTCCTGCTCTGGTATAATTAATTAACGAATCTGGGCAAAAACAAAACCCAGGGATAATTACTTCTTCATGCTTCGAAATATCATCAAACTCTACCGTTTTTCGCTAGAACATGCTTTAAGTGTTTGCAAATTCGTAACAAACCTCTTCCTTTTTCTTTCTTTAGAAATATACTCTGAACCACTAAAGGCAATATGGCCGGATTGCTAAGCATCAGAATTCGTTCTTCGTTTATCTAAGTTGTCATTAAAAGGGAACCACGAGTAAAACATAAAACCTTACCACTTATACAATTAAAGAGACATAGCCAATCTAGAGGTTAAAGTCGCGGTCTCAAGTGAGAGGTTCAAATGGGTTAAAGAAGATCCAGACGATAATCTCAACAGCACTCACAATAGAGCACACAACTGAGCATCGATGGACCCATACCAAGCTAGAGGTGGGACCAGGTGCCCAGTGTGACCAAGTTTAAGTTCAAGGTTTCACATGCATGGTCTTATAAGAAATATTCCTGTAAAGTATGAAAGCTAGTCGATTTTAAATTTTGAAAAGTATACCTAAGGCATCTAGAAGAGAAATATGTTAGCGATGACCCTTACAGTTAAAAGCGAATATTATTTTCTTAAAGAAGTAGGTCAAACTTCACTGACGAGGGTGAAGTACCCGTAACGTACGTGTCTGGTCCATGCTGCAAATTTATCTGTTCTTAAAACATTGATGTGACGTCATGCCTTTGTTCGAACAGTCCGAAATTTACCTTTGACTGTCCAATATCAAATCTAGGTCGCGTTTATTAGAAAAAATACACGCGACCTAGATTAAATATTGGACAGTCATAGGTAAATGTACTTTGACATCTACAGGACAACCGTTACAATCCTTATTTTTTTCCGGAGTTGACAAAATCCAGCACAATCTTATATATCTAAATTAAGAATCGGCCGTTGTGTCGGAAATGATAATGTAAGAGGCACTATAATTCATTCCGTTATTTCTTTTTTTTTTTTTCGGTCTTAATTTATTCCATTTTATTAATTTTACTTATAATTAAGATTTTTGCTCGACTTCTTCTAGTCCGAAAAACCTTACCTAAATCCTGCCTTTGACGGTTATTTTAACCCATCCCCCCCTCCCCGGTGCAAATAACCTCCCTGAATTGTTTCTTTCATTTAACCTTGCACAAAGTAAGTTGAACGTCCCCACTGATTTCTTTTCGGTATTTAAAGACACTATGTTATTTCTTGCTTGTCCGGAAAACGAGAATTTTAAAGACATGCCCTTTTATTCTATATATATCCAAAGAAGCTTCAACTAAATCGTCATCACGAAAAGTATTCTCGTTGATTTTTTCCCAAAAATTACATCCAATTTCGTCTCGATTTACGGAATCTGCGTCATAATTTGTCACAACTTTATTGAAAATTTCATCTCCGTTATCTTCTTTTATAAACGACTCCCTACTGCTAGTAGCGAGAATGTTAAAACCTGGGGTGATTACATTTCGTTACAGTAAAGGCAATTAACATAATAAGAGCAAAGTCAAAGGTCATGCCACTTTGAATAGTGATCAATGTTTTAAGTACGATATACGCCTGCGGGCCTCAAACTGTCCAATATCTTTAAGAATGAATTGTTTTCGGCGTATATCCAATACTTAAATGATGCTATTAAATTTGAAGACGTTTTACATAAGTAACACTTTGTAAGTGTCACTGCTGGTGGACCAGGAGTTCCCGAGGGCACATGTAGCTAAGTTCCGTCAACTTAAGTTGATCGTTTCTTCAGCGTATTCGAAAATTTCTGTTATCAAAATCTCTTGAAATTTCTGAAACGTCGGTCATGTAGCATTATATCCCACTCATCCTGCTACGTCCTTCAGTTCGTATAGGACATGTTAACTTTCACACGTTTTGGCTATATTACATTGTTTAGATTGAAAATCACTGACGAGGGTTAAGTAAGGTGCATGTCTGGTCCATGCTCCAATTTGATCTGTTCTTAAATGATGCTATTGAATTTGAAAACGTTTATTATTCGAATTCAATTTTAGTTTAAATAAATTTTATTGCATTAAAAAGTAAATGAACTGGAAACAGGTTCTCAAACTTACATGTTCCTCTTGAAGTCAATGTCACTTAGTCAAAAGTAAAGTTTTCAAATAAAAGGTCTTGTCACAAGGAATTTACCTGTGAAATATGAGATACTTATCCCTCAATTTTCAAGAGATTTACTAAAAGTTCAAGATTTTTAAATGAATGTCAAACTTCAAGATAAGGATAAGACAATCACCGAATTTGACAGGTTTCCATGGAGCTGTTGCGACGGGTTTTGCATGCAATCAGGAGACGCTGACTCTCCCCGGCACCTGGTCTCACTTCGGAATGTTGTTCGTTCCGGGGTTCGCAACCGTTCCTATGGGAATTCTCACTATTTGAACTTGCTTTCTCGACTTTGAGACTGAATAACTGTTAGCTACTTCTTTGATGTTTACTTTGTCTAACGCCATAACAGTGTCGAGTTGCTTTTCCGAGGAGTTTTGTCGCAACGGATTTAAGCAAAACCAAAAAATGACGGACAGACGTGCTTCGCCACTTTAAAGACCGGATTTTGCTTTGCAATCAAAAACTCATTTAAAAATTCAAAACATGAACAAAACAAGTTTACCCTCAAACCAAATTAAATAACTAAAATGAGATAATATAATTTGAAATTTGCGAATCCTTATTCATTTACAAGTATTCAGGGGAATAAATAAAGTACAAAAATGAGCATCTCAGACAAAGTCCGAAAGACGTTGACTTGACCAACGTTGACTTAACTCGAATTACTTCTTGAAACATCCCTCTCGATCATAGTCGATACTAATATATGTATCTGTTCTAGAATCATCAGAGGATGGTACTTATGATTTTGATAGTTCCTTCACGGATGTGAACGATTTTATATGACAATTATTAGTACATTCCTACAAATTTTCACAACAACCTAGATCGATTTGAAAATGTTGAAATACTATTACGAAAGACGAACGCACGAACATCGGAAGGCGCACTGTGACATCAGCATATATGAGTCTTCAGCAGGACTTAACTAAAGTATGGTCTATCAAAACAAATTGGTTACCTTCAAGAAGCGGGATCCTTTCTCTGCCACCCCAATTCAATGTTTGTTTTGGGCCTAAAATAGAAAAAAAAACTAAGTCATTTAAGCTAAGAAATATTTTTGGCGTTTATCATAACAATAGACTATTAGAAACGAGACTTTTATATTAAACAGTCATTATTTTATAAATGTGTGACTGTTTGTTAAAATTGTTTAAAGCGTTTAGCGCCTTTAATTATCTTAAAAATTGCAAAAATTAAAAACAAAACCAATATTTGAAAATCTCTAAATAACGTCTTTGAGAAAAGAATTGGCTAGAATTTGAAAACCGACTCAATCATCAAAAGAATATTTTTATGTATAGGCATATTCACTGCATTTCATCCTCATAAAGGGGTCCAGAATAGCATCTGAGTGAACCCAATCGGAAAGCTCTAGATCAATTATGACGTCATAATAGAAACGGCGATATTGGCGCGTTTTTTGCTAGAACGTCAGCAACGTAAAACTAAGGGGGAGGGGGAAACAAAATCACTATTACTTAAGAACTGACGGTCAAATTTCAACAGGAACTTATCGGTGTTTAACTTGACATATGAAGAAAATAATATCACGTTGTATCGGTATATTTAGGAAATTTATTTTTTTCAGAAATTTTGGCCATATTACATTATTTAGATTGAGGATAACTGACGAGGGTTAAATACCCGAAACATGCATGTCTGGTCCATGCTGTAAATGAATCTGCTCTAAAATGATGCTAATGGATTTGAAGACGTTAAACATTTTATGAAAATAATGAAGACATTAATTTATCTCCTTTCGACGATTTCTTTCAAAAGTCTTAGTGTTCATTTATAATTCTATACACATCCGATTGCCCACTACATATCTATATGGCAAATACAGTACTAGTTAATTTTCTGCCTCTATAGAAGATTTGTAACTGTTTTTCCCTAAAGTGTGTTCATTTTAACGTCACATTTAAGACCCATTTTCGGGCTTTTCAAGGGGTATATATGTACCTTCGTAGCTTCAAAACTGACGGTAAATAAATGATGAAACTTTGCATATAGAAAAGAATGTTTCAATTATCAACATTTATAATTTAAAAAAAAAATAAACTATAGGATCGTTTATAAGTCTAACTGTTCTGGACCTCCTTAAAGTGACTTGCGGCGATGAATAGCCATGGTGATATTCAAAATAATAGATGTCATGTAAAATTCATAAATCTAACGATTAAGAGATTATGGCTGTCTTAAGATATATGGAACGAATATGTTTTACGGGTATTCAACACAAAGCTGTAGATTTATATCGCGAGTCATTGACAAAAGTACTACAAGAGAATTTAGCCAAACGCGAGTTACTTTCCTTGTCGGATATTGATGATTTTTGTTGTGATTTTACTAATATTTTAATCGCTAATGCAGACGAATGTATTCCAAAATCAAGATTTAACCCTCGGAAAAGACCAGACTGGACGCGCGAGGTAAAAGCACTACATGATGTTGAAAGGGCGAAACGCCGAGTATGGTTAAGTCAAGGACGTCCCAGGGGTATGCACAATACCTCCTATCGTGAGTACAAAAGGGCTAAACGCGACTTTCGGAACGCCCTTGATATTGCTCACGAAAACTATATGACAGAAGTTCTCCGTGACATAAATGAATCTGCTGAATGCGATTTGCGTCTGTTTTGGCGACTGATAAGGAAACAAAAACCACGCTCATGTCGTCATTACCCGGAAATAGTTGACGTAAATGGGAACACTCATAATGATCCGGATAGTGTCGCAAACGCCTTTGCCGACCACTTTGAGCAAATATACACTCCTGATTCTCAGTCGTTCGACAACGATTTTCAAGCTTCAATCGATGCTGAATTTGAAGACTTGATGAATCGTTTCTGTTTTAACACTGAAACCTTACCAGGTGGTGATATTTCAAATGACGAAATTTCCGAGGCCGTTCGGAAGTTGAAATACCGAAAGGCGCCTGGTCATGACCTTATAACTAATGAGCACCTTAAATTTGGTGGACTCCAGGTTATAGAATGTCTGCGAACACTCTTTAACTCAGTGATACGTGTTGGTAAAATACCCTCATCTTGGAAAAAGGGGCTCATTGTACCCATTTATAAGGGGGGTAATAAAGATAAATGTGCATGTAAAAGTTACAGACCGGTCTCACTTCTATCTTCTTTGTTGAAAGTATTTGAATATGTTCTAAGCGATCGAATTAATACATTTGTAATGGACAAGGGAAGCTTCCCAAATCTCCAACAACAAGGATTTCAACGAAACTTGGGTTGCCTGACTGCATCATTCAATGCCCAAGAAACAATACTGCACAACATTGAAAATGGTAGCAATGTGTATGTCTGTTTCCTAGACATAACACAGGCGTTTGATTCTGTCTGGAGACATGGCCTCCTCGTCAAACTTTACAAAATTGGCATAGAGGGCAAATTATGGTCCCGTATTTTAGATTGTCATACCGACACTACTAGTGCAATAATTGTGAACCACACTCAGTCCAGATGGTTTTCGGTTGGTCAAGGCGTCAGACAAGGTGGAGATTATTCACTTTTCTATACCTAGTATTTATTGATGACCTTATCAACGACTTGCAAGTCTCTAATCCAAATTTTGGCATTCTAAATACTGTCAGTTATTGTCCGACCTTAGCAGACGATGTCATGTGTATGGCGATGTCGCCATTTCTCCTCCAATCAATGTTGGACATCGCTTATCACTATTCAATACGATGGCGATTCAAATTCAACGCCGATAAATCGTGTATCATATGCATTCGAGCAATGGGTAACAATTTGAACCTAAACTTTACATGGAAGCTTGGTAGTGAAATTATTTCCGTAAATGAATCCTACAATCATTTAGGGGTCATTATTAACAATAAATGTAACCTCTCAGAAAGGATAATGTTGGCATGCGAGAAAGGTCGCAAGGCGTATTTCGGAATTTCTAGTATGTTATTAACCTTCGCAAATCCATTCTCCGTTGTTCATCTGTACAGAACGGTTGTTCGTTCATCTGTCCCGTATGGATGCGAGTTGTGGAATAACTTGTCATGTAAAGATATCCAACGGTTGAATACCTTTCAACATTACATTTGTAAGCATGCGCAAAGCTTACCGGCGCATACGCGATCAGCTATGGCAGAGAGTATGATTGGACTACTACCGCTAATGTCAGAGGTCGATATAAGAAAACTCCTATTTTTCGGTCGTCTATGTAGGCTTAATGACAGCTCTTTACCTAAGCAAATTTTTCATATTCGTTTATTCTCATTTATAGAGAACCTAACTAGCTCAGGTCGTCAGCTTGGTTTTATCCCAGATGTACTTGTTCTCTTTCAAAAATACAACTTGGTAGAATACCTAAAATCATGGTTGAGAGACGGTGTTTTTCCTGAGAAAAACTTCTGGAAAAGAATTGTTAGGAATACTGTTGACGATGAATTTAAATATTCACGTAATGAGATTATGGTTGATGATCCTGATTTTACAGATTTTCGCTCTATTTTTGAATTTCATGATCCTATAAGTTTGTGGAGTATCTCTTTAAATTCTAACGATATGTCACTTTGTGAGTTTATTGCTAAAATTTGTACTTATATTTCAAATGAAATACCAGAAGTATGTAGTCTGTGTACTTTGTCATACACAAATATTTACTGTCACGTGACATGCACTTGTGCATCGACCTTTCTTTATAGAGAAAAATGGTGGGATTTTATCATTGAAAACTTTGATTTAGATGTATGTGCCGAACTTTGTAGTCTTGATGAACTCTCTTTGTACTATACTTTGTTAGGACGAAAAATCAATTCATTTTTGTCCGAATATGAATGTTTGATCTTTAATATATTTAATTTCAAGTTTATAAGAACGGTGTGCGCATATTATAATATGCAACTGCGACTTACTTAATGAACTTCTAAAAGTACTATATATGAATTGATATTTGTATTCATTTGACAGTGGTCAAATTGCTTCAAGGACTCTGTACATATCTCTACACATGCTCTAATTAATTTTCACCTTTAATTTCTTGTTTATATTGTGTTGATATCTCTGTCATAGAGGAAATAAAGAATGAATGAATGAATGAACATTTAAGAACATGGAAAAACTAATGTTTTAGCCATACTTTCCATGAAAACGATTGGGTCTCAAATATGGACGGATGGAAAATTTCTAAAATTTAATATTTATCAAATTTCAATTAAAAATCTCCAAGTTCACAATGTAGATATTCCGCAATTGATTTTTAAAGAATTATCTATCAAGGGGAGATAACTCCTCAAAATAACATTTTAAAAAAATCCCTTTTTCGATGCTTATCATCATAGTATAAAAGTTTTTGCAACATCAAATGCGATAGAGAAATAAAAAATTAGTTATATACACAATTTCAATATTGTGGACGTGACTTCGTTCATCATACATCTAATACCTTAAAACAGCCGTCGCGGCATGATTCTGTAGAGCTTTTCAGTGATTCCAGAAAAAGTGCGACACTTAAATTTTGAAATTGGGCAAAAATAAACATTAAACGTGAGGCATAATATATACTGGACTGTATTATGTAACTATTAATTAATATGAATTTCTATTTTTACACACAAAATATTTTTCTTATTCGAGTTATGGGCTTCTGAAGGTAGTGGGGTCAGATTCAGTGTTACGGAGGTGATTGACAGTAAAACTCATGTCTACTTTGAAGTAGAGGAGGTTATGGAGGTTAGGCATATTTCAGCGACAGCGAGATTTTGAGCCATGACCTTGCATTTTGTTGGATTTTAAAAAATCCATACTTATGTGATAAAATAGATATTAATTGCTATAAAACGTGATATCAGATTTTGTTTTTAATTACCCTCAATATTCTTAAAATTTTAAGAAAAATAGTGAAAGAGCTCAGCGACATCAATTTCTTGGTTAATTTCAGCTACTTTAGGATAGCCTACTCCTTAAATATGTAATACTCGGTCAGTATTTGACGTGTATGTGAGAGAAAAAGGTTGTTCTTCTCAAATGAGCACTCAGTTGCAGCAGTAGGTTATGAACATCACAAATTAGGACCTAGCGACAGGTAAAATCACTAAGTGTCGCGATTTTTCTGGAATGACTGTTTTGCATTGTGACGTCACCTTTTTATGTAAAATGCAACATGTACCACTTCAATAGTTTCATCTAGGGGAATCTCATTGGTTGTAGATTAATTGCGAAATGAAGTACTTTTCTATATATCGACTTCTCATAACTAAATTTTGTTGTCATTGTTGGAGAGTTAAATATTTGTATTTTGAGAAAACTAGTTATAAAGGGTCTCCTCGCTTTCTAAGATATTGTACATTTTGCATTAATATAATGAAAACCGCTATTTTTGTCAATTTTTCACGAAAAATAGCATGATTCTTGATTCTTTCATGAGTTATTTCATTAAAAAACAATCAATGTCGTTTTTCCATATTGATCATTTTCAAAAATCGAAAGAAAATCGATATCACACCTTGATGAGAATAAAAAATCAATACGGCGTCAAAGAGAGACTCGGGTCTTTCTGCAAGTGCCTTTTGTTTTAGGCATGCGCCGTATAAAAGCAAATTTTATCTGTTTTTCCAGTTCTTTACGTGTTTCTAAAGTAAAAAGCATGTTTTATTTGGGATTTTGTTCTCTTTATACGAAAAATATTCATTTTCGTCAATTAAATGCGACACGCTTTCAAAAAGATTAATGTGTACTTATTAAATTAACCTGTTAAAGATACTCTAGGTCTCGTCAAGATAAAACCATGAATCAACTATTTTTGTCAAAATTTTGTCGAAACGAGTCTATCATGCTTAGAATTTAGAAACAAACTAGCTGGTTAGAATAGTCATATATGCCCTCACTACCGAACTATGATCAATTATTGCTTATAAAATGGGTACCCTAATATAACCAATTGAAAACGCATCACAGATTCCGATCAACGAACTACGAAGAACGCGAGATAAAGATGAAAACCAAACGGGAAACATTCCTTTCGTAATCACTTTCAATCCCCGTAATCATAACATTCTTAGTTCGGCAAAAAGATTTTTCCCGATTCTAGAACAATCACAGAACATGAAAAATCTTATAAAAGAATCAGAAATAATAAACAGTCGCCGTCAAGCACCAAATCTTAAACGCTTATTAACCAGGGCAAAGTACGAGACGTCGAACTCAACAAGCGTTCAAAAATGCGGTGATCCAAGATGTGGAACATGCGAAATTATCGAGGAAGGAAGCTCGAAAATATTAAAATCCGGCCATATTCTAAGACCAAATGACCGCATGAACTGCAAATCACAAAACTTAATCTACTGTGCAACATGCCCTACGTGCAATGACTTTTATATGGGCAAACTGGTAGATTAATAGATCGAGTCCGAGTACACAAACAGCAAATTAAGGATCCGTCCATCAGGAACACTCCGTGCTCAACACATTTCGATGAATGCGGTAAAGGGAGATTTAAAATATTTCCCTTCTATAAAATGAAAAACAATGACGAAAATTTTCGTCGTGCGAAAGAAGATTACTTCATTGAACTTTTTAAACCACCCCTTAACAGAAAATAATGTAAACGCAAGCATCATTATATTATGACAAGCAAAGCGTCACGCAATATACAATAGCGTGACGTCACAATAGACAATTACTTAGCTACAATATTCTGTCTGAAGAGCCGCAAGGCAGAAGCGCTTACGGAATAAAGAAAACTGATCAAAATGTGATATTCTCAATTTTATTGGATTTATTTACTCTTTGCCAAAGAATTTATTAATACTACATAAATCCCATGTGTATATATATCAACAGTAATTTTGATGTGTGTATATATAATACATTATAAATATTCACAGTCTTTATCAAATATTAAAAAAAGAACAAAAAACCATAACTAAATAAAGGTTAATCTTCATTCAGAATTTGGTAAACTAACGCACATGTCTATAGCAGACTACACCTGCCTCCCATTCAAGCCGTCATACACTATTACACGCTGTTAGTTATTTGAAAGTGTTCGATTATCCACGTTCCAAATGGTTATTTGAACAGAACATCATATCTACATACATGAGATCAACCTTGTATTTGCAATTAATGTTATATTAGTACGACCTAAAGTAAGTTTTCTCTGAGAATTTCAAAAAGATTGTTTACGTGGTTTACTACATATACATGTTACTACGAAGTACCCCCACGATGTGACGTTCATTCAAGCAATTGTCTGATCGTGGTAGCGTGCTAACTTTGACCTTAGTAAACATGACATATTTCTACATTCTATATATGCAAATAACAGTTTCCGAAGTTAACCGAAATCGTGTATACCAGAGAGTTAAAAGGTATATAAAACAAAAATATGAGAGACAGTTTATGCAAGTAATATATAGATCTTCAAATGGTAGTACTTAAAAGCCATTTACGGTGAAACTTCATTATTGACAGTTTAATCCCTGCTAGACTATTTGTACCTTTAAACACTTTTTCACTAATGAAAATTTATTCTTTGTTAGATTATGAAGATTTAATTAGAAAAGTGTTCTGTTAGACATTTTGACCAGTATATAGGAAAGGGAAGGATTAAACGGTTCACGAAATATATCCCGGACAAAAATGCATGTACTATTTCATTTAAAATGTACTACGTGACCTTTACCTTGGTCACATGACCTTTAATTCAAGGTAATGTGAAACCTATGGATCATAAGCAACAACATACTAAAATGTGAAAGTGATCGGACAAACGGTTCAGGAGATATAGGCCGAACACGGAGTGTGACGGACGGACGCGAAGGCAAACGCAATATGTCCCCTCCCCGTTTTTTTTTGGGGGGGGGGCATATATCAGAAAGTGGGCAAAATATACCAGTCTTGAAGCCTAAATTTTAAGAAATTGAGAAAGGAAGTTAAACGTTATGTATCATTTCATAGGTAGCATACGTTGTTTGACACTTCAAGTGTATTATTTACTTCTTTCCAGCTCTGTCACCTGAAAGAAGCTTTGTTTTGGCCTTACATACATACATGTATTTTTTGCTATTGCGGAAACTAGCCATTTCAACGATAAATATCGACATTAAAGGAGTTTAACATCTTAGAAACATCCCTTCAATGCTATTTTGAACATAGATTTTATTTGGATCGTCACTACAGGAAATTTGGAGCCGCGCACTCTCTGCAATGTAAATGTAAAAATCTAAATTCAACAAATTAAAGAGGGCGCCACTGAAATGATTTTTGGTGGCTCCGCCGGAAGCATCACTAATGAGAATTTAGTATTCGAAACACGTGTCTGGTGCATGGAAATTGGTTTGGAATTTTCTTCAAGAAGGTATAGAGTTGGAACCCTTCGACATTATACTTAAAGATTTTTGTCCTGAAATAGGGCCAATTTCCTTTGCTAACCATATACAGTATAGTCTTTTAAGGCACTAAATGCGCTTTTCGACAGGTAATGTCTTATCAGTAATAATCAAGGCAAAAATAGAGGGAACTAAATGATAGGGGAATGATATCCTCGGAAACGAAAAGTCAACCAGTAAAGAAATCGACCGAGTGGTTGAAATTATAATAAAATGAAATAGTTGTTCTTCTTCGGAAATTATGTCTCAAAAAAGATTAACAAAAGATATTCATCGAATTTCGCTCGTCATTTATTCATTATTTTCATTTCATTTTTATTCACCTCGAGCACCATTGATGAAACATTACTCATACAAATACGTGTATTGTACACTGAAATAATAGCCATAGAACAAAATTCCTAATTTGATACTTCTTAATTTAAGATAAAACATAAGTGTAATCAAACTCACATAATCGTCCAAGATATCCTCTGTATACGCAAATGTAGAGTACCAAGCTAATGAATATCACGATCCCAATTATGATTAATGCAATAAACAACTTTGAAAATTCTTCTTCCAAACTTGTTGTTTTGTCTTGACTTTTATATTTTACTGCCTTTTCTGTTATATTCTCCTTAAAGGACTGACTTGGTTTGTATGAGGTTCCTCTGAAAAAAAAAAAAAACAATTAAAAAATATATCAAAGTTGATGTAGTGAATCGTATCAATTAGGAATGTTTATCAAGGATAATGCTCAGAAATTATTCGACAAACTATGAAATAAACATATTCACAAATGATTTGATTTTTACGTAGTGTCAATATAACACCTATACAAACGTACGGAGCGAAACTTTGTTTTGTATAGACAATGTCGCCGATTATGACTAACGTCGAGCGCCGCTACGTTTGGCCTGTTCAAATATTAAGGTCAGGTTGGCGACTTTTAATAGAAATGAGGTAGAAGAAAGATGGATATGTCCACATGTAGAGGAACATCTCCTCGAACTATTTAGACCAAAAAATCAAAATTTGCATGTCTCGTTTTTTGGCTATAAACGTCCATTTTTTGGCCTATTTTAACATTTTTGTCATTTTAGAGAATACCACATCATAACTTTACATACCTCTGCAATGCATGAAAATTGAAAAAGTCATATATACCCTTATTTTTCTGAATTCTTATAGCTTGTGTATGAATTAAAGCCTATTTTGAAAAAATTTGATAAAATAAACAGTTCCAAGGAGTGTATTTTCTTATAAATACGGTTTTGGTGGTTGCCATGGCAACAACTCTTTATTTTTATTGATAGCTAGAAGGTCGCCAGGCACACAATTTTCTTTCTATGTATAGAGCTATGGTATTGCTTTATCCTAAAGCAGTCGAACAAACGTGTACCTGAATTCGTTTTTTAGCAAAATGAATATATATATATATATATATATATCTATAAATAGCACGATAATTTGTGCAAAAAATCAACATTTTGACCAAAAAACATAGAGCTTTACTCAAAGTTCGAATTTCTAATTTTCTCATTTTTAAAGAGTATAATGAATAGGATATTTTCAGATGTTTGAATGCGAAAATGACAATTTTTTCCTATTTCCTGCGACTTTTTATTGAAAAATCTGCATTTCCCCAAAAATATCCATTCAGCAATGAAAATTTCAAGGAATATTATTTTTTCTGAAATGATGCAACAAACTGAGCTTATACCATTTATCGTCCAGTTCTCGCTTTCAAATATTACGTGATATAATAAAAGAGTTATCTCCCTGTAGTCGCAACCCTAACCTTAAGTAGCCAGTCTTGAACTTAAAAATAAACAATGCTAAAATTACGTCAATTGCTAAATAAACTGTATAATTAAATAATAATCGCAATTTGATTATATCATAAGAATTGACTGTAATATTTTTTCTGTCAATCGATGAATAGACAAAAAAGAAACGATGTACAAACAAAATATAATTCGCTTCATGGATTATATAGTATGTGCTTCGGTTTTGTCTATACGTTCTTGAATTAAGCTCTTGATGTTAAACGTCTTCAAATTTAATTTGAAGACATTTAACATTTAATCCACTTGGTGAGTGTCACTGCTGGTGGACCAGGAGTCCCCGAGGGCACATGTAGCCAAGTTCGATCAACTTCAGTTGATCGTCTGTCTCTTCAACGCATTCGAAAATTTCTGTTATCATAAAATCTTGAATTTTCTAATAGCATGTTAAATGTCTTCAAATTCAATAGCATCATTTTAAAGCAGATATATCCCAACTATCCTGCTACATTTTTCGGTACATTTTTGGACATAATAATTTTCACACTCTTTGGCCATATTACATTGTATAGATTGGGGATCACTGACGAGGGTTAAGTATCCGAAACGTGCATGTCTGGTCGATGCTGCACATTGAAATGTTCTTAAATGATGCTATTGAATTTGAAGATGTTTAACATTGATAGACAGAAAATCATTATAGTCATTTCTTCATTAAATTAGACATATAGATAGTTGATAGTATATTTTGGTAAATAAAAAGAGCTAAATACAGTCCTTAAAGGAGGAGGTACCATGTTCATAACTCTGACTATCTAGTGCCACCATGCAACTGAAATATTGAATAAAAAATCAAGCTATTCCTGTCGGGTTATGAAGCTCTATACAAACTTGTCAAGGTATAAAAAGCTATGTAAATTTTGGATGGGGGTTGTTATAATAAGTATTAATTATCTGGATATTTTGCTTGCTTATCTTCGACTTCGAGTATTTTTTAGAAAAAAAATCTTAATAACATTTCCATTGTATTTTTGTACAGATTCACGGCAAACAGAATCGAAATGATAGTTTAACTTAAAGAAATCTGTCAATACATAATTTACTGCTCTGCTACTCGTATTTTGTTATGCGGGATACTGTCTTCCCATTCTTATCATAGTAAAATAGTGAAATAAACCGACATGTAGCCAAATGAATATATATATATATCGTAGTAAATCCGAATATAAGAAGAATAAAATACAGAACAGAAAAAATCCAGTATTATTTTTTCTTAGGGGGAGGGGGGGAGGAAGTGCAGTCCATGTGCTCAAGAAAAATCACCAAAATGTAATACAAGTATTGTAAAACTATTTACATATCTAGGTCTATATGTAATCTACTGATAGAATAAAATGAATAGAGACAAAACTTACGAACAAAAAACGACCGAAAAAGCATTCATGAGTTTGTGGCATTATCTGAGAATGTTGGAATGGCCATTTATTCTTCTTTTGCACACAGAGAATATATTTTCAAGGAATTCCAAGAATTTGTTTTGGGTTGAGGTAGACAACAATAAAGGACGGGAAACTGTATCATTGTTCGTTGCGCATGGTACATGTAAAGAAGTTTTCCGCCATTTTATTTTGTGGTATACCTCAATCCAATGAATTCTTAGTATCTTTCCTTATCATTTTATTTTCGACAATCGAGCTTCAAATGTTCAGTAATTCATCAAAAACCTGCACTTCCTCCTGACATTAGAAGAATACATGTACAATAACAGTTATATCTAGGAATAAGCTGTGGAAAATTAAAGCATCACAGTGAGTTTCATTTCGTATTTCTTTTACTTTATTTATCGATAAAACGATTAAAAAAATAAGATGGGCTAGATGTGACCTGTTTTCCTTAAATTAAACTTGTTCCCTCGAATTATTATGTCGTTGGAACGAGTTATGTTTGTGTTTTTGCAACCTTATTTTTTGAAAAAGAAAGCAGGAAACAAATTGGGTTTTTTTTTTGCTCTCTTGATTAACTCGTTCCCTCGAATTATTATGTCATGGAAACGCGTTGTGTTTGTTTTTTTGCATTCTTATTCTAAAAAGAAGAGGGCAGAAAACAAACAATTTGTTCAATGCTCTTTTATTTAAAAATAAAAATGGAAAAACAGAACGAGTTGTGTTTGTATTTTGCATTCTTATTGTTAAAAAAACGAAAGTAGAAAACAATCAATCTCATCATTTCTTTCGTTCACTTCTGACACTTATATAGCAAGAAATAAAACAACACATTTCATTGGCTGACTAACTCGTTGCCACGACATAATAACACATTCCCATGACATAATGATTTGAGGAAACGAGTAAAAATAAAGAGAGAAAAAAAAAACAATTTATTTTTTGCTTTCTTTCTTTTTTTTTTCTTTTTGAAAAGAAGAATGCAAAAACACAAACATGACTCGTTCCACGACATAATAATTCGAGGGAACGAGTTAAGAAAAAAAGAGAGATCTTTGTCTTAACTGAAAAGGTATCACATTGATAGGTTCATTGAAGGTGTACTCTTTTAATACAGAAGCAAACTGGTACACCTTATGATTTTATGATCACTTGTAGAGTTTTTGAGTATCCAAGGGACCATAAAGACTTAAAATTTGTTTGAATCTTCCACAAACCTTGTTACCAATCTGTGCTCTCTGATACACGCTGGATCTGAAATTTGAAATTAAAACAATTCAGAATTAATTGTTTTTCATATTTTCCGTTTGCATTGATGTATGAAAAAACATTTGGTAATCGTAAAAATCCATGTGCAGCACTTCGTGCTGCAGAGAATTTTTTCCATGACCAAACCTTTTGCACACACCAATGCAAACGCAAAATATGAATAACAATTCTTATATTTATACCCATACTATTTTTATTAAACATACCCCACTAGACGTCTCTGTATTTACATCCGAGGGTGGAACAACAATGTCAGAACAGCTTACAGACAGCTTACGGCAGCCGAAAGTTGAGCAGTAGTTCTGAATTTGCACCCGCGTTTTAGCTATCTAAATAGTACCCAGAAGATGCAATTTACCCTAATTTTCAAAAATGATTAAAAATAATCAAAACAGATACGTCTTTGTTCAACTTGGTATCGCCAGAGAATTGAATAGGATTGCGCAACTTTTTATTTCATCTTGAGTAATGCGGCTCCGTATGTCGGCCGCCGACGATAACACGCAAATTCGACAAGTGTATTTTAGAAGGATTTTCTACCTTTAGGGAATTTTATATGATAAGAACTATCAGTGTTTGACCCAAATTATTACTCTTCGAGTCGTTCTCTTGATGAACAGCCTTGACATTTGCATTTGATCTTGAATATTCGTCTACTGAATAACCTATCGGCTGATAGATTGAAGTAGAAATAAATTTGAAGATTTATTACAGTTAGGCTTAATAAACTGTTCATCAACGATTTTACGACTTTGGTGAATGTACCGGATTACATACAATTGTATGTAAAATCGGTTTTCAGTGTTTATTTTTGAAACTGGGCGCCTGCAAATTTATATTGATAAAACGTAAACAAAGAAAGATAACTCGAAGAAGTGTTTGAACCCCGACCATGTCTAGTACTCAACGCATAGTTTTCAAAATATATAAAACAAGTCATTTCTGCTTGTTTGTACTTTTTTCGACTTCGAGAAAACGATGAAAACACTTGATTGCATATATGCAAACGTGTTCTTCGTGGTAATTATGTATATGCCGAATTGATTTTCAGACACGGCCAAAAGTATCTTTGTAACGCCCTCTAGTTTTATCATTTTGAATTTCAATTTATGAATTTTGTAAAGAGAATGCGGCTCCAAATTTCCTGAAGGTTCCATTTCGTTGAATAATTTAATTGCGCGGCTCTGGCTTTTCTATAGGGTCGATTCAGTAACATGGTTAAATAAAATCTATGTGCAAAATAGCATTGGAGGGATGGTGCTAGGGTGTTAACTTACTTTAATTTCGATGATGTATTGGATGAAATGACAAGTTTCCAATCAGAATAGATCTAAGCGTAACTGATTAAGAGAAGCTTGATGAATTTACGGTCCCTTCTCGTCTTATCTCAAAATATCATGTACCTATTTTGTAAATAAAGTGCGACTAAAAGATTTTCACAAGGGTAATCAAATGAACACATCATTAGAATTTGCCCCTGATTTAAAATAGATTGCCCGATAAACAAACTGAAATTCAATAGCAACTTCAAGTTAGCAACCAATTATATTCCTTGTCGAGAATTTGAATCATCAAAAGATCATTGTTCTTATTTTAATTATCCCTTTTTCTTCTATATTACATAAAAGTGTAAGGGATAGTATGCTACTTTTTCATACTGAACAGCTCCAAAATAAACAAAACAGGAAGTACTGATCAAGACAGCCTCTTTCTTTTGTGATGCATATTTGGCTAAGATCCACTTCGTTATCTATTATTCTTTGCGATAGCACCAAAGACAAAATCTAACAACTGTACTCGCGAGGTCAACGAAAGATCAAACTCAAGGCAGCTCAAGTTCACTATGGAGAATACGCACTCGTGAAACATTCAGATATTAATTTTCACAAAACTTTTATGAAAATTCGAGGATGTTTTCGGAGACATTCTACATTTGAATGTCAATGAATGCAAATACAAAAATGAGTGCCTTATTTTTCACGTTCATGGATTTAACACTCTGGTTCGACAGGCACAGACAGGTGAAAATCCTCTGAGAACCACTTCACAATTCACGAGATTTGTGCTGTCGAACCAAAGTGCCCTATGATTTTTGTGTTCGACTTACTTTAAATTTAAATGAATTAATTCACGTAGAATATATAATCACATCAAAATAAGTGTTTATGGTAGCGAGTAAGTGCACCATATGCGCAAGGTCTTCTATTGAGCATGTTTACACTAGAACGGAAATAAAAAGACGACACAATTTCAGCATCTTAATTATGCAACTTCTGATCAGAGTCTGGGTATTTCAAAATGCATTTGCTTCTACTTACATCTGTATAATTCGTTTGTTGTGTAACCATCATGTTGATCAGGCGGACAACCAGAGACATCTGATGGACAGTCAATATTCTTAGTAGACACTGCGAGTTGTGGACCTGTTGTTGGTTTGCATTTCTGTATAAATGGACAACCGCCTGAAATTAAAGCTTCGTTTGTTTGATAAACTAAAACGTGCATGTCTGGTCAATGCTGTAAATCTATCAGGTTTTCAATGATGCTATTGAATTTGAATACGTTTAACATTTGAACTAATTGATGAGTGTCACTGCTGGTGGAGCAAGAGTCCCCGAGGGCACATGTAGCAAAGTTCGATCAACTTTGGTTGATCGTCTGTCTCTTCAACGCATTTGAAATTTTCTGTTACAAAATTTCTTGAAATTTCTAAAACGTGGGTCCTGTAGCATCATATCCCACCCATTCTGCTACGTATTTTGGTACATTTTTGGACATAACAATTTTCATACTTTTTGGCCATATTACATTGTTTAGACTGAGGATCACTGACGAGGGTTTAGTACCCGAAACGTGCATGTCTGGTCCATGCTGTAAATTTATCAGGTTTTAAATGATGCTATTGAATTTAAAGACGTTTAACTTTTGAACTAATTGGTGAGTGCCACTGCTGGTGGACCAAGAGTCCCCGAGGGCACATGTAGCCAAGTTCGATCAACTTTGGTTGATCGTCTGTCTCTTCAACGCATTTAAAACTTTCTGTTACAAAATTTCTTGAAATTTCTAAAACGTGGGTCCTGTAGCATCATATTCCACCCATTCTGCTACGTCTTTTGGTACATTTTTGGACATAACAATTTTCATACTTTTTGGCCATATTACATTGTTTAGACTGAGGATCACTGACGAGGGTTAAGTACCCGAAACGTGCATGTCTGGTCCATGCTGTAAATTTATCAGGTTTCAAATGATGCTATTGAATTTAAAAACGATTAACATTTGAACTACTTGGTGAGTGCCACTGCTGGTGGACCAAGAGTCTCCGAGGCACATGTAGCCAAGTTCGATCAACTTTGGTTGAACGTCTGTCTCTTCAACGCATTTGAAATTTTCTGTTACAAAATTTCTTGAAATTTCTAAAACGTGGGTCCTGTAGCATCATATCCCACCCATTCTGCTATGTCTTTTGGTACATTTTTTGACATAACAATTTTCATACTTTTTGGCCATATTACATTGTTTAGACTGAGGATCACTGACGAGGGTTTAGTACCCGAAACGTGCATGTCTGGTCCATGCTGTAAATTTATCAGGTTTTAAATGATGCTATTGAATTTAAAGACGTTTAACATTCTGGTTAATCTTTTTTTGATTACCGGTAAGTATTTTGTTTAATTTTGTGCTCTATTGTGAGTGCTGTTGAGATTATCGTCAGGATCTTCTTTAACTCATTTGTGTCACACTTATGCCCTTTGCCGTGTGGAGCTCGTAAAAAAAGTTCCCCGCGAGGGGTTTGACAGTAAGTGTTTTGAATATACTTCGCTGACATTGTCGCCATAGCACTTTCTATATAGACATAACGTCAGATAGTGCATGATTTTTATATATTTTCATTCCCATGCTTCATTAACATCGACGGTGGGTGCGGCTAGCCAACAGGGGATGCTTACTCCTCCCGGGCACCTGGTCCCACCTCTAGCTTGCTAGGGGTCCGTCGATGTTTAATTTTGTGCTCTATTGTGAGTGCTGTTGAGATTATCGTCAGGATCTTCTTTAACTCTTTTACATGTATCAGGAAAAGTGTGTCGATCCCCCCTCCTCCCCAAATAATTTATAATGATTAAAGAAAAGCTCTCAATGATGGACATATTTGAATATTTCCATAAAAGATTTAGCTGTAAGTGCTTTAAATGTTTCTATTAAAAAACTTACTTGTATTAGGAGGTATGCTATAAGGATATACACAGGCCTCTACAAGCTCGTTACCCTGTTTCAGCATGCAGGTGTAATTTCCGTCGTTACAATGATAATTAAGTTCCCTTAATCTCCATTGTTCTTTTGTTTGAGGACAAGATTTTACTCTCACCATGCAAGTGAGAGATATGCAGTAATCAAACAGGATCAGAACACATGCTATGATATTTTCAACTACCCACAAAACATCCATCTGTAAAGAAAATAGATATATTCTTAAATTTTAATAAATCCGAAAAACCATACTACCTCTGAGTCTTATGGTGAACGGTGTCCTTTTGGTGGTTGCTTTAAATGTTATAAAATTGTTTTTAATACAACACTTATTCTCACTACTGAAGTGTTTTAACGAACTTACTTTCAAATGTCCAAGTAATTGCTGTTTTTAATCTTATTCATAATTAATTGCATCTTTTGCTTCGACTCTAGGTTTTTTTTGTATCGACATAAGTACAGCTTGACAGTGTTTTGAATATACTTTCCTGACATTGTCGCCATGGCACTTTCTATATAGACAACGTCAGACAGTGCATGAATTATATTGTTTTCATTCCCATGCTTCATTAACATCGACGGCGGATGCTCACTCCTCCCGGGCACCTGGTCCCACCTCTAGCTTGCTAGGGGTCCGTCGATGTTTAATTTTGTGCTCTATTGTGAGTGCCGTTGAGATTATCGTCAGGATCTTCTTTAACTCATTTGTTAATAAGTATCGAATAGCTGATTGCATGCATGTCTCGTTTTCTAGGCTCCATTTATTATGGGAAGGTATGGTTATAAGTCCTTGTAGGAGTAAATTTGTTTGCTGTGGTCAATATCATAAATATGAAAATAAGTGTTTTCCCTAATATGTTTTTTACTTTGGTAGGTAAAACAGCGTTGCTCTTTTCTTGCAGTGTTAAGACGAATTTAATCTTAAGTTGTCATCAAGTGAGTACGGTACATGGTTTCTGTTAAAATGTAGGGTTATTCAATGAATTCACGTATACTGGTCATTATGCAGGAGTTGTTTTCTCTTTTCAAGACATTGATTAAAGGAGGAAATGTAATATTCAAAGTTATCTACAAATGAAACAACCTTCGATACCTTTGAAGTTGACACTGATCACTATCCACCAAGAGCAAGAAACGATGGTTCTCTCAATATTCTCAAGTACCTTCAGCAAAATGGAAAGATAAAACTGTGGACCTCGTGTTGTTTGACGTCATCTTCACTTCCTCCGGACTGTCTTTCGACATGAAAGGCTATTCATTGATGGTTATATTAGACCTGAATTCGAAAGTAGACATGCGGCATATCAGGGTATACATTTTTGTTACGAAACCTTCACAAAATCCATAAATTAATGCTGCATTTGTGTCGAACGAAAACAAAATAAGAATCATGGCTATGCTAAGGTGCTCTACGCAGACAACACGCTAAAACATTTTCTAGCACCCACAATCAACACTTGATTTTCTGAAACTTTCCTTTAATTAGTTCATAGTTGTTTTAACACGCTAGGGGCATATAGTTTTCTAGGAAAACTTATGACTGAATACCTCCCTCCATCTCAAGTCATGCCTCTTTATATCTCATAAGTTGTCATAGTGTTGTTTAATGACAAATATGGATAATGATCATATCACTATACATAGTACACAATCGATAATTCAGAAAACCATAAACAAACGGCATACAAAATCAGGATCAAATAGGAACCAAAGCAAAGAAACAAAAACCTCCACCACATGAAAAGAAGCGAACTTTCAATAAGGGAGTGAGACAAGGTGCCTAAGGAAACTCAACATCTCCTGCTTGCATGCAACACCCGTCGCTACAATTCGGTGGCATTGTCACATCCGGCTACTTCCATTTCGGAAGATAGAGGACATTCTGTGGTTGGATGGTTCAAATGGTCTAGGACAAAATATCATCCACCATTCTGGACAGTTGGATATCGTAGTGTAATATTTCATGGAAACGAAATGATATTTCGAGGGAACGAAATTTTATTTCATGGGAACGAAATATTATTACGTAGGAACGAAATAATATTTCGAGGGAATTCGAACTAAATAATATTTCATGGGTACGAAATCATTTATACCTCTACGCATGCGTACACCCGTCAAATTTTAAGATATCAAAATGGAAAACGTCAACATTAGAAAGTATGCTATAAAGGAATTATTTAAGGTATCCGTTGTACAAATAAAATTAATATCAAATATATAATATAGGTAAACTCATGGCATATTTTACCTAAATATACCCAATACAACATAAAAATGATTTCTATCATCAAATGTCAACATCCATACCGTCACTCAAACCACGGAAACTATCGAGATACTGCCGAAGATTACCGACATCATTCTAACACTGTTTAAATGGACAAGACGTCACCGAAGTCTCCGTTTGTACACTGGATATGTTAAAATAGGGGTTGTTTTTCAAAGATCCGAAATCGAAGTTTATTGGGCATACCAGAAACAGCCTGTCTGGTTAAAAAGATAAAACAGATATCTCTTTCACTCTATGAAAGGCAGTCCTATCATACGTTGGGAGTACTTCAGTTTTGTTTACATGATTGTTGAACAAGTGACCTTTCGACATTGACCTTGTATATAGTATTTAGATAAAAGAAATGAAAACAGATTTCTCTCATACTCTTCGTATTTATTCACACATTCCTATTAAAGGAGTACACATTTTTTAACCTTAATTCTGATCTACCAGTATATACATAAGTCTGCACATGCCCAAAAGGGAGAATCATTTCGTTCCCTCGAAATATTATTTCATTCCCATGAAATAATATTTCGTTCCCATGAAATAATATCTCGTTTCTTCGAAATAATAATTCGTTTCCACAAAATATCATTTTGTTCCCATGAAATATTATTTTGTTCCCTCAAAATGTTATTTCGTTCCCTCGAAATATTATTTCGTTCCCTCGAAATATTTTTTCGTTCCCACGAAATAACTTTATTCTTAACACGGCCTTTTACTGCCATCGTACTTCGATAGTGATGCCATGTGAATTATTTCAGATTTTGTATCACTTTCATTCGCTGATGTGCCGCATTCGTTCCGCTGTGCTTGACTTTATTTGACAGAAATTAGTTTTGATTATTATTGTTCTTATAAGAGAAATTCAGTTTTAGTGTTTCGAAAATATGATTTTCAAATATTATTAGATAATCAACAGACGTACTATGTATAAGGATAAAACTTATTATATATCATAATTAATTTCTGATATCAAAAATTACCAACAATTTTCTAACGTTAAAAATAACAAATAATTATCCTTTATTAGAAATATGGATTTTCTAATAATTTATATAAGAAAATGATTTTCTAATATAAGAAAATGATTTTCTAATATCTAGAAATCAATTTTAGTAGGGATACTTTTTCTAATATTAGAAATTATTTCAGGTTTTTTTATGTAAGAAAATTATTCATTTCCGCTTATTTCTTAATATTCGAAAATAATTATTTCATGTAAGAAAATTGTGTGAAAGATTAACGACATTTATCTTATGTCGACATTTCCACGATAAACATTCTAAATCATTTAGAACGTGCGATGAAAACTTCTTTTGTTCTTTCATAAACATCATAAACTGTAAAAAAAAAACTTATGTTTCCATTCTTTAACAACCATTAATTTAAAGTCACCGTCAAATCAAAACAACTGCTGATGACTAAATTATGAATGATTGTTGGTAAAAATAGCCCAAGCGAGAGTCTATAAATAGACTCACCTAAACTTTTTATTCTTCAAATTATGTATATGTCGGTGCCGTGGTCTAATGGTTCACGCGCCGAGCCAATAATAATTCGTTTCCACAAAATATCATTTCATTCCCACGAAATATTATTTCGTTCCCACGAAATATTATTTCGTTCCCACGAAATATTATTTCGTTCCCACGAAATATTATTTCGTTCCAACGAAATAGTATTTCCTTCCCACAAAATATTATTTTGTTCCCACGAACTATTATTTCGTTCCCACGAAATGATATTTCGTTCCCTCGAAATATCATTTCGTTCCCACGAAATAACTTTATTCTTAACACGGCCTTTTACTGCCATCGTACTACGATGTTTGGTAAATGATTTCAGATTTTGTATCACTTTCATTCGCTGATGTGACGCATTCGTTCCGCTATGTTTGACTTTATTTGACAGAAATTAATTTTAAGAGGGTATGAGCGTGAACAAATCAAACGTAAACCGTATCGATGTCGTAAAGAAAATAAAATCTGAAAACTTATTGAACTAATGGTTAAATATACCTCTAGATTAAAGAGCAATTCATTTCGAATGACGAGCAATATATATCCTTGTTTACATCTGAAATACGCTTCTATCACGACATCGTTTTACCCTTGGCATATAGTTTACGTCATCAACGGGAGTTTATTTGACGTCATACTGAATTATGACGTTGTAATATTTTTCCGCGAATTATCATGAAAGCGCTTTGTGCTTGTTCTTTAGAAGTCCGGTAAATTCAGTTTGTCTTATATTATTTCACGCCATGACAACTTTACGGAACGGAATAATTTGATTGCGATTGAATTGAGTAAGTTAATACTTCAAATTTATTCTTGCATAAAAAAGACACAAATAAATTCAAAAGAATTTAATTATATTTTATAGTACAAGTTGCCGATGCGGCGTTACTGACCACGCAATTTACCTCAAATATTGAAAACATGTAAAACTAATATAACTTGAAAGTACTTTTCTTTCATTTACAAAAGGTACCGGGTATGTGTTATAATGATTTAGCTAGAATTTATATCACGAGGCCTATTGATTAGTAGTTGTAATAAGTGAGCAGGACGACCGACTGTCAAATCATCAAAAGGACCAAAGATCACGTACATGTACGTTGTAAAATAAATGGATCCGAAGGACTCCGTAACTACACTTCTCATTGTACGCCCTGTTGAAAAGGGAATTATTCTTTTTCAATTTTACTAATCTTTCAATGAAGAGAACATGTGCAGGAAATCAATGCGGAAGACAGGGTGTACGTTTACTACATTTCCTATAATACCGACCCCCCCCCCCCCTTCTAATCCCGTGCACATAGTATAATGAAACTAGAAATGTTACTCAGCTAACTTTAGATAAATCATTTCAAAGCAAACTTATCAAGAGATTAAGAGATCTTTCGTATCGTTGTTCTACTGAAGTTGCTTCATTTTTAAAATCTGGTACAACATGTACGAATGTCAAAACTACATGTACATGAATAAATAGATACGTGTAGATGCCGCAATATCAAATTTGAGAGAAATGATATACAGAAGAAGCATACAGATAGGAATCTAAAACATCAATTTTTTCTCATTCACTGAGATTAACAGTATACAATATCGCCGAGCATTACCTAAAGTGAGCGTCATGATGTGCGCTACGTCACGTTACGTTGTCGGTGCTTAAAAGTGCCAAGTGTTGGGAAAATGAATAAGAAATTGATCAGAATATTACTCAAATTTGTAGTCTGAAGTCCAGATTATAAGAAATCTCAGATAAAATGTATAGATATATAACAACTTTCCATTTTCAATCATAAACAACGGATTTATCATATCCAGAGGCTTGGTCAGAGGAATTCTAAGCTAAATATCTTTAAAACGGCTACACTCTTTTTTCTATAAATTATTTTTTTATCTTTAGCATGTATCACTAGATGATAAAAGAAACATTTTATCAAAATTCTATTATGCCAACTACTTCGAAAATTAATGTTTTTAAACTTTTCATACAATTTTTACTGTCAAAAATGGGATGAAATAAATGTCCATCTCCAGCATGGTTACCATGGCAACAAAAATATTTTTTCGAAAATGATAAATTTACTTCATTTGCTACGTCAATGGATAAAAATTTACTTCGTACTGTGTTATGTTGATTTTTAAAATAAAGCCCAAAGTTAGGACATTGTTTTAGAAAAAAATGTGCAGAGTTACCTACCTTTTTGGTCGGTATATAGGGGACAAACGGCTACACTCTTTTTTTCATGAAATATTGCAATCGATGGAGGGAGGGATATTCTTTTATATGTAGACAATTATTTTCAATTTCTATTATTCCCTGAAAATGCGGTTCACACTCATACCCCCTTAATTATTATTGTTCTTATAAGAGAAAATTCAGTTTTCTTGTTTCAAAAATATGATTTTCAAATATTATTAGAAAAACAACAGAGGTACTATGTATAAGGATTAAACTTTTTTATATATCATAATTAATTTCTGATGTCAAAAATTACCAAAAATTTTCTAACATTAAAAATAACAAATAATTACCCATTATTAGAAATATGGATTTTCAAATAATTTATATAAGAAAATGATTTTCTTATATCTAGAAAACAATTTTAGTAGGGATACCTTTTTCTAATATTAGAAATTATTTCAGGTTTTTTTTTATATAAGAAAATTATTCATTTTCGCTTATTTCTTAATTTTTCAAAATAATCATTTCATGTAAGAAAATTGTGTGAAAGATGAACGACATTTATCTTATGTCGACATTTCCACGATAAACATTCTAAATCATTTAGAACGTGCTATGAAAACTTCTTTTGTTCTTTCATAAACATCATAAACTGTAAAAAAAAACTTATGTTTCCATTCTTTAACAACCATTAATTTAAAGTCACCGTCAAATCAAAACAATTGCTGATGACTAAATTATGAAAAATAGCCCAAGCGAGAGTCTATAAATAGACTCACCGAAACTTTATGTATATGTCGGTGCCGTGGTCTAATGGTTCAAGCGCCGAGCCAATAACCACAAGTATTTTTGGTTTGAGCCTCACAAGGTTCGTGGATCGGCCGACATATATTCTATTGTATATTATCATGTGTATGAAATAGTATCGAAAGATAGATATACAAATATGCCCCTGCCTGAAAAAAAGTTTGACATGTAATTGGTGTTTTCTTAGCAAAAAAAAAATAAACAAATTAAATATATTGAAAACCTAAAACCAATTAATCATATTTTTATTGTACACATACAACAACCCAAAAACAAATATGGCCATCCAATAAAATTCGAATGATGCAAATGACTTTCTCAAGGGCAAATATAAATCTTTATAAATTCTTCATTCTTCAAAGTTCTCTGACCAACAAAGCTTTTGAAAACTGTGTTCAGATTCCATTGTAAATTTTAAAAGAACTCAATTAAAGTAAGAAGAAATTATGCACTTTAAAATCAGTGTGTGTAAAACATCCTACCTTATAACTTCATGTGTTAACATTGAATGAATGGCGTTTATTTATAGATATATGGGATAGAATCCCCAGCTTTCGTTTTGATTTTTAGAATTGGACATGTAAGTATAAGCACTTAGCTCTGTAATAATATAATTGATATCTATGAATAAATAATGACGATAATCATGACAATGGTGATGCACTTGCAATAAGTTATCAATATACTCTCTCTCTCTCTCTCTCTCTCTCTCTCTCTCTCTCTCTCTCTCTCTCTCCGATTGTTAAGGTATGGTATATTTTTACTTTTCATCGTCGCTGAACTATGCTCTTGTTACTTGCATTGTTTTCTGTTATGTTTATGAGTCGATAGTCACAAGTATTTGGTGTTCCTTTTGAATGATTTTATACAACAGTTAAACCTCTTGATTAATTTCATGGTGTCATGATAATTTTGTAAAGTTACTTGGATCAAGCGCCTGTCATTCTAATAATAGCTCTAACGATAGTTGTCGCAACCAATGTTTATAGGGTTTGGTTTGAACGAACTACGTCGCGGTCCAACCGTTTTGGTTGCCTCGTATATAGGTCAATTTTATCGGAGTATTTTGTTGATACCTGTTTGTTAAATTTGTTTTATGTGGCTATTTCGTAAATATTGTATTACTGAACGTGATAGCTTGTTTTTCTATTCTCATGACGGATTTTTAACGTTCGATACCTCAAATATTTGATGTATCGAACGTTAAAAATATATAAGTATTAAAAGCGAAATTTTTATTTGTATTTGCAATAATCCAACTCAATTTCAAACCAATTCATTATGCACCGGTACCATACACGTGTTTCGGATATTAAATCCTCATCAGTGATGCTTCCGGTCATCACCGCGTGGGATCGAAACGTATGGTGTTGTGATTCCTTACATAGTTTTTTTTGGTATTTTCTCATTTTCTAAATTAAACTTTACAAATTGAACAGCGGTTGCAGTAGGGCAACACCTAATAAATCAATCCATATCGTCCAGGTGTATGAAAAGTTCATAGTTTTCGCAAACTCTTCAATAGTTTGTCGACGACAGAAAATAATTCCTTCTGACGAACTCTTGAAGTGTTTGCAAAAGCTACAGACTTTTCAGATATATACACGATATGGACATACTTATAAGACGTTACTCTACTGCAACGTCTCATTAGTTTTGTGCAGTGTCACTTAAATGATGAGAAAACATCAAAATACTCCGTAAAGAATCACAACATCACACGTTTTGGTCCCACGCGTTGGTCATAGTGATTTTCAATACAGTCGAAATTCATTTCAGCAGCGCTTCTAGTTTGAATTTCAATTTTACCTTCTTTTATACCTACACATATTTCGTGTTGCAGTGTGGAGTTTGTAAGCAATTCCTTGCAACCCGCTACTGGTACTGCAATCGGGTCTGTTTGGAGATCCCACCCCTTCTTGCAAAGAGTACGCGGTTCCAAATTTCCTGTAAAGTCGATTCATTTTTTTTCACACATGACGAACAGCTATTCACACTTGTGCTACTTAAGTGTATTAATTACTTCTTTCCAGCTCTGTTGCCTGAAAGAGGCTTCTTTATTGGCCTTTTATCAATTTAACATCATAAATGTTATTTTGCTTGGTACTTGACCAATCTAAAGTCTTGTAACAGCGCATTCTTGAAATTTGTACTCTTATTGACTGCGACGACGGGACTCCATGACAGACCCTGTCCAAACCTCTTTAGAGAAGACAGGGCCCCGACCACCTGTCTTCTCTGAATGCCAGTCGGACTCCTCCTGATAACATACATGAGCTCGCTACAGCCGGCAGAGCACGGACTGTATTACGTACGCCCTCTTTTGATATCCATTTACATATTCATCGGTGTTGCTTGGGCCCCTGCGTTTTGCGGTCTTGTTTGTGTGTGGTCATCTGACAGTGAGGAGGTTCTTTTGCACCATAATTGTACGTTCATCGAAACCGCTGGGTAATCGGAAAAGTGGGAGGGTTTTGTGCACGTAATCCAGGATAACTACACCTTCTGCTTTTTCCGTGGCAGATGGCCGTCCGAAGTCGGCACCGGTTGCCCATCGGTCTCGTTGGTTTATGTGTGGTCCTTTGTGTTTGGTGTTTCTGTGTTGTGTGTTGGCGTTCCTTGTCCCTTATGCGTCTCTTTCTGTGCTTGTCTGCTTTGTGTGTTTGCATTGGGTGTTTTCGGGTTTTGTTGTGGGTGCTGCAACCTGGTGTTGTTGGAGATTCCCTCCTCTGCTTGCTATTTCGAAAGCTTGTCATTCCATTCGAAACTTTCATCGAACCATCCCTCCAATTCTATTTTGAACATATATTTTATTTGAATGTTCTGCTGAATCGACCCGGCAGGGAATTGGGAGCCGCCCGCTCTCTGTGAAGTAAATGTATAAAATCAAAATTCAAAAAATAAAAGAGGGCGCTACAGAAATGAATTTTGGTGGCTCCGCTGGAAGCATAACTGATGAGAATTTGATATTCGAAACACGTGTCTGGCGCAGGAAAAATTGGTTTGAAATTTTCTTCATGAAGGTATAGAGTTGGAACACTTCCCCGTATTATCAAAATGCTGGATATAAATCTCAGAACGAAAATCTTGCGCATAACTACGTTGAATATGTTTTTCTTGATGCGAGATTTCAAACACTTTACAAAGGTATAAAAATGTTCTTTCATATTACTTCCGCGCTGTCAATTTGTAATGTTTTTGAGTTGCATTTGCGATGTAAAGAATTATTTCACAATATTGTTTTATTGCTATATACATCAGAAAATATAAATATGCAAAATGTATGAATGATACATGCAAAAATATATTAATATCATGGCATAAGGAAACATGAAATTTTACATTTAAGTTTTTTTTTTTACAAAATATCAACCAGTATCTTTAAAGCAGTAAATCTGAATAATACTGTGTGAATAGGTTCTTCTTTAAGAATCAAGAAAACATATTTTTCAAAGGAGAAGGTACGTTATGGGCCAAAATTGGCCCTATCTGAGAAATAAGGCAAACTTTGAACAATAAAAATACAAGATTTACAGAATGTAAATCAGTTTAAATTTTGAGAATCGGATATTGCGTTGCGATTTTATAGCAATTTGAAAACACGTAGGTAAGCTTTCTGTTTCATTGACTTTGACGTCATGTGACGTTATGATCACGTCATGATATAACGTTGTCAGATAACAAATTGCTGTATTCTTACATTATTCATAAAGATTGTTTTGTTCAAGTTTTTGCCATGAAACGATTTCATGAATCCTCGGAAATCTGCGTTGATGAAGTATTGTACGTCGTCTTTTAGCTTCTGGGTTATTCTTGGAGACTGTCTCAGTTTAAGGCTATAACTGATTCTAGGATTTAAAAATCATAACCGTGCATATATATTAAACAGTCATTCAAAAGAATGAAAAGACAGAGATATTACCGCTTAAATTTGAGATGGGGGATGGGGATGTAGTGAATATCAGAAAGTCAAAGAGTCTGGGAGAGCGACTAGGGTCCCTGTCCAAGGGGTCCAGGGCGTTCCTGAAGGGGGACGGAAAATTATCTTACGGCGATTGACCGTTTTGCTTGATGAAGGCAGTATCGAAATAGCCATTTGAAATATTTATCATGATTATTGGATTGTTATGAAAATCTATATTTTATATGATCGAGAATTATCTGATGAGCAAAGCAAGTCAGCGATTTTTAGTGGGGGGGGGGGGGGGGGGGGGGGGTGTACACA
This sequence comes from Pinctada imbricata, assembly GCA_033119305.1. Taxonomy (NCBI): domain Eukaryota; kingdom Metazoa; phylum Mollusca; class Bivalvia; order Pterioida; family Pteriidae; genus Pinctada; species Pinctada imbricata. The sequence continues at coordinate 38,741,331 of VSWD01000001.1, forward strand.
CCCCTTGCTGTAGGGATATTTTGACTTACTTAGTATAATTATCAGAAAAAAACGGAGCTTTTTAAGAGCAGTTTGATATTCAAACAACAAACAGTTACGTGGCGAGCGGCCGGGAGCCAGAGAAAATAATTTTCAGAAAGTTCGACATCAAAACTCAAGTACAAGCCAACCTAATGCGAATGTACAGCCCCGACCAGTCGAAAGTTTAACGCCGAGATGACGAAATTTTGAAAGCTAAATTCGAAAGTTTCGTTAACTATTCGTCAGCGATTTTTTGAAAGCTACTGAGATGACGAAATTTTGAAAGCTCTAAAAAGCTTTCGAAAAATTGCTGACGAAAATTTCGTTAACTAATCTTAGTTAACGAAAAATTTGAAAGCTATGAGCTTTCAAATTTTCGTCATCTCGGAGCTTTCAAAATATTTGAAAGGAATCGCTGACGAAATTTTGAAAGCAATCGCTGACGAAAATTTTGAAAGCAATCGCTGACGAAAATTTTGAAAGCTATCGCTGACGAAAGTTTTGAAAGCTATCGCTGACGAGAATTTTGAAAGCTATCGCTGACGAGAATTTTGAAAGCTTTTTGAACGCTCGGGTGCCATATTGTTTTTGCATAAGGCTGCAGCACGTCTCGGACGAATTCCTCTGCACAGTTTAGAGGATGAAAGAAGCCGTCTCTTTGTCGGCGTGGCACTTTAAAAATTCACCAATTGTGAAATATCTTTCAAAGCTTCCGACAGTCACAGAGAAGCCGGGGTTTCACTGGATATAAATTCCCCTCATTTAGTCAGAATTTGGCCGGTCAGATGTAAATTTTCTGGTATATATACAGTATACATTTAGATTTAAGATGAAATGGAAGTTGTTCATATATACACTTAAAGATGGAATACCTTTACAGGTAATACAAATACAGGTAAATTCAGGTAACTAATTAGTGCAAAGCATACCCTTTTGATGGTAATACAAATACAGGTAAATTCAGGTAACTAATTAGCGCAAAGCATACCCTTTTAATGGCCCCACTCACCCCCAATTAACATAATGTTATTTTAACCAAGTAGGTATATGGGGAACACACCGATCTGAGAAACGCGGAATCTTCAAATAAACTTATAAAAATAAACAAGATATAATGTGTAATTTAATTCAGGAGTATATATTTTCATAATTTAATCTGAATAAACATCATAATTAATACTATTTCATCAAGCAAATTATGAAGATGATTGCTTTGATTTCGGCCATCTTGGTTTTCTCGAAACAAAATAGCTTACGAGAAAAGCTTTCAAAATTTTTGAAAGCTAGTTAACGAAATTTTCGTCAGCGATAGCTTTCAAAAGTTTTGAAAGCTATAGTTAACGAAATTTTCGTCAGCGATTAGCTTTCAAAAATTTTGAAAGCTATAGCTGAAGAAATTTCGATAACTATAGCTTTCAAAATTTTTGAAAGCTATCGCTGACGAAAATTTTGAAAGCTAGGGAATCGCTGACGAAAATTAGTTAACGAAAAATCGCTGACGAAATTTCGTCATCTCTTGAGTATTCAAAATTTTGAAAGCAATCGCTGACGAAAATTTGAAAGCTAAGCTTTCAAAAAGCTTTCAACTCGTTTACGAATTGAAAGCGAATATTAAACTTTCGACTGGTCGGGGCTGTACCTTAATTAGACGAATTTTTTGTTGGTGGCGCCCCAAACGCCCATCTAAATACGCCAATAAGCATTAATTCAAAATGAGCCTTAGTTTGTTTTTAAAATATATGTACATTTATATATCTAGCTGCAATTGATGAATTAGGAATATACGAATAAAACATAAAATGAAACAAATGATTGCGTATACAGTTATCACAGCGGTTGCAAGAAATTGTGATACATGTAGATGGCGCCACTGAAAGAATTCTGATATAACAGGGGCTATAGTACACTAGGGGTACAATACAAATACCCCCCCTTTATAATACATAATCTTTTTTGTTTATATATTGTAAGGGGGTTTTATTTTGTACCTTATGTACTGTACATAGCCCCTGTGAGTAAATTTCGATTTATTGATTTATTTACGAGAAGTCACAAATTTGCGAGAAAGCTACCCGTACCCGCAGACTATATTTTTCTTACGGCCATACTGTTCAATTCCAATTACTGATTTCATAATTTTGAATACATAATAACCATTGTATATTAGGGTGATGTACTTTTCCAAAACAGTGTGTATTTGGTTTGGTTTTTCTTTCTTTTTCGGGTGATTTTTTTTTCACCTAAACACCCAAAAATGAAGATGATCACTAAATAAAAAGTTTGTAATTGTTTTACATAAATTTTGTATTGAATCGCTGGCTTATTTCTTTTATGTAAACTCAATATGCTTTTTCATAATTCATTTGCGGAAAGCGTTGGTTATGTTGGTGGTGGTGGGGTGGGGGAGAGGGATACGGAACCCTCTTAGATCATATAGTATTGCAGTTTTTTTTCAATTATACTAACGGTAACAAAATTTAAGCGATTGATAACGTCAGGGATGAATATGCGATAGATTACGATTATGATCATTTATTCTATTTCCTTCGTATGTGAATGTAATGTTCTAATAAATGCCTTTGCATGCGAATGTAATGTTCTAATAAACACACATATGAATACTCAAGCCGAAAGAAAAGTTTAAAATAATATAATCCTGTAGCAACATAGTCAAACGCGCATCGGTCATCTCCGCTTACACGTGTTATTTTCAGAAGATGCTGCACGTTCCTCAAAGTACATATATACATTTCACTCTGGTCAATAAACAAGGGCACTTAAGAGTAATGAAACTGAAAAAGACACGAATAGAGGATTTGTTCTGAAAAAAAAAAATCGCTGACTCGCCATTTTATGTATTTACATACCATTAATCAAATACAATGATGTGAAAATTCAAGATTTTAGTACTATGATGTGAAAATTCAAGAATTTAACTTTTTGCTCGCTATATTGCCCGCCAGTCATCTGTTTTATTTATACATGTTATGAATAATAGAACTGTCAGTCATTAATCAAGGACTTCATTTTCTGGTATGTGCCCACTTTTTTGGAATTCAGAAAAATTCGGACTTTAGGTAGGACCAATCCTGAAATAAAATCCTGGATCCGCCCATGATCTTGACCGTTTACAGAGATTTGTCGGGTTGATCATGCCAATATAATGCGAGGCGAAGCACAGCCTTCTATGGGCTTCATGTCCGTGGGCGGTCAGTGACAAACCCAATTACTGCAATGCATAGTTTTTTTTTTTTGGGGGGGGGGGGGGGTTGTGTATTTGTTGTTGAAAATTTATATTTCATGACTCCTTTTATGTACATGCGAATCTATTTATACGGCCATAGCTGAATTGCTGGCGGTCTACAAAAATTTATTTTGATGGCGTGTTCGATCTAGTGGACATAATAATTTGTTCTTTTCGATCGATAAGATTGCCAAAAAAAAAAAAGCTAGAGATGGAATAAATATAATACGTAGGATTTTTGGCGGTAAAATATACCCACTTTTTTCTGTCTTTTTCTGCATGGTGTTACATGTATGCATTAGTTCTCTCTCTAGTTTTTATTGCCTTAAAAAACTGTTATAATACATAATGGAGTAGGTGTTCATATGTCGAACACACAGTAGTAAATTGTAGTTTTATTGTAAACAATCACATTTGGGGAATTCATAAAAGTTAGACTGAAGTACAACTATACTCAATTATAAATTCGGGTCGGATCGGATTTCAATACACTGACAGATTTTTCTTTAAAGTAGTAAAACTGGAAGAATTCTCAAATACATGCATATTACTTTGGCTCTGCATACGACTGCATTTTCTTACATTCCTATCAGTTATCATGGATTGGTGATCCTTGAATCAACGAATCTAAATTCTGCTTAACTTGCTTAGTTTTCTTTTTCTTTTTTTTTTTTTTTACTATTTGACTCCTAAAATTAAGTTATTTTACCGGCAGAGATTTTATGCGACATGCTCGGTGAACACCTACCCTCTATATTAGTGAAAGATATCAATATTGATTCAGTCTTTTCTTCTTTTTTTTACTACAAAAGTTTAAAAATCAAACCGAATTTCAAGAGAAAACCGATTCCTGATCTGAATTTGTCACGCCAGTGCATGCATCTGCGGTGTCAAGTAAATGACGTCATTATAATGACGTCATAACGCCGTGCCGACGTGATCCATGCATTTTCCATATACATTCTACGCAAGACAAATCATTAATTTTCAACTAGAGCAAGAGCGTCTGCTATTAATTTTTCACCTTTAATCGAAAGATATGGAGGTTATTGATTCATTTTTTTCTACTTTCATTTTTAGCAGATCGTCTTGCTCTATATGAAATTCTCGAAAATATATGTGAATTTCTAGAGAAAAATCCGGATTTGTTAATCCTTCCTTGGTTTGATGAGCTATAATTTCGTAGGGGTGCATCAAAATGAAAAGCGCATTTTATGTATATATGTAATTGATCTTGTAGATGAATAAAATAAACACAGTTGATCAATTTTCACGATTTGAATTTCTCTGGAAACAACAGGGCCGATATGGGGTCCTAATGTACCTTCTCCTTTAGCATTCAGTATTAGGGATATTAAATTAACTCCGTACGGCGGCTTCGCCTAGCATACAAAGCAGGCCGCTCATACCGCTACGCCACGGTGACAACCCTTAAAAGAGTTGTTCCTAACAATCCAAGTGCAATCAAATTACAACAACAACCAAGTGCAATCAAATTACAAAAACAACAAAGTGCAATCAAGTTCAAACAACAACCAAGTGCAATCAAATTCAAACGACAATGAATTAAAAATAATTAGTCACACATTTCACTAATCCACGTCTGTCTATGAAAGTTGTCTATACTGAAAAGCGGTCTTTACTCTTCTCAAATCACCTCTGTGCAAAACATTGTATGTAGAAATGTCCCTTCGAAAAAAAGAAAAGAATGCAAATTGTTATAACATATTTGTTTATTCATTTAGAGATTTGAAAAAAAAAATACATGATGTCAAAACGTTGATAAGAACGAAAGTGTATACCTCTTAGTGTATGGGAATTGTCATCATTCTGTTTCCCTTTAGATCTTTGAGACCTAGATTGATGTCTACTGTCATTACCGTCGTGTCTTGTCTTCTGTATTTCTGTTTTTATAGTAACTTCATCTTTTAATGAGGACTCGATAGCGGTGTCATCAGATACAACTTCAATATACAAGTCACTTTCTTCTGTACATTTACATACCATTTCGGATTTAATGTTTGATTTAACATTATCATTCTCCATGTCTTTTTCCCCTTGTCTGCAAGCTGATTGGTGAATAGACGCTGATATTGGTTCAACATAACTTGAACTCGAGCTACTTTGAACGTCAATTATATCTGCATAGATATCATCTGTCGTACTCTTTGCTCTACTGGAGGGTGGTTTAACTGGTGGCATATAATTTATTTTTGCCAAGGTTCTCAAGTACATTCGCCTCCTGTAAAAAAAACCTTCAAATTCTGTACACATCGTGATATTAGAGAAAATGAAAATGAAATCAATTGTTTATTTCAATTACTATTATATAACGATAAAATATCGACATTAAGAACTATACGTGTTTCTTGCATTATAGATCAACAAATGTACTTACATTACAACAATTATGACGATGAAAAATATTAGCATTCCCCCGATAATTGATCCAGTAACTGAAATCAAAAATTGAAACAAAATGAAACAAAAGAATATCTAAGCTAAATTTTTACTGAAACATTATACTGACACAGATACATTGCTCACTTGAGAAAGACATTCAGAATTCAACATCGAAATATCAGAACAGTCTTTCCACTGTTAGACGACGACACAAACAAGTAAGAGAAACGCAAATAGACGGATATGCAGCAGAAGGGAGTACGAAGAGCAGTCCGTGCTCTGCTAGTCAGAGCGAGCTCATACATGCAAACGCCCGTGGAGCCCGACAAACCTACAGAGATGATAGGCACCCAGGAACCCGTCCTCACTAACGAGGCCTGAACAAGGCCAATAACGGTGTATTGTAGATATTGTATTCATTTTCATGCGTGAACATCGACGGCGGATGCGAATAGCCAAACAGGGGATGCTTACTCCTCCCGGGCACCTGGTCTCACCTATAGTTCGCTAGGGGTCCGCCTATGATCAATTCGGTGCTCTTTTGTGAGTGATGTTAAGATTATCGTCAGGATCTTCATTATTTCATTTGTCACCACAATCAGTTATTGTGCAACTCTAATACCTCGCTGGAAAAGAGTCGTAGATGACTTAATTTAAGTTAAGTACCCGAAACGTGCATGTCTGGTCCATGCTGCCAATTCATCTGTTCTTAAATGATGCTATTCAATTTGAAGACGTTTAACATTTATACCAATTGGTGAGTGTCACTGCTGGTGGACCAGGAGTCCCCGAGGGCACATGTAGCCAAATTCGATCAATTTCGGTTGATCGTTTCTTCAACGCAATTTAAAAATTTCTGTTATCAAAAGGGGTAGGGTCACGAAGCCCTCAAATCGGCCCTGTTTCTTAACATTTGAATTGATTAAATATTTTTCTGTGATTTGATACTTTGTCAAGTCCTTCACTATATTATGTGTAGAAATTTTGTAAATAATGCATTTGTCAGTAGCTTTAAGCCCTATGGTAACCCCGAAATCGGCAATTTTCCGTGAAATTGCTGCAAAACCTACATGTTTCTTTAAAATTGGCATTGGTCACATGTATCGAGAAACATGAAAATTTTACAAATGAAAGATAATCATCATATCTTCTTGTTATAAAAGTTTTATGTTTCTCAACGCATGTGGCCACATCGAAACTCTCAACTAAAGACACATTTTCGAGCATTTTTGACCATGAGTTGTCAATTACGTCAAAATGACGTCATTTTGGTGACGTCACAATACCTCCTACGATGCTTCAGAAGGTGATATGCACCTTTCATTCAAAGCGGGAAACATTCATGATATTTTACGTGATATATCAAGTATTTCTCATTAAGTTTAATTCTAAGGAAAACTGCAGGGCCGTTTTAGGGGCTTTGTGGCCCTACCCCTTTCTTGAAATTTCTAAATAGTGGGTCCTGCAGCATCATATCCCACCCATCCTACTACGTATTTCGACATAGTAACTTTCATACTTTGTTTAGATTTGAGTATCACTGACGAGGGTTAAGTACCCGAAACGTGCATGTTGGGTCCATGCTGCCAATTTATCTGTTCTTAAATGATGCTATTCAATTTGAAGACGTTTAACATTATTACTATGCAGAATGTCCCTTCTCGGGGATTTTTTACTCGCTGGTAAGGAGTCGTAGATGAGAGTTAATTAATTACTATGCAGAGTGTCCATTCTCGGGGATTTTTCAATACCTTTTTGGGGTTCGATTATTAGACCCATTCTCAAATGGCATGTATTTTCTCTTTTCTCTTTTTCTTCAAATGATACTTTAAGTACAACAAATAAATAACATGAATTTAATTGAAATCTCTTGCGCAGAAATATGACAAATTTGAGAAAAATCAAATTTTGCAGTAAAACCCCATAAGGTCTCATTGTAAGATGCCATTATCTTTGAGATGACCCCTACAATACTGAACGGCCAACTTCTATTTTCTTTCCTATAAAATGAATTTTATAATACTGCAATTATATGATCAGAATTTAGTCAAAATACCTTCCACTAATGTTCCCCTTCGGACGAGGATGAAACCTTTTGATTTTCAAGTTCAAGGGTCGAGGGTGAAAGTCACAGTAGACTTAAAAAAAAAACACTTTTCAGCATAGGAGACAAAGAAACCAATAAAGGATCACCAATTTTTTCTCTCGTATTTGTTATTTGAAGATGTTGAATCCTACCGATTTTTTTAAGGTCAAGGTTATCATGGATTTTGTTTTATTACCCTTTTGCTGATTGCACAGAACATGCAATTATGAGGGATGCTACGCTGGCTTTGCCTTTATTTATATAGTGATTCGAATTTGCTTTTACATCGAATTTTTTTTTTCAGAAAAAAATAATATATACCAATCACTGTGAATTGTGCAACTTGGATTTCTCTCGTTGATTGTTGTAATGGATAAGTAGATTTCCTAGCTGAATCTGACAATGTTTCTGTTACTTCTGTCACTTTAGTTGTACGATCTGTCTTCTCTAATGTGGATGGCCTAAATTGAAAGCACATCACATATCTTCAACAAATCTTCCTAAACTCAAATACATTTTATTCAGATGATTAGCTCAATTAAACAAAAGGAAGGAGAGGTTTTCCAGCAAGACTCTGTTGCAGCACTGAAACACCCAAAGTGAAAAAAACAAAGTAGACAAACATAGCAAAGAAAGGAGGGGACCTCCAACAACACCTGGTTACAGTACCAACAACAAAATCACCAAAACACCTACTGCAAAAACACAAAGCGGATACGCACGGAGAGAGACGCAAATAGTACAATGAACGCAAAATCACATCGAAACATCAAACACAAATGACTACACATAATCAAGGAAGAGAACACTATATACGACATCAAAATACTAAACACATAACACTACACATCAACCAACGAGATACGGTCAATTGAATTTTAATCATGACAAAGAGTCAAGAGAGTTTTTTTTATTCATGACACCTTGGTTGTTTGTCCATGGTGATCTTTTGACGTCCTCGATTTCTTCTCTGCAACCGTTGCTCAAAATTTCCTTTTCGCTTCACAGAACTCACAAAACCTTACAGGGTCAAGCGTTCAAAGTCATCTACTAACATTATGTGACTCGGTTGCAGCAAAACAGTGAAACAAGAGTTCAATGGGGCAAATCGCTCACTTGATGCCCTTGCACACTCTCACCACACTGACAATGCATAGTGATTCATATTGCAGTTGTGCTTTACCAGGGCAGATCCAGATTTTCATGTTCAAATGAAAGTATCTAAATGTACCATCAGCATGTATAGCAATTAATGTAAGAAAGGGAACTCTTGCATATTTAGGAAAACTGACCGATAACGGCTCTGATTGCCTGAAGCATTTCCTACTTCTCCGCTAATGATCTACTGAATTTCACGAGAGTTGAGGAAAGTCAGAATTCAAGGTCCTCCAACCTTTTGCATTTGCCTAGTCAACTGTCAAAGAAAAGGGTAATTGGGGCCTCATATTGACTGACATAGTTCGTATGTCGTAGTTAGAGCTACTGCATGGAATTCCATTCTCTTTACTGAATTGCAAGTAAGACTTTCATTAGTCTGATTGACTTGCTACCTTAAATACATTTTAATTCCCGGTGTTGTTGTTCTTTAGGCCGCTTATTTTAATTATCTATCATTGGGTCAACTTCTTCATTCCTTCAAATGAAGTAATCAAAGGAATGCCCAAATTGTCATCAGATATCACTTAATGTGAAAGCCGCTTCGATAGACGAAGCATTTTCTCAACTGTTTAGTTATTGAAGAGATGTCATAACGGTTCGGGCGTATGAATTTTAATTTTAATTTTAATTTCTTAATAGCATCGAAGAAGTACCATCAGTCATTCAGTTCTGAAGTCGAGATGGTAAGGTAAAAACCATTAGAATATGCGAATCCCGGAATACACAATATTCCAAAGTGACACCAGGTGCCCGGGGTAGTATTCTATGATGAGGAGAAGATCTCAAAACCGATAATATTGTAGCGACCACAATGGAAGATTGGTAAAATTTACATTTTTTCAACGTGTGGATACACACTTCAAGTAATTCTGTTATTTCATACTTACAGGTATTTATCCAAACTGAAGCAATGAAGATCTGCAACAGAATTTGAGCAGATAAAATGTAAGTAAGATTAGAATTTAAACTGTAAGACTATTGAAGTGGTGACAGTGCATGTATTTCCTATATTTTCACATTTTCGTGTGTGAACATCGACAGCGGGTGCAGCTAGCCAACAGGGGATGCTTACTCCTCCCGGACATCTGGACCCACCTCTAGCTTGCTAGGGGTCCGTCGATGCTCAATTTTGTGCTCTATTGTGAGTGCTGTTGAGATTTTTGTCAGGATCTTCTTTAACTCATATGTTTGCAATGAGGGAGTTAATTACTTCATGATCTAAGTAAACTTCCTCTGATTGAGGCTTCATCTGCGATCCATATACTTTTCAACTTCACCACACATATATGCGAACTACATGTACTCGTACGTTGCGATACGAGCTCTAAGCATGTTGTATTAATAGTGTTAATAATTCATTTGGAAATAATTTCTTTTCTCTCCTGTCAGTTTTTTGTGATGTTTTATAACTTTTATGACAGGTCAGGCCTTAAAATCTCGTTTTAGAAGTCATTTGTATCATATAAGAAACTCACTTCACAAAAAAAACAAAGAAATTTCCTTTATAATCACTTCGTTTAATACAATCATTCCATTTCGGATATAACTATTACACCGGTTCAGTCTTCTCCTAAACTTAAAAATCTTAGAAAAACGGAAATTAAAAAACGCCGACTACAAGCTGAACTTGCCTGGATCACAAAACTCCAAACTGCGTACCGCCTTGGTTTAAACGATCAAATTTATGGACAAGGAAACATTTGAAACATTTCCTCGACGTCAACTAATATTAATGTATTTTCAATCCGCCCAAACACTAAACGGAAGCATAGGTCTCACGGAAGACGACGAAACCGAAAACTCAGAATAAGATCTAGATTACACCGTACCCTCAACGATCATTGCACGCAACGGCGGCATGCTCTCTCATCAGTTCCAGCAGTTCAATTGAAATCTATCTTGGATGAAGCACTGGTTGCATTCTTAAGAAATACTGATTGATTCAGACTAAATATCATTGTTGCATTCGCACAGAATAAACTTTATCCAGTTGTTACAAATATCCCACCTAAAAAACGATTCATAAAAATTTCATTTATTAACAAAAGATTTGATCTTCTTAACATCTCTAATATTTTTCAGGATCATCGTGTACAAATTGCTATTCCTCAATATTTTGAAAATTTAGAACCTCCTCTTATTTGTTACAAATATAAGAGACCTATTCGAAATTTCGTTTTTAACTACAACAAAGTTACATCAGATCCTAAAATACTTGAATCATGTCCTGCTTCTTGTGAATGTGCAACGTCTGAATATCTATATAAACCAGCTGGTCATATTATTACAGGTGACTTTTCAATTATCCAAGACAGGCAGCTCCGTTTGTCTTCTCAAAAAAGGACCTAAGTATAGAATCCCATCCAAGATAGATTTTATTAAATGTCGCGAAGTACTAAAGGAAGCCTTAGATAACTATACCAAACGATGGTGTAAATCGGAAGGAGTCGAATCGCATTCTCTGAATGACTGGAAAAACCTCATTTTGGACATTACTGACATTCGAATAGAAAACTTCCACAAAAATCCTCATCTTTTTGAAAATCCAAGTTCTAGATCTGAAAGATCAAATCCAAATTATGTAATTTACATGAAAAATTTGTCTTCGCTCCTGCAGATAAAGCAGCTAACAACACCATAATCATATGAAAACGTTACTACATATCAACTTTAGTTTCGGAACTTTCGTCAACAAATACTTATATCAAAAGCAATGAAAGTGTCCCCAACATTTTGAGCAAACATAACAGTGAAATGTCTTTATTCAACATCCCTATTTCTAAACTGGATCTTCCTACAATATACTGCATACCAAAACTGCACAAATCTCCTTACAAATTTAGATACATTGCTAATTCTAGCAACTGCTCAACTACAAGTTTGTCTAGAAATCTGACGTCAGCCCTCACGGCGATAAAGGAACACGTTGCAAAGTATTGTGAAACTGTTCTGAACAGGAATGATGTAAATTTATTTTGGTCTATGAAAAATTCCGGGGATGTGATTGACAAAATGAAATCTAGAAATTTTCAAGCCAATACGATTTCTTCATACGACTTTTCAAATATGTACACCACGCTTCCTCACGACAAGATTAATGATCAATTGTCCAAACTCATTAAATGGTGCTATAATCGAGAGGGGAAAACTTATATTTGTACATCTGAATCACAGGGTTTCTTTTCCGCTACAGAATACAAATCATACAAATCATGGACATGTAGCGACCTGTGTAGTGCCTTGTCCTTCCTCTTGGACAACATTTATGTAAGATTTTGTGAGAATCTCTACAAGCAGGTTGTAGGGATTCCTATGGGTACAAATTGTGCGCCTCTTGTTGCAGATTTATTTTTATACACATATGAAAAAGAATTTATTCAAAATCTTCAAAAGCAAAGAAAACATGATGATGTGAAATGCTTCATTGGTACTTCTAGGTACCTGGATGATATTCTTACAATCGATAATCCTGTTTTTGAAAAGTATAAAGATGCTATTTATCCACAAGAATTGACTCTAAAGAAGGAAAACGTTACAGACACAGAAACACCATTTTTGGACCTAAATATCAAAATTGTCAATAGAGAAATTCATACAAGTGTATATGACAAACAAGATGATTTTGGATTCAACATAGTAAATTTCCCCTGGCTTGACGGTGATGTCCCTAGATATCCGTCATACGGTATCTACATTTCACAGCTCATTCGGTTTGCTAGAGCATGTACTGATGTTTTGGATTTTCATAATAGAAATCTACAAATTACAAAGAAACTTTTAGGTCAAGGTTTTCGCTTTCACAAACTAGTAAAGACTTTCTGGAAATTTTACAAAAATTATGATAAACTTCTTTTAAAATTCGGACCCATACAAGCAAGAGAGTATATTACTTTAGGTATTTCACAACCTGCATTTTATGGTGACATAATTAACAAAATAAGAAGGATCAAAGGTAGACAGCATATTTATCGAAAATGCGTCAGAGTCATCAAACGCCTTTTATACCGTGGATATGATCCTTATGTCACCAGACGGACACTAGGCTTGGTACTTGACCAATCTACAGTCTTGTACGAGCGCATTCTTAAGACATGCACTCTGACTGACTGTGACGACGGGACTCCATGACGGGTCCTGTCCAAACTTCTTTAAAGAAGACAGGGCCCCGACCACCTGTCCTCTCTGAATGTCAGTCGGACTCCTCGGGTGATAACATATATGAGCTCGCTACAGCCGGCAGAGCACGGACTGTATTACGCACGTCCTCTTTTTACATCCATTTACATATTTATCTGTGTTGCTTGGACCCCTGTGTTTTACGGTCTTGTTTGTGTGTGGTTATCTAACAGTGAGGAGGTTGTTTTACACCATAATTGTGCATTCTTCGAGACCTCGGGA
>VSWD01000001.1:38755140-39163418 GCA_033119305.1 Pinctada imbricata
CTTAATTTTTTTTTCTATCTTTAACTCCCTCTAAATGCTATTTCTAGATACGCTTAAGTTGCACTAACTGATAAAGAAACTGTGCCATTGTTGCTGCTGTGATTTAAATTGCTCAAGTACGATATTTACGAATCAGATGTCTCTCCTTTAAATAAAGTATATAACTTCGACTCAACGTTTGACACCGATAATCTAGATAAAAAAAGCAAGGAAAATGAGTAAACAATAAAGAACAAACATAATTTTAGTTCAACTTATAAAATAAATTGTATTCATGGTTGCAATGGAAGAGACTTTCTTGCTGTTTGATAACAACGAATTGTTGGACATAAGTATTGTTTAGAATTGCATTGTAGAATTCAAATATGGAATGTCCAGATCTAGATGGTATTGGATTTCGGAATTTGTAAATTGTAAGGCTGTTTTGTTTACTAATTTTAGACGTTCAGTTTCTCAAAATGATTAGTTTCGTACATTTCTGGTCCATGTTGCCAATTTATCTGTTCTTAAATGATGCTATTCAATTTGAAGACGTTTACATTGAAACCCCCTACCTCACTCACTTGACATGACTTAACCTATTTGAATATAGGTCTAGATCCGTGCATATAATGGTTGTGTTGATGACCTCCTCCTTTTCTCCCCCTGTTATTCATTATGGTGATCTGAAAAGTGGGATGATTATGTGCACGTAATCCTGTTAACCACACAATGTTCTACTAACTTGACATATGGTCATCCAAAGTCGGCAATGATTGCCCTTTGGTCTTGTTTGATTATGTGTAGTTTTTTGTGTTTGGTGTTTTGATGTCGTACTTGGGTGTCCCTTGTCTCTTTTGCGTCTCTTGGTGTTGCTAGATTTGATGATAAATGTTAAACGTCTTCAAATTCAATAGCATCATTTAAGAACAGATGAATTTTCAGCATGGACCAGACATGCACGTTTCGGATACTTAACCCTCGTCAGTGATCCTCAATCTAAACAATGTAATATTGCCAAAGAGTGTGACAATTATTATGTCCAAAATATACCGAAAGACGTAACAGGATGGATGGGATATGATGCTGCAGGACCAACTTTTTAGAAATTTGAAGAAATTCTGATTACAGAAATTTTCGAATGCGTTGACGAGACGATCAACCGAAGTTGATCGAACTTGGCTACATGTGCCCAACACAAATATTGGTGTTCCTTGTCCCTTTTGCGTCTCTTGATGTTCTAGTCTACACTGTATTTCCACATAAGGGTGTTTCGCTGCCCAAATTAAATATTTGAAGAGCTTTAATTGATTAATGATCACTTCGTATCTCGTCATTTCAAAATATGTCGCTTATAATAGGCAATCTTTTTACCTTGAACTTGTTCTTGTGAGAGTTCTTCAACCTGTAATCAATTATTGAATTAAATGTGTTATTTCAAAATGATAAAATTGGTACATGTATTTTCTACCCCTTATATCTATCCAATGTTCTTCAAGAAATATTCCCTATGATATTATAGGCTCTTTCGTGGTCTTCTATGAAAGATACATCGGTTCCACCCGAAGAGTCTCAAAATCATGTAAATTGTTTTGCAAAATTTTGAAACCTCGAGGGTGGAAACGATGTATCTTTCAAAGAAGACCTGACAGAGTATTTTTCTCTCATATCTAAGGACCAAAATCAAAACTGAAAGAAAAGGAACGAAATTTGAAAAATGTCAAGTTTATCTAATCGCAAAAAATGCAATATTCGATTTCAGCGGACCCGAAAATGGTTTATTCTATAAGAATAAACTACGAATATTAGGCTTTTCAAAATATGACGCAAGAGTACAATGAATAAACATTAAAGAAGTACCTATCAATTATTCAGTCTCAAAGTTGAAAAGGCAAGGCAAAATCATTAGAATTTCCATAGGAACGGTTGCGAACCTCGGAATGAATAACATTCCTAAGTGACAAATAGGGATAATGACCATATCCCTGTATACAGCACAAAAATCGATAATTCAAAAATCAGAAACCGAAGGCATACAAAAATCAGGACAAAACAGGAACCAAAGCAAACAAACAAAAACCTCCACCATATGAAAAGAAGCGAACTCCCGATAGGGGAGTGAGACCAGGTGCCCAGGAAGAGTAAGTATCTCCTTCTTGCATGCAACACCCGTCGCTTCAATTCGGTAGAACTGTCACATCCAGTTACTTCCATTTTGGAAGATATAGAGTACAATCTTTGGTTGGATGGTTCAAATGGTCTATGACAGAATATCATCCACCATTCTTGAGAGTGGAACATCATAGTGTATGACGAGTTCCCCATATCGACCGTAGAACTTCCTCAGTGACAATGTTAGTCGGTCACAAACATATCCCTGACTGAGAAGCTTATCTGAAAGACGCCTAGCTCTCAGAACAAAATCCGTATATTTGGTACTTGCTCTGGCATAGCGTATCAACTGAGATATGAACACGCCATAAGCAGGCGATGAAGGGATGTTGCTACTCAGAAAAGGAAAGTTTGTAATGCTGAAATTGAAGTCGTCACGTTTGTCATAGAGTGAGGTGTTCATGTGACCATCAGTGTCGTAGGACAACATTATGTCCAAATAGGATGCTGAATTATTTGTCTCTGTGGTTTCTTTGACTTCAAGCTCCGAAGGATAGATACTGCTCAGGTAATCCGCGAATTTTTGATTATTGATGGACAACACATCGTCTATGTATCTGTAAGTGAAGTTAAAGTCAGAAGCTAAGTATCTTTTCCCTTCAGAGACCAGAGATTGAATGAATTCAGCTTCGTACGAGTAAAGGAAAATGTCGGCAAGGAGTGGGGCACAATTGGTCCCCATTGGAATTCCGACATTTTGCTGGAAGACCTTTCCTCCAAACACCAAAAAATGTTGTCGATCAGAAAGTTTAACATCTGAATAATGTCTGTTTCAGTGTACTTATTTTCAGAATCGGACTTTTCTTTTACAAAGTAGGTTTTGTCATAGTTAACAACAATAAATTTGTATTTGCGATTACCGTTCTTACTTGTAAACGCATTACTTATAATTTTTGCGAGTCTTTCTTTCAATTTAGAATGTGGAATTGTAGTGTAAAGTGTCGAAAAATCAAAGGCTTTGATCGAATGAACTCTACTAAAATGAGAGGATTTCAGATGTTCTAAAAGTTCCTTCGAATTCTTTAAAATCCACATCTGGTTGATACCACTGCGAGAATACACTGTCGAACAATATTTTTGAAGCCCAGATTTGATTTCAGATAAAACTTTGGTGAGTAAGATCGATACAGATTTGGTAGAACATTTTGAGGAACCAGCGATGAAACGTTGTTTGTACGGATTCTTATGCATTTTAGGTATGCAGTACAAGTATGGTAAATCTAAATCTAAATTGGTAGTGTCGAAGCCAAAGGAAGTAAGAGCTGATTTGTGGTTATCTATTATTTCAGAGGCAGAAAGGTTTGTTGGGGTGTAAGTGGGATTTCCAGGTGTCGAATTTAAACCCAACTCTTTAACTAGACTGTCGAAATAGTACTTTTTGCAAGTAAATGTGTAATTATTTGAGGCTTTGTCCGCTGGTGTGATGACATAATGTTCTTGGAGGTAGGTGCGCTCTGTGATAACATTAGGGTCTTTAAATATAGACACGAATCTGGTGTTCACAGTTGATTTTAATCGGTTAATTCTAGAGACCAGGTGCCCGTGGAGAGTCAGCGTCTCCTGATTGAGTGCACCACCCGTCGCAACAGCTCCATGAAAACTTTCAAATTCGGTCGTTGTCTCGATGTACATATTAATGTACACATCAGGTAAGCATTTCTTGTTTGGTGATGATGACAGCCATTCAATCACAATCCAGAATGTCAATTATCATTCTAGAAAGGGGGATCTGATATGTTTTATTATATCCCCGTAGCGACTGAAGAACTTCCTCAAAGAACTTTCCGAAGAACTTCCAGCCGTTGTGCAATATAACCTTGAACAAGTAGCTTACTTGCAAGCCGTCTGGCTCTAACGATGAAATTCTCATACTTGGAATATGCCCTGGCATACTTTATTAGCTGGGAAACAAAAATGCCATAAACATAAGATACAGATAACTTTGTAAGTGTGCATGTTGGATTTCCAGGTGCTGAATGTATCCTAGTTCCTCTTCGAAATAATTTGAGTTGCAAACGAAAGTTAAGTTGTTTGCTGCTTTGTCAGCAGGAACAATGATATGTTTTTCATGGAGGTCAGACAGTTCTTTGGCAACAACAAGGTCATGAAAAAGTGACTCGTGTCTGCTGTTAACTGAGTGCCGGAGACGCCCTATTCTTCTTTTACGTAATTCTCCGATAGATTTCATCCATTCGGTGAGTGTGTTTAGTTCCACGTCCTCCTTTTTTGTCTACCGTCTGGTGCACGCCTCACATGCATCCATAATTATATATTTCAAAGTTATCCCGCCATGTGAAAGAACGGGGTTCCCTGTATTTTAGACCTAAAAAAACGATCTTAAACTCGACGTTTTATTGCGACGTCGCCGCTAGTTTGTTTGTTTTGCGGGCTGAAATCATGACGTAACAATAACGTAAACAATTGAAACAATAGCGTCACTTGAGATGCGATGCAGAAGTAGCTAACATAGCTGTATTTCATTGGATTACTCTGTTGAAAATAAGTGGGTATGAGAGGGAAAACTTATAATTATATGACAATAATGTTAATTATTATTATTTATCATTATCTATATAATGCGAAGTTTAACGAGATATTAACCTCATCTGGTCAACCGCTTTCACCCTTTGCATCTAATCTTGCTTCCTCTTTTCGGATACTTTTCATTCACTTTTCATTTGTAATCAGTAGTACATGTACATACACTAAAATGTTGTAAGATTTGCTCTAAAAATCTATTTTACAGTTGGTAGCTTTGGGAATATATTTTGGCTAGTTCTAGCATAAATATTGATAAAGTAGTAATAAAAGGAAAAGTTTTCCCAGTCTAGAATAATATCGCAATTGTCTTCTTAAAAACACTCATAACAGAAAAAAAATTCAAATACAAATGAAATTCTTCATATCAGGATTTTGAATTCATTTTGAAGGATTAAGTGTACAATATAAATTCCATACAGAGAAGCAATCTAATGTAGACGATTATTATGAACAGTCCTGAAGATACGGATCTACCAAGCTATGGCGATAACATACAAGACACGAGTATTGGTATGTATCTTTCTGACTTAGACCATACAGTATCTCCCCCGACTTATATAATGTAGTAGTCTCTGAAATGGGAGTGTTCAAATACGCCAAAAATTGACTTACATACGTTTCAAATGTTAGAAATTCCTCCATTTTTATTCATCTTATCTTAAATATCTAACAGATATTAATTCTCAATAGAAAGTAATATTAACAATATTGAAAATCTAACTTACGGAATAAGTAGAAGCCATTTTTGTTTGAGAAGTTTATTCGTCACTTTCAATTCTTCATTTTAAAAAGCATCGCTCTATGTCTTAATAAGATCGCAATGGCGGCATACCATGAGCTAGGATACCATAAAGAAAAGATAAAGCCATAAAATTAACCTATACGCAACATCGTTCGTACTGCATATTTCATCCTCATAGGTATTTTAATGGCGAGAGATGGATAAAGATTTTTAAAGATTCATCGTGTCAGAGTGTCTTTTTGATACATTGTAATCTACATTGAAAAAGTTTACATAAAATAAGCCAAAGAAAACATCACATTTCTAAATAAAGTTGTAAACAATATGCCACGAAAAAATGATGGTGTAAATCTAATATGAATCAATTTGTTAAAAGAAAAAAAATTGGCTTCTTTTTCTGTATTTTGGACAAAGAAAACTACAAATATTTCAAATAGGGAAAATTCGATCCGCTAAATGATTTCTTTTATTTCTTTAGTTAAACTTCTTCAAATAAAATAGCATCATTTAAGAACATATAAATTTGCAACATGGACCAGACATGCAGGTTTCGGGTACTCAACCCGCGTCAGTGATCCTCGATTTAAACAAGGTAAACACAAATGTATGGCCAAAGAATGTGAAAGTTAATATGTCCGAAAATGTACAAAAAGACGCAGCAGGACGGGTAGGATATGATGCTACTGGACCTTTTAGGATCAATGTTCTGTATAATACAAAAGCTACTGCTTCGACAACAGTATTGATGTTTTTTGCAACTTTGACTCCATTTTGAGTCTAACCAAATTCTTAATTGACCGCATTTTATATTTTTTTCAAGTCTTGTAATTGAACGGTCGATTCTTATCTTTAAATCATGAACATGTACATGTACTGAATTAAGGTTTCTTTTTGGGACAGTGGTTGTTCACATCATTGCAAAACATTGTGTCAACAAGGATGTTAACCTAATTGTCAATATTGAAATATATATTCTATAGTACCAATTTTGTTGTCCTAAACACGTGTTTCGG
Source organism: Pinctada imbricata (assembly GCA_033119305.1). NCBI lineage: Eukaryota > Metazoa > Mollusca > Bivalvia > Pterioida > Pteriidae > Pinctada > Pinctada imbricata. Next base: position 38,761,588 of record VSWD01000001.1, read on the forward strand.
ATATTTTAATCCTCGTCAGTAGTACTTCGTGTCAAACAGTTTAAATAAAGCAAAAGTGATTTTTTGGCGCCACCTACATTACAGAGCTTTAATATTCTCTTGCCTTAATGAGCGGCTCCTTATTTTGTGTAGGGTTTATTCAGAAGCGTATTTAAGTGAAAATATGGCAAAAAATGTTTTGTAGATATTTTTTTTCATTTCGTGTGTGAACATCGACGGAAGGTACGGCTCCCCAAACAGGGGATGCTTACTCCTCCCGGGAACCTGTTCCCACCTTGCTTGCTAGGGGTCCTTCGATCCTCAATTTGGTGCTCTATTGTATGTGATGTGGAGATTGTCGTCATGATCTTCTTTATTAAAGTGAGTGGAAAGTGAGTTCTTATGTGATTTGTTTTTTCAGTCGTTATTTTGCTTTTGTATTATATGAATTAAAGAAGATCCTGACTATACTCTCAACAGCACTCACAATAGAGCACAAAACTAAGCATCGACGAACTTTTAGAAAGCTAGAGGTGGGACCAGGTGCCCGGGAGGAGTAAGCATCCCCTGCTTGGCTAAGTCGCAATTTTGCTCTTTATGCATTCGGTATTTGGATGTCCTCTATCTCGGCCTCAACCATCCTGATGATACATTATTTGTTACAATGCGCATACGGTACATTGACATCATTACAATAGAGCATATATTTCAATATTGATGATTTCATTCACTAGATTTGAATATGGTCATTTGACAGTGATGAGGTTGTTTTATACCACAATTGTACGTTCTTCGAGACCTCTCAGTAATCGGAAAAGTGGGAGGGTTGTGCACACGAAATCCAGGATAACCACACCTTCTGCTATGTCCGTGGCGGATGGCCGCCTAAGTCGGCACCGATTGCCCATTGGTCTCGTTTGTTTATGTGTAGTTCTTTGTTTTTGATGTTTCTGCGTTGTGCGTTGACGTTCCTTGTCCCTTTTGCGTCTCTTTCTGTGCTTGTCTGCTCTGTGTTTTTGTATTGGGTGTTTTGGGGTTTTGCTGTGGGTGCTGCAACCTGGTGTTGTTGGAGATCCCCTCCTTTGTTTTCTTCTGGCGAACTGATAGTTCAGCCAGTTTCATAGTGTTTCGGGACTTTACTTGGAATGTATTTATAAATGTATTTATTACAATTTCATCTGAACATGAATTTCAATATCGATAGTTGTCGTTAACATCTTAACGACTTTAGGCGTTGACGACTTAATTTGTGAAGACGCAAAAATGTGATGTTCTCATCAGGGTGTTATATCCAGCAGATAAAACTTTTTTATCTATTATATCTTTTTTATTTGGGGTGTTTCAAAACTAAAATTAAGAAATGTCATGGCGACAGATGCTTGGACATACAATCATATTCTTTATGTAATGTTTTTTTACGCTAACAGTTGGGATACATAACACTTGGCATGCTTTGTAAAGATTTTTTTCCTTTACCTTAACTTCTCCTTTATGCAATCTTTGAAAAAATTGAACATCACAACACCTTTCAATAACTTACAGGACGACCAGTAAAATCCCTCTTCAAATATACCTATAATGTCGATTGTATTTTTTTATCATATATTCTATTTGTCCATCATATTTACGCCTCTTATGAAAACATTTCCGATAGTCTCGCTTAATTTCCTATCACGTCGTTAGATTACTGCCTTTATTTCTATAGAAATCGCGTGATAGCAACATGTCATATTTTAAGTGATTTTTAAAAGATTTTCGTAATTATGTCACGAAAAGACAAATTCAGGTAAAATAATGATTGTTACCGTTTCACTTTTAAGGCCTTGAAGGGACTTTGAATAGAACATGAACTATAAAAATAAATTATATTCTTACTGCGTAGGGCCTCATCTTCTTATAGTTTTGTTTATAATTTCGTCTTTCGGTACATTTTTGACATAATAACTTCCTCACTCTCTAGCCATATTACATTGTTTAGGACTTTAGATTGAGGTTCGTTGACGAGGGTTAAGTACCCGAGACGTGCATGTCTGCATTGTTATATGTTCTCAAATGATGCTTAGCATTTATAGTGATCTATCTTATTGTATTTATAACATCTGTGCGTCTTAGTTATACATGTATCCGGGTACGAGGAAGGTTGCATAGCTTCCACGCTATCCGGATAACATGCCGTTTCGTATTTATATGGTGGGATGATCGCACTTCCTAACGCTCCATCTTCTTTTAATTTTTTATTATTATTACATGTATTACATGTAATACATGTATAATATTATCATTATCATTCCTTATACTATCCTCTTATTTCATTTAAGCAATACACGCTTTTATACCCTGAAAAAAAATATTCAATGCTGTATTGGAAGATGCATTGGAAGATGGACTATATGCGGGTCTTCTTTTCTTGATTGCAGTGACTTGGTTTATTTGTTCATCGGTCCTTGAGTTGTGAATGTTCCATTTCCCCATTGTTTCTCTATAATTGTATGTGTGATTGTTTTGTGAATTGTATCTTATCTCTATACATGTATATATAAATAAAAACACAAACACTCAAATACATAATACAAAGTAATATATAGAATAATGTGTGACTTCAATTTGCATATCCATCTATGTCACTTTTGCCCCCGGGTTTTTGTGGTCTTGTTTGTGAGTGGTCATCTAACAGTGAGGTGGTTGTTTTACACCACAACTGTACGTTCTTCGAGACCTCTGAGAAATCAGAACAGTGGATGGGTTGTGCGCACGTAATCAAGGATAACAACACCGTCTGCTACTGACGTTGCAGAAGGCCGTCCTAAGACGGCACCGATTGCTCATTAATCTCGTTGGTTTATGTGTAGTCATTTATGTTTGTTGTTTCTTTGTGATTTGGCGTTCATTGTACCATTTCCGTCTCATTCTGTTTTTTCAGTGGGTGTTTTGGGGTTTTGCTGTTGGTGCTGCAACGAGTGTTGGTGGAGATCCCCTCCTTTCTTTTATTTATCTTTTCCCCTTCACATGATTACCTTCGTGTTTGATAGCATTTCCCTTGTTGCTGACCGTTTTAATAGTGTTTACCATGCAAACAAACAGGGAGATGTAAGGTAGCTTTGCGTGTTATCCTCTTCGCCCTCCTGAGATATGTGTTTAATTTACACTATTGGTATTCTTTCTTTTTAGATGCCCTCCGAGTTTTAATAGTGTTTTCATAGTTTTCATAGGTCAGGGGTTTTTTTCCATTCATCGTTTATAATGTGGTAGCTATGCGCATTTATTCCCTCCCTTCTCGGTCACACCTTATTGTAGTTAATCTTTCTAGATGACAAGAAAATTCCTGTTTGGTGCGTGTCCTTATGACTACATTAAAACACTACATGTTGCATAGCAAAGTACTTAATATAACTTCAGTAGTAAATAATCGTATGTAAATGTTAATTATCAACCAAGTAGATCTTCTTTATATTTTGATTTTTCTTCCGCGTTTCAGTACTTATATATATACATGTTTATTTTAATGTATACCTGTACGATATGAGAAAGATTTAAATTTACACACTACGCAGTCGGATGTAACATTTCATTTGAGGGGCTCCAGTTTTTCACCTTCATCCTCAGTGTACTTTTAATCTCTATTCAAATCGTACAGGTAGGAATATTAAGACACTAAATTTGTTATTGTCAATGCTCATTTAAGTAAAATAAATTCTTTTTGAATGATTTTGTATACAAAGTTTAAGTCTGACGACTTATATGATTCTCATGCGCTGCCACTTTGGAACATCATCATAGTCTTAGATTGTCGTTAAATAGTTGTCATATGAAGGGTATATACTACATGACCCGAACCCTTCTCTTATAACTTGTATTCCATTTAACTCACTTCAATAGCGAGGGCTACAACGAGTCTCGTTTTTACAATAGGACTGTTTATACCACTCATATATGCAACGTTGTCCTTTATGTTTACATAATGGGATTTTCCTCGTTTCCTGCATGTCTTGCATGCAATCAGGGGACGCTGACTCTTCCCGGGCACCTGGCCTCACTTCGGAATGTTTTTCATTTCGAGGTTCGCAACCGTTCCAATGGAAATTCTTATGATTTTACCTTGCCTTCTCGTTTTTGAGACTGAATAAGTGATACATGTAGTAACTTCTTTTATGTTTATTTCCTTGTTCACGTGATAGTTTTACATAAATCAAGTAAATATTCCCTTACGTCAATTTCAGCTATGATTTATTTCAAGTCTGGGTGACGCTACCATCAAGGGACGGTTATGTGGTGTAATCCTGATAAAAACACCAATCGCTATAAAAGAGGGATGACCGTCCTTTGTCGGTACCGGTTGCACATTGGTCTTCCTTAATCAAAGTATATGTTGTTGTTTTTTGTATTTCGGTGTGTATTCCAATTGGTCTCATTGGTTTATGTGTGGTCCTTTGTGCTTCATATTTCCGTGTTGATGTTCCTTGTCCTTTTTGTGTCTCTTTCTGTGCGCGTCTGCTCTGTATTTTTGCATTTGGTTTTGGGGTTTTGCTATGGGTGCTGCAACCTGGTGTTGTTGGAGATCCCCTCCTTTGTTTATTGCACCGTTCTGTGTGTTTGTCGTTGTGTGCCTCGTTGTCCTCTGTTGTTTGTGATTTAGTCTTGCGTCCATGTTCGTTGCATCCCTATGTGTGTGCGTTCCGTTTAAACTTTTTTTTAATTTTACAACGTTTAACAAACAAGTTACACAACTTATATAAATGTCTCACGTTGGCTCCGATGTTGGCGTGAGGGGGTCCAAGGAGCAGGAGGAAACCGGAGTACCCGGAGAAAACCCTCCTGCAGAGGCCTGGGTGGGGGACCACCTACCCTCTCACATAAGACCCTTCGCCGAATCTGGGATTCGAACCCGGGACCTTAGAGAAGCGAGCGCCCTACCACTGCGCTAACCCGGTATTTGTGTGTTCCGTTGTGATCGGTGTCTGGTGTTCTTACGTAGATGTTTACCATATCCTTCAATATATCTGTCTTCCTGTTGTTGTTGTTGTGTCAGAGTTTTTTGTTCTTGGTTTTTTTTTTTTTTTTTTTTTTTTTTTTTTTTTTTTTTTTTTTTTTTTTTTTTTTTTTGCTGTCTTCACTGCAATGGGATTTTCTTTATTTATTCTCAGAAGTCAAAGGATCATGGATTCGTCTTACTTTGATGTACAAAAGGAGCAAAGATCGGAACTACAAGTACCAAGGTACTTAGGGATACCATTATCGAATTTCCCACCGTTGAAAAAGAATGCAGATCTTCGTATGAAAGAAATCGAAACATTTGAAACCAGGAAGGATGACGTTCTACTCAGTGGATACGCCAAATCAGGTATTTGGTTTAAATCCAATTTTGCACCAATAATAAATATACTGTATGTGTACTTATTTTAGCGGGATTCATATTTAGCGAAGATTGCGCTAATACAAGAATACGCTAAATCATGAATCTCTTATATATTCATATGGAAAATAAGTCAAAGCGCTATTATTATATCTTGATTATGCTAATATGTCAATTTACCCAATTATGCTCTGTTTCCTCTAAAATTTGGTTGCGCTAAAATAAGTATACAATGCAAGAAGGGAAATTACATTGAAATCATCTAGTATAAAACGTGCTCTTTGCCCCAACACCAACAGGCAGTGTAATAAAACACATACCATATCAGACAATAGATAAAACACTGCTTAGGGGCTACCCGACTGAGAAAGAATCCACATTTCTTTTAACTTGTAAACATCTGATTCCTGAGATATTCAACTTCAATTGAAACTATTTCTGCAAGGTTTTTATGTTGTGGAGTTTTTTCTGGACGTTGCTGCTGGAATTTTCCGTAAAAGAGTAATTCCTGCACGAAAAGAAAAAAATCCTACAGAAAAGTATTTATATACGCGTTACTGTGATATTCTTTTTGTAGTATCTTCAAAAATGCATGTCATTTTGCAGTATCTTCAAAAATGCATGTCATTTTGCAGTATCTTCAAAGATGCATGTCATTTTGCAGTTTCTTGAAAGATGCATGTCATTTTGCAGTATCTTCAAAAATGCATGTCATTTTGCAGTATCTTCAAAAATGCATGTCATTTTGCAGTATCTTCAAAGATGCATGTCATTTTGCAGTTTCTTGAAAGATGCATGTCATTTTTCAGCATCTTCAAAGATGCATGTCATTTTGCGCTATTTTGTCATTTTTGCGCTAAATTTTTTTTCATTAATGCATGTCATTTTGCAGTATCTTCAAAAATGCATGTCATTTTGCAGTATCTTGAAAGATGCATGTCATTTTGCAGTATCTTCGAAGATGCATGTCATATGTTCTTTTTCAGGAACGCACTGGATGTTCGAAGTAATCAACATGCTGCTGTCGGGCAAGCCAGATCTCTCGGAGGAGTCCAGCGAGACGAGAACGTTAGAGATGATCCCAGACATAGGTGCTTTAGATAGATTGTCCTCGCCAAGGCTGATCATGACACACCTCAACTACAGATTTCTACCGAGAGGTTACCTAGAGGACAAATCGTCTAAAATAGTACATATAGTCAGAAACCCTAAAGACTGTGTCGTTTCGTGCTATCATCACTTCTCAAAAAGTAAAATGAGCAGTTTTCTAGCACCGGATTGGGAAACGCTGTATCAAAACTTTATGTCAGATGGTAAGTGAGGGGTTTTTTTACCGATTTTTTCTTTTTCTAAAATGATGATTATATCTTAATTGAAAAAGATAATTAATTGTAGCATAATGATAGATAAAGAAAGAGATTTCGAAGAAACACAAACCCACAGATTTGCAAAACATTTTAAAAATAACATGCAAAACGGGCGAACACACAAACAACCAGAGATAAAATGAGATAAAAGAGAACACTTAACATTTTCAATCAATGAAGTTACCCTTGCACAATCCCCTCACATGCCATAAGCCACTCATTTACAGTAACTTTAACTACTCATCTGAAAAGACGCTAATCAGTATTTGGAATTATAGTTTAAGATGTATATGCACATTATGTGTACCGTATTCAGCTTTTTGTTCAGAGACACAGTGTATTACGTTCTGACAGCATAGTTTAGACACTTTGTTGATTTTATTTCTTTTACAGATTTTATGTATGGAGGATGGTTTAATTACGTCAGAGAATGGAGGGAGGCTGCACGTACCAACTCTTCTGTTTTATTCTTAACGTATGAAAAATGCAAAAGGGCATGTATTTCATTTTTGAGTTGACATGAACATATTACCAACCAAAGAAAATAGACATAAGAAAAAAATTTTGTTCTAGATAAATATATTCGAATAAGGAGCTTCATTCCTGACAGCGATGATAAATAAGCATGTTAAAAAAATTTACTAATACTGTGAAATCATTGCATTTCGTTGGGTCTCATTTTTCGTGGTTTTCATAGATAGCCTCATCCACGAATTTACACCCCCATTGAATTTTTGTACATAAAGTAAGAAATTGGATCAACTTTTAACGACAAAACAAGATGCATATTTTACAGGTGATGAACGTATAACATACCTTTATTGCTTTTAATTGCAATGCTTGTCAGTACTTTTTTAACAACTGTTTGTCACAAGCCAACCTTGCGAAACCCTATTTTAATTAGGTCATATAAAGCGACATCTCTGCGTAGTAAAAAGTCAGTTGGCATTTGCGGCATCCACAAAATGACTTCCACATGAAAATACTGAATGTCATGAATCCACGAAAATAAGGCCCCGCGAAAATAAATGATTTCACAGTATAAGTTAAACGATTAAGGTTACTAATTTGCATAGTTTTAATGGAATTTTCTGTGAAAGACTTTTATTATTTTTTATATTTTTTTATTCTTTGATTTTTTATTTTTCTCTTCAGGATCCGGAAACACATATTAGAAAGATTGCAGATTTCCTGAAGCTAAATTTGGATGACATGAGTATCACAGAAATAGCCAAAAAGAGCAATTTTGAGTATATGAAAGAACATAAAACGGACCATTCACACCTATATTCTAAAGATGGAAATCCTCTCATATACAGAAAAGGTAGTACTGTTTTATGTGAAAGGGGATTCCTTATATCTTCTCAAGTTAAGGAGCTGATAAGATCAGGCGTAGAGTCTGCCCTGAATAGTGGAATTTTGAAAATTGACGACATAGTGAATAATGTATTTAATGTATTTATACGGCGTCTCATCAGAATGTAAAGCTATATTAAAACTGGTTTGCATATCATTGCTAATGAGATAAAGAAGATCTTAATTGACGACAATCTCAACTCACAATAGAGCACCAAATCGAGCATCGACGGACCCCTACCAAGCTAGAGGTGGGACCAGGTGCCTGGAAGAAGTAAGCATCCCCTATTTGTCTATCCGCACCCGTCGTCGATGTTCACGCACGAAAATGAAAACAATACCTATAATACATGCACTGTCTAAGGTTATGTCTATATAGAAAGTGCTATGGCGACCATTTCTGGGAAAAAAGATTTAACACACTTACTGTCAAATTCCTCGCATGGGACTTTTTTACGAGCTCCACACGTACGGTAAAGGGCATGAGTGTGACAAAAATGAAATTAAAAGAAGATCCCGACGACAATCTCAATAGCACTCACAATAGAGCGCCAAATCAAGCATCGACGGACCCCTACCAAGCTAGAGGTGGGAGAGGTGCCCGGGACGAGTGAGCATTCCTGTTTGGCTAGCCGCACCCACCGTCGATGTTTACGCACGAAAATATTTCGATATTGTCAGTTTTCCCATCCGAGTAACCCTACCTCTTTAGTACTTCACCAAAATGTAAAACATATAAGACGTCTTCAAATACATTATAGTTTAATAATATTTTTTCCTGTCGATTCTTCATGCAGAAGAAATGCGGTCCGGGATTCAGGTCTAAATACGGCCCTTAATAAAAAACTGAATTATAATTTGAATTTATCAAACTGAAATTGCACTGTTTAAAAGGTAATAAATAAATGCAATATCTACCTTTACAGGTCAAGTTGGAGATTGGAAGAATATGTTTACGGTGACACAGAACGAGAACTTTGATACGATTTTTAAGGACAAACTTAGAGATTCTCCACTATTGGATGAAATTGAATTTACATGACGAAGGCATACAATAACTTTGAATATGATATCATATTTATTTATAATACTCATATTATTCACAATATATTGAGAACAATTTACTTAATGTGAGTATGTCTGTAGAATGTTTCTTTATGATCATGTCAAATTAGAATCACAGGTACCTGCAGATGTGATCGTTTCCAACACCCCCCCCCCCCTTCCTTCATACTTGCTCAGAATCATGGCTAAAATGGTCATGGGGTAAAGAAAGAGGGAATACTCCACGGCCATTTTAGCCATGATTCTGAGCAAGAAAGAGGGGGTGGAAACGATCATATCTCCAGGCACCTGTGATCAGAATTGATTACAAAACTAACATCAAATTGTTCTTGATATCGTAAGGACATACCATTTATAAATTATGTAATAAAGTACCAATAACAGGACAGTTTGTGTTGGATTTTTTTTTTCAAATGAAATTATTGGTAAAGATTGATATGATCGAGTAGTATGATGCCCCCGCTTCAGAAACGCGAGGAGTAGCGCCGCGCACTTTAGCTGTGAAAGACTACGGTTGCCTATCAGATAGTTGGTTTATTTGCGGTGTTGTGATTTCATCTTTGGTGTTTGGTCTCCCTTGTCTTTTGGTGTCACTTGTTGTGCTTGTCAACTAAGGGTTTCTCTTTTTGGGTGTTTCGTTGTTTTTGCTGTTGGTACTGCAACGAGTCCTGTTGAAGACCCCCTTCTCTACTTTGTTTGCTTTCAAGAAGCTATCGATACTTTACAGATCCAGTTACACATTCCAAAAATAATGCCACTTCAGGTATATCTGGAATCAAGAGTAGCCTCTTGCTAAAAGATTTTGAATTGTCGATGGGTAAAAGTTTTTAATTATTTTATAATTTGTTTGCTAATTTCATTTGTATGAACTAAATAATCATTTAGATATTCAGAGACAAAACATCGTGAATTTTAGTTTATCAAAAATTTGAATCGATGAAAATTGAAAAAAAAAATCTTGATGTTATTACTTCTTTTTATTACTAGTATCATTTTAATCCTTTAATCATTTTCATAATATTTATTAGTTTATTCTTTTTTCTTAATTTAAATGAAGTCAGGACAGTGTGATGAATGTATTTATAAATCTTTTCAGTAATATTTTGGTAATTTTTTACCCGAGTTACAGTTTGATCTGATGACCTGATGACCGAAGGATATTTAAAACATAACAACGTTATGAAATATTATGCATTCACAACTTGAGGGAAGTTTCATTACAGGCAGTCGTGAAATTGAGATATGGCCATATCTGTTTTATTTTTTGTTAACGAGATATCACACGCGTTTCAGTAGCCTCCCCTAGACGAGAATTTTTAAGAAATCTCCACGCTGAAGATTTCCGATTTTCGTAACTTATAATGTCTTGATGTTCTGGCTTTGTAATAATCACTCAAACGGCAAGGCGACCCCATAGCTCAGAGGTAGAACTCTTGCCCACCATACGGGAAGACTGCAGTTCGAGCCTGAGCGCAGGACTAATAATCAGATTGTTATTCGTATGTAAATTCGAATGTTTTTTTTTTCTTTGGAAAGTAATGGTAAGCCTAGAGTGACCAACAACAGTCAAATTTTTGCTAAAATTGAACTTATTTGAAAATTTTGTCAAGACTTTTTTACTTACATACATATGTCGTATCTATTCAGAAATAAGTCAGGTGTCAGTAAAGTGTTTGAATGTAGAGAAACTTATAATATAGTTACCCATATGGTACATGTAATTTCATTACACATGTGCACACACTGTCGTGTTATCACACAAAATCTGTATTCGGTTCTATTCATTTACATATTGACATCTTTGTGAGTGAAGGAACACTGCTGTGATATATCAAAAAGATGATAATATAAATTCGGATGCTTTTGTCTTTGGTCACATGGTAAAGAAAGATAACTCGAATTGCACTTTTAATTTTTTAAATGATAATTTACACATTCAGTCAGATTTTCCAACATATGACGTGGTCATTGAATGATTTCTTTCTATAAGAATTTGCACAATATGATGAGGGAATCATATGTGAAGTTTCATTTGAAAATCTTGGGCTGACAAAATAATATAGCCAAAAAAATGAGCATTTCCATTACAATCAATGGATGGCTAAAAAGTCTGATCAATTTCAAAATCTCAAAATTTTGGATGGTGACCTCCTAATATTGTCCCTTACATCTGAATTAAATTAGGAAATCAGAATTATGCCTTTTTTCTGAAAATAAATGTTGTATAACACGAAACGTGTGATATCACCTTAATAGACATGGGTATCTAAAGAAAACGTATGACATATTTTTATGGTAGGGAAGCAAAGAAAAAGGCAGAAAATGATCTTTTTTGGTAAATTTTCAGGTAACCTAACCTTTGTAAGACTAAATACCCACTGTAAATTGTTGAGACAACACTTCTGTCTTGCAAAAAGCTAATAGTGGTTGGAGCTGCTTTGGATTTTTGTTTGGGGGGGTGCAAACAATACCCTGAAAATCTACCCGCCCGTTGACGCTCAAGTCGCGGCCTAGCTGCGTGATTGCCATATTATGAACGGCAATATTTCGTCACATTGAAAAAAAAAATTGCTAGAAAGATACGGTTTTACCATTTGCTGTTCAAAACAAATGGACCGAAGTTATGAGAAAATGGAAATAGAGAGGGCTGGGAACCGCCGGATCTCTCAGTAACTTCCAAATTTTTTAGAAATACATGTGCATGGCGCTAACATATCTTTTTTTTTTTTAATTTTCGAATGAAACGGCGGGGTATATGATTTAAAAATATTACGTTAACTTACAAAAAGATACGAAGTATCCGTAGAATATCTCTCGATAAACATGATAAAATAAGGGACAAATAAGAAAATAAAAGAAGTACATTGTATATTGATATACGCCCCTGATTTTAAAAGGCTATCCCCCCCCAAAAAAAAAGAGAACTGTAACATTATACCAATCTCAACAATGATTTCTCAGGTGAATATGTTTATTTTTCTCTAATTAATGTAAAATTAAAAAAAAAAAAAAGAAAAAAAAATGATAAAGACTTCGGAATTTAGGATGTGCCAAGTTTCAATAAGACACGTTTGTATCCTGGTTGACAGAGTACAGTCGAATTTTACGAATATTGAATGAATTCTTTTAACGACGAAGACATTTTTCATACCATCTCCCAGAGTCAGTTACCGCAGCACCCACCTAATCCTTGGAGTAGTTCAGAGGACCCTACGTGGAAGGCCTGTCCTGGACCCAGCTGCAGCACCCTTGAACCTCAGACATCCTGTCTAAATAGTTTTAAACTTTTTAAAACTTTTTAAAACCTTTAATGGAAGCCTCCTGTTTTTATCGAGCTGGAATTATCAATCACTCAAACTGAGGTCAACTCCAATCGGAAGAAGAAGAAGAATGTACTTCACTAGCAAGACCAGATCGAGGCCTCGGTAACTGCTGTGACATAATTTTCTTTTTCTTTTCTTTTTTTTTTTTTTTTTTAACATACATAAAACAAATTATTCGACCGCTATTTTGGTTGTATATGTATTGATCGTCAGGTCCCGGTAATCGTCTTTATTGATAGGGCGAATTTACTTTTTGCGAAATGATTGGTTGGCGAAGTTTTCTTAGCATTTCACAGATGGCAGCACTTTCCATTAAGCTTCAATTTGATTGGTCGATCAGAGCGTCGATTCAAAATACGACCGGGAAGCCGAAAATGTGTCAATGAAATATTGATCTTCCAAGTATATTTCTCTTTCATTTAACAGGGCAACAGCGCAGTTGAAATAAAGGTAATGTGAATATATTTACGAAATTTACACAGGATCTGGAGTTTAAATTTTGAGCGGATCGAATGGCCTCTGATAAATCAAACATTTCTTGATCTTCTTCTTCGTGGTATGAACATCTTTTCTCTTCTCAAGCCAGTGTTTTCTGGCACTTGGACTACTGTCCACATAGTCACACAGCTCACTTCAGAAAATTTGGAAAAACTTGATTTTCTACTTTTTCTCGCATTTTTTTTATAAGATGCACACTATCTGATGGTCATTGCCTTTTTGATATAAACATTATACTCACGTTTGCAAGAAATTTTATAATATGAATCAAGGCAAAGCCTTTTTGTGCGAGCGGAGAGAAAATAGATATGATTATATGAAATAAAAAAAAGATCTTTCTTTTTTATTTTGACTATGATGGCTTATTTTATCTTGCAAAACTGTCTGTTTGATGATTGTCAAAAAAGGTAGTACATGTACTAGTATAAGGCGAGTGGAAACACGGAAGCATTTAAATGAAAAATTGATCTAGACAAGCAGATGAGGGGGGGGGGGCTTAAAATATGGTTCTTTATAATTCATTTTTATTTTGTAAGAATAATGTTTAGGCTAGCTGAAAATAAATTACTTAAGAACAATAGAAAAAACAAACATATTCCGACTTCTGACAGTGCGAAACCACCCGAGACGAGAAAAGCAATTAGAGCGAAACTCATACACAAATTACAATATTATGGCATTCAGGGGAAAACTCTAAATTGGATTCAAGACTTTCTTGCACATCGGACACAGACAGTAATACTCGACGGAACCCATTCAGATAAAGTAAATGTAACTTCCGGGGTACCGCAGGGGACGGTCCTCGGACCGATATTATTTTTATTGTACATTAACGACTTTCATGAATACCTTAATTACTCCACCCTTAGACTTTTTGCTGACGATAGTATCATATACAGAGAAATTAAGACATTTGACGACACACAAAAACTACAACAAGACTTAGACGCCGCAGCTCAGTGGGAAAGTGACTGGTTAATGTCCTTTCATCCAGATAAATGTTCTGTAATGCACGTAACATCAAAGAAACATCCAATCACAAGTACATACACACTACATAATTACACCCTAGACACTGAAACACATACAAAATACCTTGGAATAACCCTTCAGTCTGACCTCAAATGGAACACACACATCTCAAACATCACAGCAAATGCAAACAAACAACTGAATTTCCTTAAACGTAACTTAAAAGTCTCATCTCCTAAAGTTAAAGAACATGCATATAAATCCCTTGTTAGGCCCAAACTTGAATACAGCTGCTGTACCTGGGACCCCTACCATCAGACCCAAATAAACCATCTAGAAATGGTACAGCGCAGAGCAGCTAGATATGTCACAAATAGGTACCATAACACCAGCTCAGTTACCAACATGCTTCAACACCTTGAATGGCCAACTTTACAGCAGCGGCGTCTAAGGACACGAATTATCTTTTTCTATAAAGTACTCCATGGTCTTGTCAAAATCTATCCTCACAACCTCCTTTACCCAATAGACAGCAGAACCAGACACACAAACCCACACAACTTCAAACAAATTTACTGCAGAAAAGATACATATAAGTACTCTTTTTATCCCAGAACATTAGTACAATGGAATCAGCTACCAACCATAATTACATCCTCAGACTCACTCGACACCTTCAGGGAACAGCTCACCATACCTGTCCTGAAGGCAACATTCATATAGAACCACACAGATCACTGTAAATAGTTTTAAAATTTTGTTTTGTTTTGTTTAAATTATTTTAATTCCCCCGCCACTGCGCAAAAAAGGCACATAATGGTCAATAGTGACCGTGTGTTTAATTTCCAAAGAAGAAGAAGAAGAAGAAGAAACGTCTAGTTTAAAACCGGAAATGTCGGATTTCCCGTGGTTACGCCGCCTTGTTGATGCTTTATCGTTACCTGATTTACAAAAAATATGTTCAATAAATTTAACTTATAAACAAAAATTGAGTATAACATATACGTCTACTTTGAGTCGAAAAAAAATTTTAGTGGCAATATCCAGCATCTCCGCAGCAACTCTGTCTGAGAGGGGACGAAAGTTTTTGAAAGCATAGTAGTACATTCTCATTCTTTGATTCAGCATATTTTCTCAATAAGATATGTGTATACGCGTTACCATAAGCCCTTCGGGCCTTTGCAGCGAGCTCCGCTCGCTATCATACGCTGAAACAAATACAAAAGATAGCAACTACTGTCCAGCTCACTTCAAAACCCGGAAAATTTAAGTTTTCTCTACTTTTTCGGCAAATTTTCCAATCAAAATTTAAATACAAATCGAACAGATATTTCTGAACTGAAGATATTTCCAAACGTTTCGCTTACTTTTTCACAATTTTGGTGATACAGACATCTAGGTTTTCAGGAAAATAAGCAATATGCCAAAGGAGTTCTCAAAATAACTTCAGTTAGTATGTTTTTAGCGTTTGTTTCTCTCGAGCTTTGTAACTTTCTTCTGATTGAGAGCCGGGGAAAGTGACAACATTGAGTTAGTAACATGTCCAATCTCCTACACATGTGTCCGATTTCAGTTCCGCTTTTCTTCACTATGAAATCTACCTCTGCCGTCATCGCCTATTGTTTGTCTGCAAGATTCTTGCAGACTGGACCTGGGGCTTCATATTTGTAAATAAAGTATTGCAAGTATATACCAGCAGGTTTGACTACATTTCTGAGGTATACAGTGTACATGTAATGCTTTTCTTTCTATGAAATACGATGCAGTATCAGGGATTCTTTCTTCATTCGTACGTTGCCAACACGATCAGCTGAGCGAGAAGTCTCCAGTAAACATACAAATTCTAGCTATAACTCGAAACCTACCGTCTTTAGACTGTTAGACATGAGTCTTGTATAAATTTTCCTACATCAAGAAAAGAATTGTTTCCTTCATGTCCCAAATACTTGCCCCTAAACACTCAAATATGTGTCTCTGGCTTTGAATCTTTCGCACTGTTTACGTCAGAAGTCCGAATGACGTCACTGTGATGACATGCCGTACCTCTGATGTCTCTCGGGTTTTATCATTGCGTGAAATGGCGTAGGAAAATAGCGATGACGGCAAGGTTATATTGCAAGCCTGTGCTGCCTATGACCTTGTTGCAAGTTGTAACATGTCTTGACCTAGTCTTGGAGTAGCATATTTTCCAAAAATCTGGGCCTAGAGAAGGATATTCACGGAAAAGTGTATAAATTACCAGTACATGTGTAAGAATACCAAAATCATTTGAAATAAGTAAGAAATAAACTTTTAAAAGTCAAATTTTCTAAATACTATATTTAACAAAGCATTGACTATTTGAATTGTTTAGTTTGTCCATTCTTTTCTACTTATAAAAAAGAACAATTGTCAATTTAATTGCAAGTCATCACTGATGTTACAATGAGAAAATACAAAAATAATTTAGACTTAAGTCAATTCTTACTTGTAAATGATGCCAAAAGCTGGAGAAGATTTTGCATTTTCTTTTACCATTTATTTTATATATGTGTCATACATGTATATAGCGATAGCCATCAAAAGAGTCTCCTCAAATTTCTGAATCTAAATATTCCTTAAAACCCTTTATACAGTATGTATACAAATTTTGTACTTCTTTCTTGTTTTACCGGTACTGGTACATGTACATGTTTTAAAAGTACTTCTTAACATTGGTTTCTTCTCTTCCTTTTCAGATGGAGTCGAAGCTTTCTCTTACAGCAGCTTTTGATGACTTAATGAGAAAGGAAAAAGTTCTACAAAAAGGAATAGAATCAGGTATTTTCAATTTTTGAAATCATACTTTATAATAATGTACAATACATGTAATGATGTATTAACAGTACTGTATACATGGTATATAAATTCATTTCATTTAGTTTATTCTCATGCAATGACTTTGAATAATAGAAAACAAATTTCACAAAGTCTCCAAATTCAACTGCACACCAGCCCTTGCCCAAATATTTAAATTAATTCATGGCATATCTTGTGTGTTTATGACATGTACATGATATTTTGTATATGTAGTTTTATTTTACTCTTTTACTTCAGAATTCCGTCAGTTTGTGTTAAGCCAAGAGCGATGTCGTCAGAAATGGTCGGCCACGGAGGCAGAAATAGAGAGTCTACAATCACGTATACGTAAACTGGAGGAAGAGAACAGTAGTCTACAGACACGGCTAAAACACGCAAGACATCAAATAGAGGCCGAGGGAGAAAAAAGGCGAATGATGGAAAAGGAAACTAAACGATTTGTGAGGGGATTTTATGTTTATATTCATGTTGCAAGTTGCATTTTGTGGTTCACTGTTATTTACCGGGAAAACAGTTTATAAATCATTGTTACGTAAACCATTTACTTATGGATGAATGTACATACATTTTTGTATATCAATGTAATTTATGAAAGATAAAATGCTTTTCTCAACTTGATTGTATCATGATGAAATCAGAATCCGAAGAATGAACCACAAATACTAAAGTTAAGTTAGGCCAAACAAAAAAATATGTTTGTTTCCTGTAACATGCCAAAAATTGAGAGGGTCGGTAGGTAGGAAAATCTTTTTTTTTTTTTTTTTTTTTGTCAGAGGGCAGATGCAATTTTGAAACTTTGTTAAGTTTTTATTGTATATGGAGGCACTCTAAGTCTTCACCTACAAGAGGGAGGGAACTGAAAATGGTAAGTCCAGGATTTTTTGGTGACATTTTGTTGAGTCCCATCATTTATAATTTCATTTATTGATTCTGGAACTGAACTTACTGCTATTTAAGATATTTGTTATTAGAGATTGCGTGGGTGGTGTACATAGCTGCAGCCATTATTGTGGGTACAATGTACATAAGCTGAAGCTTATTCAGCATGATTAAATTTTAAAATGACTATTACATGTATTATACATACATACTTTTTGGGGTGGAGGAGGAAAGATGAGGTTGGTAGGGGGCCTCTGGTGACTATCACCTTTCTTTTTGAGCTAATATGTATTATTCTATAAACTATAAATAGCGACTCTCTTTGCATGATTGGCTGATAAGGTCATCGACGCTCCTGAATAAATCACCGTATACCACGGTTTAAAAACAGACTGGTATTACCCTCACTTAGTTCTGCAAATGGCGTCGTTATTGATAGTGAATCATATATGAAATTATAGAATAAAACAGTTATGGACTTTTAACTCAGTATATATGATGTGATATTGACTCACTATGAAAATATTGACCTTGACTTTGCTTCGGTCAATATTTTCATAGTGAGTCAATATCACATCATATATACTAAGTGAGAAGTCCATAATTGTATAATTTACATAGTAAACCCCTCCCTCTGCATTCCAAAGCAATATTATAATTATTGTTATCTGAACATGCAGTAACCCCATCCCATGAATAGTTTCTTGATCACTGTAAGTAATGGACTGCAATTGAGTCTTTATTTAATCCAAATATTAAGTTATCAGTTAGCTTTTATGATTGAGAAATTCATGACAGGTTGTGGAAATTTGAATAATCGATTTTAGATTTTTTACAGGGGGGGGGGGGGGTTGTGGCTGCGTTACATGAAACAAGAAAAGAAGACCCCCCCCTGTAAAAAATCTAAAATCCCCCCCCCCCCCCGAAGTCCACACTTGTCTAGGTTGTGGAAATTATGTGCAATTAAAAAAATGTTAATTTTCCTGCAAATTGCAAGGATTGGGAAGGCCATTCACCATGCGACATAAAAAATGGTCCATAAAATCGGCAACTCGCTGGGCCCACTGGTGCGCATTATTCTACGAATCGTACGATGTCCATTTTCGGTTTTTAAATCTGTAGAAAAGTTCTGACCACTCGTAGTCGTATTTATGTTGCAATGTAGCAGTAGCATGTGGATCACAGATTACTGTACATGGCCAGTCAGAAGAACAAATTCTTTTGTTCCGCTCACCCAAAAGGTTCTTTGCTATTATGATACAATATTGATTTTTTCTCCGACGTTCTTTTTTATCCTTGTTTAAATCTCCAACGTCCACTTACTAACTTATCTACATAAAGGTACTAACTTCTTGTGTATGCGTTCGTCCGTAAAATTATCATGTCATTGACTCATTAATTTTACGTGGTCATTTTGAGTTTGTACAGAAATGTTAATGATTGCAGTCGCCCCCTTTCTAAAATAGTCCGTCTTTATAAACTTTTAAAAAATCGTCTGCTCTTCATCAGTTATGTCCAGGTTACAAATACACTATACAAGTAACGTGAGAAGATAATCACTTTAATCCTTTCGAATTCTCAACACTTGGTCACTCATGTGAAACGGATTAAATCTACCTGGTGGTCAGGTGTGAACTACATGTACTCACTGTAGTGATTTACGACAAGAGGCGCTATGTACGTAATATGATCACGGATCGTCGGAAAGAAAATTTAAAGATAACGGGATGCTTCCAAAGACGAGTCTGGGTTGCATGACTTGCATTAATTTTAAGGATTTTCTATTCTTTTTAGGCAGTATAGGGAAAATGGTGAAAAAAAAATCAGAGTCGGCACGATTTTTGACGGTCGGTCGGGTTACAGGAAACAAACAACTTTTTTTGTTTGGCCTTATGAAAACATTGTATATGTTCAAAAAATGTAATTACAAAATGTAAAATGTAATAATTTAAGTTATAATTAGAGCAAATGTTCATAAAATGTAATTACAAAATGTAAAATGTAATAGTTTAAGTTAGCATCAGAGCATTGTTTTCAGGAGAATCAAGTTTGTCTAATTAACGAGATCCTGAATGACCGGAATGGACGTAATGGATTAAACGACCATGACAGAGAGAGACTGGCAAGTCTCAGTAACACGTGTATGAGCTTCCAGAGATCACATGTCGACATTTCCCCTTCAAAAAGGTAAGTCATTTTGCATCAAAGAAACAATTTACGAGTGAAACATGTATAAAAGGGTTTGAGTGACCCGGTTAATTCAAATAGCACTCCTACATTCCAAGTTGTCTCTAATAGATCCTGCATCACGCAAACTTGTGTATACAGGTGATACATGTACATGGTTTAGCTGTTATCTTTAATGTAAGCTGGATTCACCGAGCTAATAGTAATGTTGCTATTGAGGTGAGCTTTGTCATCTTTTATGGCTCTACCCCTGCTCTATCGGTATATTTTTATGAATTTAATGAATGTGCAGTACTTTCAAAAGTTAGAATAGCCATGACTCAGACTGGAACAAAATATATGAGCATTTGATTTTTCGGAATTCTTTCATTATAACTGCCAATTCAATACAAGAATGATCTATTTATAGATTAACGACCATCAACGAGTCAACTCATTCCATACTCTCTGACTGTGAGTATGACAAGACAGAAGATGAGTTACAGGTGAGCTACTTGAGAAGTGGGCGGGCCTACAAACGCCCGTCAGCTCCACCCATGGAGGATGACCCACCCAAAAGAAGGAAGAGCAAAGAGGATGAGGTAAGAGATCTGCATGTTTGTGTTTCAATGACTTAAAACTTAAAGAGTTAATATAAATTCTAACATCTTGATATTTTCTCCCTATATGTACCATAGAACTCTCCTGGTGTAAAATCTCCAACAAACTTTCAGTCTGCTAAGCTTTGCCAATTGTCATCTGCAGAACAATATTAGAATAGAAATAACAAGTTGCTAGCTGTGATTTGCTGTCCAGTAAATCCCCTTGTCAAATTATCACCAAGCCGCAAACTCGGGGAATTACTGGACAACAAACCACAGCTAGCTTGTTGTTATTTTTTAAGGTAATCATTCAAGGTGTTTAACCAGATTCTTATTGAAGTTTTAAAAAAGCATAAGGTACATGTTTGTTTAATGAGTGACCTAAAATCTGTGTGGCTACTTATTAGTTTGATTGCTCCCTAATTACATGTATATGGCAGACAATCCGAATGTCACCAGACACACAAGAAAAACCTGGTAATATTTGCTTCAGTCTGGTAATCAGTAATATAATTCAAATTTTTTTCTTAATAAACATGTTTGAATTTCTAAGAAATTCCAAAATGTCTGGTAAGTTGTAAAAACTTTCGCGATGTCTGAATATGGAGCATGATGCATCATTCCATAGGTCTGCAGTTTCCATAAACTGAACTTTGTTAAATTCCAGGATCATGACAATTCCATTGTTACCACGACAACCGTTACCATAGGAGTAGATGGTAAACCTATATCAGCTGAAGCCGAAGTCAGAACCGTGAAGAAGCTTAACAAGAGCTTCAGTGAACCGGCTCTAGACAAATGCAAGGATGAACCTGAACGTGATGCTGGTAAAGCTCCTATTAATTGTAATTTAATGCGAAAATTCCATGTAACGTGTATTTACATATGTGTAATTCAGTCTTTAAGGATAGTTCATGTAAATCCAACATAATCACATCGTCAGAAACCCACAGCCTATTGCCCTACAATTATAGGCCATGGGAATTCTCGTTTTAATGCGTCATACGGTTATATATAGTGACCAGTGAAATAGTCGGTTTGAATAGTATCAGCTCTTTTGTGATGGAGGGATTTTGTAACGCTCGTTCTGATTGGCTTACATGTATATTCCCTGCTAGAATTGTTTCGGAATATGTTAACCAATAGACTGTCCCACGGTATCTTACGTATTAGAACGGAGAAGATGCCGTGGGTTTCCGACGATGACATAATCAATGACAAAAATTGTAAAGTCCTAATAAAAACTTCCCTCGATTTTCTTTCCCATTTGTACATTTGTATGTTTTGGTAACTTTTGCATATAAAATCATGAATGCAAAAACACACATTGATACTAATGTTATTGCATCATGGTTATTTTTATACACACAGACAGTGAACCAGAGTCGGAAGAGAGCTATTTAAGTACCCCCCGCACCGTCAGGAGAAAGTCAAAAGGAATCCTTAAAAGTACCCCATACTCATCAGAGTAAGTATCTGTTGGATATTCTTAAGGCGACAGAAATTTAATTTTTAGTTTCACGGATTTTATTTTTTCATAATAGGGTAGGAGGAGGGAATAGAAATAAAATAAAAATCAGTAAATTTCATTATTTCATGTTGTGTGCCACAGTTGTGAACTTAATTCAGCTTGTTTTCAAAGCCGTATTCTCTAAAACACTTGCATGATAAAGATTAAGTAAGAATGAAAAGTAATGACCAGTAAATCGGATGAGCGGAAGAAAAAAATGTGCAATCAGTTCATTTTATTTTTTATCCAATTGTGGTAAAATAAGGGGCGGTGGATCCGTGAAATTAAGAATTAAATTTCTGTTGCCTAATTGTCTGATTTAGTACCTTGTTTTCAACAAATTTTCAATTAATCAGTAAATCTTTGAAGGTACGCATTTTCAAACGTAGTACCTTGAATGTACATGTAGCCTATATAGATAATGTACATCTTGCAGTTTCATTTTGAAGAAAAAAAAATTGACATTTTCAGCAATTAGCTAAGTTGACAGTACATGTCTCATATGATTTACTGGTAAAAGTTAGAATATGTCATTTTCATATTATTTTGTAATATTGTAGGACTCCACATCTAAGGAAAGCTAACTCTGCCAGCAAAGGATTAAACAGAGTACATTTCTTCATGTCAAAAACCATACTCAAACCAGAGACATGTGCCCCGGTAAGTACCATCTCATTATTGAGTCTTTGCGGAATACAGAGTTTTTTCCCCTTATAGACGGTATCTGACGTAAAACCATTGGGACGTCATAAAAATGGTATGGTAACGTCAATTTTATACCGTCATTTCCCAGACTTTTAGGACTGTTTCCATAGAATTTGATGATGTCATAATCAGTCTACGTCAGATACCGTCTCAAATGGGAAGTAACTCTAGTTTTCGAAAATAGCGAACACAGCCAATTGAGCCTCATATGAAATTTACATGAATTTCCAAAAAAAGTTTACATGAAATTTATGTGAAATTTCTGAAATGAATTTCGTATAAATTCAATTTCGCATGAAGGTCACCTAGAAAAATTCATGTAAAATCCATGTGAAAAAATTGTGAAATTCATGTGCAATTTTTTTTTTTTTTCACATAAATCTTTTTGTGAAATTGATATGAATTTTGCATGAACTTTCATTGGAAATTAACATGATGCACATTTCATATAAATTTCAAGTAAGGCACAATTGACTGTGTCTAACTTTCTGAATTTCGCTT
The DNA here is from genome assembly GCA_033119305.1 of Pinctada imbricata. NCBI lineage: Eukaryota > Metazoa > Mollusca > Bivalvia > Pterioida > Pteriidae > Pinctada > Pinctada imbricata. The sequence continues at coordinate 38,784,699 of VSWD01000001.1, forward strand.
TTCTGTTTTAATCAAAAGAAATTGAGGTAGGACATTACAAAATTTTGAGCTTTTATTATTGAAGGTTGTATCAATTTTAATCAAATCAAATAAAATATTGGGATATTATCGTAGCAAAATGACCTTACCGGGCGGAGCTAATTTAATCTAGCAACTACTGTCCGCGCAGCCCACTTCAGAAATTGGAAAATTGAAGTTTTCTCTACTTTGTCGGCAATTTTTGCAATTAAAATTTATATAGGGGGATAGATCTTGAATTCTCATAACTAACTGTATATGATATACATGTATGTCTGTACGATCAATACTAAGCTCATAGTGAAAGAAAATAGTTCTAAATAGGGAGTTTTCTATGTTAATTTTAGAGCGACGTCGCCGATATTCAACACTGAGTTTATGGAGAACATCGACGATGTCACACTAAAATTAACACAGAAATCTCCCCATCTAAAGCTATTTTCTTTCACTGTGAGCATAGTATTGGTTGTACAGACATATATCATACACCGTTAGTTATGAGACTTCGAGATCTATCCCCCTATATAAATTTTAATTGGAAAAGATGCCGACAAAGTAAACTTCCAATTTTCAGATTTCTGAAGTGAGCTGCGCGGAAAGTAGTCTATAAAATGTAAAGGTAGCTAGATTTTTAATTGCATATACATGTATAGCAAACCAAGTAAATACTCATTACCTGTAATTTTGTATTGCTTATACATGTTATATCACCCAGTCAGAATTAAACTCTTATGATGACCAGGTGAAAATAAGCTCGGCCCAGTCAGGTTAGTTTGCTACCACAATACACTTCAATAGCTGTAATTCTGTAAACTGAAGTGAACATTATTTTAATCTTTTAGTGTGGAAAGAGGATCAAGTTTGGAAAGTTGGCAATGAGATGTAAAGGTAAGATTTAATATACATGTAGATGTCCTCACTGTGAGTAATTGTGATAACAGTAAAACAGGCATACGGAACTTGTTGTTTATTTTATTTATGGGTACTTGTATGTGTCCTTGAAAAAAAAACGAATAATATAAATGTAATTACATGTATATTCGCTGGGGGAAAATTTTCGTGATTCTAAAGTCAAGGCGTTACACGTTGATAAAAATGTCTTGCCCATTGTAAGAATACAGCAGGGATATTTTCACATGGGGGAATTTTTCGCGATATCTATTGCTTCGCGAAAACTGCGAAAATTACCCCACATGAAAATTTCCACGTTTACAGTACATGTATTTGTCAAATTTCTTACTGTTGTACCATATTGTCTTCTTTCAAACAGACTGTCGATCAACGTGTCACCCGGAGTGTAGGGATAATCTCCCCTTACCCTGCGTACCCACGGCACCTAGTACTCCAGGCGCTCACAAATTTATGGGGGTAAGTTAAACAATGGTATAGGTATAGTATGTTAGTAAACAGTATTGCCAAAAGTATGGAGTAATTTATCTGTTAAATTCATATGGCCATCAAATATACATGTATAAGGGCAAATCTTATCATTTTTATGGAATTTCAAATTCTATAATTACATAACACTGTGTGAATAGCTGATTTGCCAGTAGTACTGTTAGACAAACAGACACCGGACATCACAAAATATGGCGGTATAATCATTATGGCATCACAACAGAAAACATGACAACGCATCAAAATGGAGCGTTCGAACATTACGTCACAATTAAAAATTTCGCCAAACGATGTGTTGTCCGATGTCTTTGCGTATAAAATCTGGGTTTAACAGTCACAACTCTTAACTGGCAAATGGACTATTGGATAGATATTGCACTCCTGCATGTCTGATTATTCAAAACTTCATTTTTAAAAAGATTTGATTTTGACTTGGTTAATCTTTGGTATGAGAGATACGAATAGTATAAAGGTAAACCAAAGTGCAAAAAATTTACATGTAATAGTCAAAATTGCTGCTATGTTTCACGTATGGACATTTATGGACATTGTTTCGATTTGTGCTATTTCAGGGTATGATATCAGATTTTGCCCCGATCGAGCCACCAATGATTCCAGCAATCGTGGTATGTACATGTAAATATGAACATGTTTCACACATATTCTTGAATCATATTCATGTAGAAGCAATATAAATGCATTTTCAAGACTATCAAATAAGTTGAAAAAACAATATGAGAAGTCATGATTGACATAGATTATCATGTCCGAAGATCTATAATTTTATTGTGCAAGTACATGTATCAATATTTCAGAGTTCCTGAAAGTTTCTATGAAGTATTGGACATTTAGGGATTTTTATCTGTCCAAATGATAATGAAAGTGTGAGCTTGTATGGGACCAATAAAATTTTTATGGCAAATCAGATAAAACCTATACTTTTCGGGAACTCTAGGATTTATAGTAGTGCTTTAAACATGATTTTTTTTTCGTTGCAGGTTCACTGTGTTAATGAGGTAGAAGCACGAGGACTGACAGAAGTTGGTATATACAGAGTGCCAGGGTACATAAAACATTGTTAAATTCTGATGCTGTGTTTTCTGATATAACAGTGGCACACAATCATGTATTAAATTGTAGATTTGTTGTATTGAGCCTTTGGGGAATACAGAGTTATTTCCAATTTGAGACCGTATATGACATAATAAAACCATTATTACGTCATGAAAATGGTATGGTAACGACGATTTTGTACTGTCATTTTCCAGAGTTTTAGGACCATTTCCATTGAATTTGATGACGTCACAATTAGTCTACGTCAGATACCGTCCCAAATGGGAAGTACATGTAACTCTGGTCTTCGAAATTACCGAATACATCTGTCTAACGTAAATTTAGTCAAAGTAAGTTGATATGGAAAAAGATATTACAGAATAACTGTCATTGAGCTTACATGTAGCTCATATTTATTCAATGATCTGATAATTTGCCCTCATTTCATGAAATTTCTCTCTGGGCATCTGAAGACGTCATTAAAATTCAATTATTGAATAAGACATTAGAGTTATAATATACATGTAGCTTATCTCTACCCAAAGAAAGAAATCCTGGAATGTATAATATTTGCTTTCTTTGGTAGTTCAACATTACATGTACATGCATGTTTCTTCTTCAGGGCAGAGTCACAAGTTAAAGAATTGAAGAAAGAATTTTTGAAAGGGAAAGGAGTGCCTAATTTGGTAAGAACATGTTCTCCTAATATATAATATGCAACTACATGCATTGTTCTCTCCATGTTTGTGTATCAAAAAAATGTATAAAAGCATAGGGCTATTAGATATTGTTTTCTAAGGGGATTATGTTGGGAAAGGTGGAACAAAGATGCCAAGAGGAGTTTCTGTTATTATCTACATTTGCAGCTGAACTCGGCAAAGTGTACATTCATCTTCTCGAGAGTGTATATGTGAAATCTTTCATTGAAAGTTTTGTACCACATTTTACTCCGATCAATATAATTAGGTCAAAACTATAGCATTTAACATGGAAAGACGTCACAGAAGTATAAACTGATCCATTATCAATTTCAAGAGAATGCAAGATAATAGATCATCTATAACTCAACAAACAGACTAAACCGAAAATCAATGTGGAAAATAAATATAAGCTAAGATCTTACTGTAACAGAAAAATCTTGGTAATAAAGTTTACCTGTAAACAAGATATGATTTTGAGGAATTTGACATTATAATCTGATTCAAACAATTTTAGCTGTGTGCAATCCCTATTCAACATTCTATTCATTAAAAGTTGACACTTTATCCTAACAGCATGCTTAAGCATATACTGTACATGTACTTATTTTATCGCAGCCAAATTTTAGCGGAAACAATGCAGAATTTGGTAAATTGACATATTAGCGTAATCATGAATTAGCGTTTCGACTTATTTTCCACATTAATCTATGAGAGATTCATGATTTAGCGTATTCTTGAATTAGCGCAGTCTTAGCAGCGCTATCTCTGCTAAAATATAAATCTCGCTTAAATAAGCACACATACAATACCTATCAAACTGATCCATTTACATATATAGGGATTAACTACATCATACACTTTAGTGTTCAAACTTTTTATTCCAGTCGCACATAGATGATATTAACGTAGTATGCGGTTGTCTGAAGGATTTCCTACGAGGATTGAAGGAGCCACTCATTACATATGGACTCTGGCAGGAATTCGTACACGCTGCAGGTACGTCACATGTTATAGATCTATATTGCAGAATTATAGGTTCATGATTTTAAATGGATTATCAGATCGTAAGAATTGCAAAATGTCAGAAAGTTTCAAATTAAGGATAACTTAATACATGTGATTTTTGATGAATTCAACGTTTACTAAAAATCAGGGATAAATCTGAACAAGGCTTTTGGCATTTTCCATGTTATTTTTGATAAATTCAACTTTTACTAAAAATCAGGGATAAATCTAAACAAAGCTTTTGGAATTTTACCCTCTTTGTATTTACATGAAAAAGCACACGATAGAATGTTCAATGGGCATCATAAGTGAAATACATTTACTAAAAATCAGGGATAAATCTGAACAAGGCTTTTGGAATTTTACCCTCTCTGTATTTACATGAAAAAGCACACAATAGAATGTTCAATGGGCATCATAAGTGAAATAGTTTTGCAGGGCTCGCGCTGGGCTTTGCAAATGTCGCATTTTGCGACAAAAATTTGAAATTTGCGACAGAAAATCGCAATTTGCGACAAAGGGAATTTTCTAAAAATGAGTTTTCAAGTACCGACAAACACGCGAATTCGGCATTGATAGATCGATTCTAAGTATTTCAAAGTGCAGTTGAAGTGTTCAGGTGTAACGTAGGTTAGCGGGTGACCGTAAAAGGTGTGAACTACACTGGTAAGCCCGGTAGCCCCAGCAGCACGAGAGCCACTGCTAATTAGATAATTGGATTATGAAGATAAGCTGTCCAACGTTAGTATTCCTATTGAAAAGGTATTTTAACTTTGTTACGGCGGTTTTTTATGTCTAATTTTTTCACAATCATATACATGTACTTGGACCCCCTCCCCATCCCAGGAAAAATCCAAGGTCTGCCCATCTTTCTTTGGCTACAATAGCCAATTCCAGACTGTCCTTGCTATCAAGGAGTTCAAGTCAGGGGGGGGGGGAGTCAGAACTATAGCTTGGTCTAAAAGCAAAGCTGCAGTTCTTTCAGCCCACACAATGTTTGCAGCTACCAACAGTCTTGTCAATACAGTAATCCCTAAACTGCAATGGATATTTTTAATTTGATTGGAGGGCTTCTATGAAGAATTCAGTGACTTTTTGAGTTGGTCTAGTTGAACTCATCACTTACTCAGTACTGCCATTGAATTCAAACTTACTGAATATTTTGCATTTACTATGTTATCATAGATATTAGATTCTGACTTTGTTGAATCTAATACAATTTGACTTTGTATGTTCTTGAAAATAAAACACATAAATCAACACATACACTATCTCTATTGAGAAAAAGTTTTTTCAGCAACTTTGTCATTGCGCAATATTGTGCTACAGCCCAATTTTGTGTCATCGCGCAAACTTGCGACACAAAATTTTGATACAGTGTGAGCCCTGAGTTTTTAGAATAAAAAAAAGTCTTTTTATATTTCAATTGTGCATTAAATGAATGATTTTTGTCCCGACAGGGATTGTTGATATGCTAAGGGAAGTAACAGGTACTTGTACAAGTAATAGACCTTGAGGGTGTCATATACATGTAGAAGTGTTAAACACTTATGTTTATTGTTTTCAGAGAATAGAGACCCTGCTATGGGTATATCAGAAACATACCAAGCTGTCAGTAAGCTACCCTCAGCTAACAAAGACACACTGGCTTTCCTTATCCTACATCTTATCAAGTAAGTACATGGATACAAATTACAATCCTCTTGTCTAAGAAATCATCCTTATAAAAGACCATTTGAATACCGTATAACCAGAAATTTTCGTGAGATACTAATTTTCGCTATATTCGCGAGTGATTTGGAATCACGAAAAAATTAATTCTCGCGAAAGATTGTATTTGGTAAGGTATAACACAAATTAGTATATCAGTTACATTTTGCTCTTATTGTACATGTGTCATTCTTTACATATCCCGATTAGACATAAAGAAATGTATTCTTATGATTGAAATAACTGGAACTTCAATAATGAAAGGTACAAAACAGTGACATCATATGTAAATATTTGTTTGTAATTTTGGAATCGCGAAAATAAAGACACCATATTTTACCATGAAATCGCGAAATTTGATACTCGCGAAAATTTTTGGTTATACGGTAGTTATCACAGGATCTCTGTATCCCAGGACATGTAATAATTATTATGACGCCCAGAAAAAATTATTGTGTCACTGTAAAGGAAAAAGGAATGACCTAAAATTGACATAGAGTAATTTATCATGAATACCATCTATTTCAGGGTATCAGAATGTAAGGAGTGTAAGATGCCCCCCACCAACCTGGCCAAGGTGTTTGGGCCTACTATTATAGGATACTCTGTACCAGATCCTGAACCTCTACAGATGATCACAGAGACCAAATATCAAGCTCTGGTATGTATTGTTGTTATACATACACATGTAATTAATGTGGCGCCTACAGTGCAAGGGCAACATACAGAGATAAATCTGTATGGTAGTCACTCTGTACCGTACGCACATTGATGCAGTTTTCTGTCCAATTTTTCGGATGATACCTGCATCAACAGAAAAAATATGAGATTCATTTCTTAAGTAATCAATGTGGTGCCTGCAATACAAGGGGTAACATATAGGGATCAACCTATCTGTCTAGTTGTCAAACTTTCACGTAAATGGCTTCGAGGGAAAAAGGTAATCTACAAGGTCAAGTATTCATATTCAGAACCTTGAATAGCTGATTTTTCAGTAGATATATAAAATAAAAAATATGAGATATATAAAATGAAAAATATGAGATTCATTTCTTAAGTAATCAATGTGGTGCCTGCAATACAAGGGGTGACATATAGGGATCAACCTATCTGTCTAGTTGTCAAACTTTCACGTAAATGGCTTCGAGGGTAAAGGTAATCTACAAGGTCAAGGATTCATATTCAGAACCTTGAATAGCTGATTTTTCAGTAGATTCATTGGGCAGACAGACACCAGACATCGCAAAATTTAGCGATATTTTCATTGTGATGTCTAAATAGAAACATGACAACACATAAAGTCAGTGCGATCAAATATGATGTCACAATTCAAAATTTCCCCAAATGATGTGATGTCTGGAGTTTGTGCATATAAAATCAAGGTTTAAAACGGTCATAAATCTTTTCTGGAAAATGGACTATCCAAAGAAATTTTATCAGATTTTGTAATGGACACTTTTTGTCCATGCAAGATGTAATCTATAAGTAAAATATGTTGGAAGTTTTACATGATTCAAAAATGAGAAGTTTAGATTACAGTGTTGTTGATTGCTTGAATTCCTTCTTGTTAAAGGTGATGGAGAAGCTGTTTGCCTTACCTATAGATTATTGGGAATCTTTCTTGAATGTGGACAGCGAGAACATCTACCCCAATCAGTACACACCAAAAACACCAGATAATTATGGTATGTAGACTGACTTATATGTAATATGCCGATTATTGTTAGAAAACGCATACCTTTGTTCATTCTGTATGTGTACTTATGTTAGCGGGATTCACATTTTAGCGGAGTTAGTGCTGCTAAGACTGTGCTAATTCTAGAATATGCTAATAATAAATCTCTCATAGATTAATGTGGAAAATAAGTCGGAGCCCTAATTCATGATTATGATAATATGTCAATTTACCCAATTCTGCTCCGTTTCCACTCAAATTTGGTTGCGCTAAAATAATAAGTACGCGTACAGTAATATCTATTATTTTGTATTGTGTCACTATAACCAACAACATAAACAATGTATCAAATGATGTCACTGATAATATTTTGTTATCTGTAGGTCCTATGCATACTTTGATCATTTCTATATGTACATCTGCAAGCAAGATATATTTGAAAAACATTCTGAAAGTATAGATACATGCATTTCTGTACATGTCCATCAATGGGGAAAAATAGCCTAGAACTTTAAATCTAATATTATTGATATGTTCATTGAAAAACAACTTGTAGCAAAGCATGTATTGTTAACATGTTCATTCAATTTTATCTGGTCAATTTCACAGGCTTACACTCCAAATGACCCTTCAGAATACGGGAAACAAATGCAAAATTTCGTGACGTCACAATGCTTTTACCTCGGACAAACAAGCTTCGAACCTCTGTCCAACATCGAAATTGCATTGTGACATCATGGAATTTCTCAATTTTTTCCTGCTTTTGGAAGGGTCAGTTGTAACGGTATCTAATGAAGTAGCATTGTGATCCTTTTATATTCCTATAGAAATGTCATATTTCTAGCACAGTTTCCTTATTTTTACGCTGGTTCCCATTGAATTTAATGATGTAGCAATTAGTCTATATTAGATACCTGCACAAAGACTAAATGCCTGCTTTGAATGGTACTGATAAATATTTTATACGTCTTTATTCAGGTGCACAGAGCATGCTCGGTCCACTCCACACTCCCGGTTCATACGAGAGGAGAGGTACCAGTAAAAACACCTTCACTCCTAGGTAAGTCAATACATACAGGTACTTGTATGAGAAAATTGTACATCTCTGTTAAATCTCCTGTCTGATCTCATCTTGATTTTCTTTGTAATGTACATGGACCTGTCTCAAACTCTTGAGAATTTACTGAAAGTCTCCGTCATCACAAATAACATTTATTTTGTAACATGCACTCGCATGACGTTTTGTAAAAGTCTTTAAACAAATTAAACTTCTCATTTATCCTTACTCGCATGCTGTTATAAAAAATCCTCTGAATTATTGAAACTTTTCATTTAACGTTTTGAAAAGGCATGTTGTTTTGAAGGCATGATACTTGTATAATACGATGCATGATTTTCACATTTCAGTCGTTACGATACTTATGGACCTAGTAATAGGTAAATGCACTTTACTTTCTCTATCTGTTGTATTGTCCTCACACTGCAGTCACTTTTATACTGATATTTACTTTTATACACAAAGTAGTTTAACTTTGCAGTTTCTAGCTTACTGTTTTGACAACATGCTGCCTTTCAAGCCCCCTTGTTAATCTATTTTTCCATGAGGCTGTTATTATCTATAATGGTTAAAGTTTACCGTGATGTGTGACGAGGAAAAAAACGGAACCACAAATGTCTGTTCTATTAAATTGTACAGTGGATAACTCTCACATTATTTCTTCCGATTTAAAGCAGACTTTCGCCTTCTAGATTAACAGAAACCATGAATTTAGCCTTCAGAGCACTCCTCTGTAGGATCTCTGATTGTAAATAATCTGTAATTTAATCTCTCCAAGATTTTTTTGTTGTTTCATTGGAATTGGAGTCCAGAGATTTGGAAGGACAGGGGCCATGCACCATAGTCACATTAATTTGAAAAATAGCCCTTGAAGTATGTGTAGTTTCCTAGAAATGGCCGATTCTCAAAAATTCCTTCCCAATCACTTTCAGTCTGAATCGATTGTGATACACTAGAGTTAAAAATATGAGAAATTATTTCTGAATAACAGATTTACTATGTTTATTAATCTTTTCATTAACAATTTCGAAATACGAAATTTGTACTTGCTATGTTTCCTTCTAGTAAGGGACGATCTAAGCTCATGCCGCCCCTTGTACCAATACCACGCTCCGTCAGTGAGTCTAAAATATAGTGACGTGAAGGTATAGAATCTGTAGTGTGACCTGTATCATCGTAAAAATGTACCCATCATTCAATTATATAGACACTATATTACACTAATTCATCAATCACATATCTGGGATACTAACGGAGCTACTGCACTGAGGTTACTTTCTTGTATTGGAGCTGGGTTTTCTTTAGATTTATTTCCGTAGGTTTGCTGTGCTAAGCAAGCATGAAAGGAAAAAGAATGGCATGGTCATAAGTCTAGAAAGTATCTAAACCAGAAACATTATCATTGCTTGGTCAAGAGAACATGAATAGTATAAATTGATTTCAAGCAATCAGGAGTTTTATATTTTATGGCTATATGTTTCACACAATCACAAGTTATGAAGTAAACCGAACATAGTCAATTCAATTTTCCGCAAACTTCAACAAAACCTCTTGACGAATTATCATTTATTCTTTGAATAGTGACATTACCTAAAGGCTTTTGCTATTTTTCAAAATGAATGCATGAAATAATGTCATTTGATGCGGTTTGCGGAATTTTCTTTTCGAGAAAAAAAATCAAAACAAATTAAGAAAAAACTACCGATTCTTGGATCATTAATCTTCAAGAAAATTTTGATTAGAATATACAATGTATTGGAATTGAAATTTGGTCCAAAATTTTTTGGGAAAAAACATTGCTGAAGCCCTTAACCAAGTTGCCTGAGCCCTAGGATACAAAAGAACTTCAGATGATGATAACATAATTCCACATTTATATTGGTGTTAGGGAAAAAGCTTTTACAAATGTAAAATGCATGTAAACAGTAGCTGGTAAACAGACATAAGCTTTCATATCTATCTAAATATAATCAGTGTATGACTATATGTGGATGCCTCAATATGGATTATACCAGGGCTATTTATTTAGAATGTTTCAACTTTTCTATTAATTTACATTTATACTACTGTACACTTGTACATGGCTGAGCTTACTCAAAATCATGACTAACTGAAATATATTTGGATATAATTTATGCAAGCAAAAACTTCAAATAAAGTTTTCGCTTTATATATATAAATTTATAAATTTTCTCTTAATTACAGTATAACATTCACTTGCAGATAATTTTATTTCTTTTCAATGATGGTCTGATAAAGTTAAATAGAAACTGATTTAAGAAGGCCATGAATGTGGAGAGCAACCAAGCAATTAAATCTTAAATGTATATATCAAGCTGATTCTGGGGTTGCTTATTAAATCTACATTATACATATATGAATCTCGCTGATAATTAATAACAGTGAAAAGTCTATTGTACATGGAAGGATTTCTACAGAAATTAATGTTTAACGTATGATTTTTTTTTTAATTTTAGATTTGCCAACAAGAGCCGACAGATGAGCAAGAAACCCAGCCATTTTTTCTCGTCGCCAATGTTAAATTGACTTCTTACCATCGCTAATCTTCTCATTCCTCTTTGCATGAAAAATTTTATGTTTAAGTACACGTCTGCTCTTCAAGATTTCATAGAGCTCCTTTATTTAGTATGAATGTGTGCAATCAAAATTCAAAAAGGTTTTTGTAGCTTTGTAGCTACATTTTTACCAATATAGAATTTAGATGAAGACGACGATTTTGTAACAGAACTTAAGTGCATTTCACCGTTTTAGATGAATAATAAGTATGATGATTGAGTGTACATGTATAACAGAAGGGCAGCCTACCATGTAAATTTTGTACATATTTTTTTCTGTATAAAGACGTAGCTCATAGTCTGTACAGATCATTTCACAAGTCAGTCATGAAGTAGGGTGAGTGGTGTACAACAACCAAAAGGGTTGTGAAAAAAAATGCATATTTTGTAAATGATATAGGACTAGGGAATATTTGCATTAAAGCATTGTATTCGTATTTTAGCCTTTATGTTTATACATGTATTAGGCTATGAACCAGCACACATAGTACCAGAAACATTGTAGATAGATTTTTTTTTTTTTTTGGCTTGTACATAAAATGCAATGTAATATTCCATGAAATATCAAATAGCGTTTAAATGTATTTTGTACACTTTTAACGACTTAATTTGCAGTGATGAAAATTAGATGACAATGGGAGAGGCGGTCTGCATTAGTTCTATTATTCCAAATTAAATCTCGACTTTCTCTAACTTTTCCACAAAGTTTGTACATGTAGTTTTATTACACAGTAAGTTTGAAAGTGTGAAGAAAAAAAAGTGTCCAAAAACCTGGCTGATACATTTATTTATGTACATATGTTTTAAAAGTGTGAAGTACTCCAGCTGATTTATAACCATTGTACAATGTCTAATTTGTTTTTATACATGTAGTCTTATTTTGTAATAGTATACCGGTAATTGAATAAGTGCGTATTAATCTTAAAGATAAATATTCTCTCTGTCTGTCTGTCTGTCCCTCTGTCTTTCTATATTTTATTTTTGCTTGTGTATATTATTATAGGTGAAAAACTGAAATATGTATGTGTTGTACTTTAGGTTTTTCTTTTGTTCATTTTCAGTTATTTATTATGCAAGTCTTGTAGCTGTTTCTGTAAAACAAATCAACGGGTACTCAAAATGATGTACAATGCATATCAAGATTTCTAGCAATCCAATAGGAAATACAGCTCCACTTTATCACATACGAAAGTTACATTTAGATTTTAGTTGGCCCTACTTAATTATGTCGCCTGCAACACAAGAGTGACATACAAATATATAGGGATCACTTTGTCCTTTGTCCATTTTTCTGGTAGCTCCAATTTCACATGAACAGCTATAACTAGTCTTGACTTATATTTATCATATTTTCATAAAACTTGTCAGGATGATCAAGTAAGAGGAAACTCCACACCCATTTAGGGTCAAGGTCACTTCAAAGGTCAAGGTCACATTTTTAGTGTCAAACATGGTACGGGCAACATACTTGTTCTTGAACAGTTCTATTTTTAACAAGTAATATAATAATTTCTCCTTAAAATAGTTCGTTTGGAATTACATAATTATGATGATGTATTTTCAAACCTATTCCAGTTAGAGTTATTTTTAGCTGTCATATTCTAATTGTTGAAAACTGATTGAAATTTAAATTGAAATGTAAACTCTTTTATAAACATTTTTACTTCAGTTAAATGAAATATTAGATGTCACTTGAAAGGATCAGAAATGAGAAAATTTTTGATAGTTTCTGATTCAACAAATTTATTATATGATGTAATCACGGAGTAATTGAAATTCAAGTTTCAAGTGAGAACTTTCATCATTTTACATCCATGAAGTTTTACTGAATAAAAGTAATGAAATAAAAGTTTTGGTGTTTGTTTATTCTTCACTAGTATTTACCATGTTTTCAGAGCATCCGTCTTTAAGTGATAGAATTATTATTACCATCATGTTTAGTGTTTCTTCAATCAATTGTCAAATATTTGTACTTACTGTACTCTACCCTCCATAAATTAGTTTCCAAGTAGTAAAACCAGTGAAATTCCTAGAAAAGCAAATCCCAATAATAATACATGTAGTGTAATTCACCAGAAATTACATGTATAGCTAGAAAGTTCACCTTAAGATTGTCAAGGAATGAAACAAAAATTGTTCATTTTCTTGAACTAAAAAAACAAAAAAAATTCTATTCGGTGGTTACTTATCAATGATTGGTAGTGTGAATTGCAGATCTTGATGAAGTTCCTCATGGTCTGTGCAAAAAATTCAGGTTCAGAAAAAAATTGAATTCTCTTTACATAGCAATTCTTCAAATTGATTGCTAGAAAAGAATCACTGTCATTAATAAAGACTAACGTCTGGTATTTTGAATCCGTATTCTGGTAGTCAATTATCAGTTGCATTTTGGTACAATTTGTTTCCATACATCAAATTTGATTAGCATCTCTGAAAAGTGAATGAACAATTTTTAAAAATCTCTACAAGAAAGGCTGTTCAGCAGTCTTTTCTATTTTAATTTTTACTTTTTGTTCAAGGTCAAGTCTATGTTATGAGCTTGTATAGCACTTCTCTTTGCTGAATCAAAATGTATAATTTTAGGTTATTTTAAGCGAACATGTATTGTGTCACCTACAACACACAAATAACTATACTGCCCGACTGTCTGGTAGTCTTCCATATTTATGGCTACAACTTGTGCAATTACAATTCAGTCAGTCTTGCAAGGATGGTGAACCATGATGAGATTCAACGACAGTCTTATTGTCACAAGTAGATAATGATTTGACCTTCTGTTTACATCTGCATTAATCAAGTTCAGTTGTATACATGTTACAGACTGATTTCAGTTCTTGACTTCATGTCATTATTCAATGGCCGAAGAAATTATCGATATGTGCCCATATCGCTACCAAGTTGAATGATCAAGTTATAGGGATGAAAGGATTCTCGTCTTTCTATTCGCTTTTTTCTAAAACTAGAGTTTACTTCTATGGTGGCATACTTCTGCCTCCTATATGCGAGATATTTTTCTTTAGAATATGTCGACATGTGACTTAATTATGTTAACATGCAACTTATTCACGTCTACATGCAACTAATTTAAGTCAATATGCACCTTATTATGTCAACATGCGACATAATTATCTTGCATGTCAACATTATTATCCTGCATGTCAACATATTTATCTTGCATGTCAACATGTTTATCTTGCATGTCAACATATTTATCTCGCATGGCGGCATAATCTATAGAAAATATCTTGCATGTAGGAGGCAGATGTATGCCACCATATACTTCCCATTTGAGACGGTATCTGACGTAGACTGGTTATGACGTCATCAAATTCTATAGAAACGGTCATAAAAATCTGGGAAATGACGGTATAAAATTGACGTTACCATACCATTTCCACGACATCACAATGGTTTTACGTCAGATACCGTCTGTAAGGGGAAAACTCTGTATTCCGCAAAGACTCAATATAAGTGACGTCAGAGAATTTCTGCTTGGTTAGAGGGAAGTATCAGTGAGCATCTGATCTCATCTACAATATGGATTTGCTTCTTTTTTTTTTTTTTTTTTTGTCTTGTTTTGCGTCTTGCTGGTGATCGCGCATTGATCGATAATTTTTAGCTCACCTCAACGAAGTTGAGTGAGCTTATGCTATAACCCCATGTGTCCGCGTCCGGTTAAGAAGTTTGGGGTAGCTCAGTATCTGACAAAGTACTAATGCTACAGTAACCAAACTTGCACAAGTGATTCATCTTTGGATGCTGAGGTGAACCCATGCATCGGATGCAGCATCTGACCTACATTTTCCACTTGAGTGACTTGGTTAAGAAGTTTGGGGTAGCTCAGTATCTGACAAAGTACTAATGCTACAGTAACCAAACTTGCACAAGTGATTCATCTTTGGATGCTGAGGTGAACCCATGCATCGGATGCAGCATCTGACCTACATTTTCCACTTGAGTGACTTGGTTAAGAAGTTTGGG
The DNA here is from genome assembly GCA_033119305.1 of Pinctada imbricata. NCBI lineage: Eukaryota > Metazoa > Mollusca > Bivalvia > Pterioida > Pteriidae > Pinctada > Pinctada imbricata. The sequence continues at coordinate 38,799,873 of VSWD01000001.1, forward strand.
TAATGTAAAATGACCTTGACCTACTTTTTCCGCTTGAGCGATTTTGCCTTTAAAAGCCAATATTGAGCAAAGTATAAGTGATACATGTGCCAAACTTGCATATTGGATGTATCTTTGATCAATCTTTCATAAAATGACCTTGACCTACTTTTTCCGCTTGAGTGATTTTGCTCTATAAAGCCAATATTGAGCAAAGTATAACTGCTACATGTACCAAACTTGCATGTTGGATGTATCTTTGATCAAACTTTCATAAAATGACCTTGACCTACTTTTTCTGCTTGAGTGGTTTTGCCTTTAAAAGCCAATATACATGTACTAAGAAATATGTTTGAATTGAATTTTGCTGTCACAAGGTGAGCTTCGTAATCTGTGATTACCTATGTTTAACTATGATTTGGATTTTGTATTCTTTTACTTTTCACTCCCTATACCATACATGTAATGGTGTGCGCTATTATAAACTATTGCATTTGAACTTTTTTGATAAAAGTAATTGGGGGGGTCTATATTTCGATATAAGCCCAGCGTAAATTCAGGATGATGAGTTTCCATTGACTTTAAGATTTTTGTTTTCTAATGTAAAGATTAAATTTCTTTATCCAAAGTTCTGCGATGCTGGAAAGGCTAAAATTAGTGGGATTTTTTTTTTTTTTTTTTTTTTTTTTTTTTGACGAAGTCCAGGGTCTAAATCTAAATCTCGTTTTTTTCTTGTGAAATTCATATGTAAGAATGTCTGTTTTCGCACGGCAGTCACGATTCATATATATATATTTTTTAATCTTTATTTTTCAATTCTTTAAATACTATTTATAAAACATGTTTCGTTCTCTCATAATTTCTATTCGCACATTGATTTGCGTTATTTTCAATCATGTCGCGGCTGTAAATATGGATTATTCATATCAGTCTACATTTAAACCCTCACGCGCATTATTTGATTACCCCTAATGGGCCCCTGTAGATCCCCCTCAGGTTAGCGTCTGTTTGTGTTTCTGTCAACGCCAGAAAAATGGAGTCTCTACTAAATTGTCTGTCTGTGAGTGAAATATTTCAAATTCTAACTGCTCTCTTAGCTGGGACATATTTTGGAGGGATGCTGTACGTGACCGTAATTGAGGCCCAAAGTAGGGAGCATTTACCCATCGTCTCTCATTGGGAACAGTGGTGTAGCAGTTTCCGAAGGGCTGGAAAACTGATGGTTTGTTTACTTTGAATTTCCTTTAAATTAAGATTTATATACAGAGGATTTTTCTACATGCTTTAAATTGCTGTCTTTGGTTTAGAAATATCTATCATGCATGATCCAAGTAAAATAAGCTTTGGTCTAATGAGCATTATATAGCATGCACTTTACACATTTGAACCTAAAAATGAAAGAGGCCCACGGAGGGTTAATTTAACCCAATAGTTCATCTTCAAGTGTTAAATTCAATGGCTATGGACATTTTGGTTATGAATTAAGAGATATAGACTAAATTTCGAAGCATATAAATTTATTTTGGTATCCAAGCGATTATTACTAGTAAGTGAAAGTTAAATCTCTAATATTTATTTTATATCATCATTGATCATATCAAAAAGTAATTTACATAGGCGAACATATGTGAAGTGGCTGTATTTCTACTTGATCGTTCAAGAAAAAAAATGTGTGCCCGGACTACGGGAAATTTTGAAATGATATTTTTAAGATCGAAAAACCGAATTATTGCTAAACCAAAGCCTATAAAACTTATTTCTACAGAGGATAAAGCATTATTGTATAAAGTAATGCGATAGTTTCGATTTTCAATGTACTATAGTAATGCAAAATCTGATCTTTCAAAAGTGAGCCTCAATGAATGGATATGAAGGAAAAATACAAAACTATTTACTGCGTACAAAGAACTGTCAAAATTAAAAAGATTCGGATATTACGTAATTGTCATAGGTCCAGCAGAAAATTATTTCTTTTAATTTTTTTTTTTTTGTCTGCAGCCATTGATGGCGATTTTACAAGCCATTACGTCAGTGGGCGTGTACATGTCAAATATAGAATCACGTGACCAGATGATATGGTTGATACCCCCGGGAATTATGATTTTTCTCATCCTATATACTCTGATTTTCATGATGAAACTTAACAGCTCTTTATTGGAAAAAGACGTCATCAAGGAAAAAGGTTTGTTCCTTATTTCTAGTCAAAGTTTGAAATTGGTATAATGATAATTGTGAAGACTGCATTAAATTGAAATTGTTTGATAGGAGGGCATCTCCATCAAGACTCGGTTGCAGCACACACAGTAAAACACCAAAACATCCCATGCGAAAACACAAAGTAGTTATTGTGTGTGGTCATCTAACAGTGATGTTTTACACCGTAATTGTGCGTTCTTCGAGACCTCTGGGAAATCTGAATAGTGGGAGGGTTGTGCGCACGTAATCCAGGATAACCACACCGTCTGCTACTTACGTGGCAGATGGCAGTCCTAAGTCGGCACCGGTTGCCCATTGGTCTCGTTGGTTTATGTGTGGTCTTTTAAGTTTAATGTTTCTATGATGTGAGTTGGTGTTCCTTGTCCCTTTTGCGTCTCTTTCTGTATGTATCTTCTCTGTGTTTTTGCTTTGGGTGTTTCGGGGTTTTGCTGTTGGTGCTGCAACCTAGTGATATTGGGGATCCCCTCCTTTCTCATACACAGCAAGAGACACAAAAGGGACAAGGAACACCAAATACGACATCAAACACTACACATAATTAAAAGACCATGTTTGAACAAACGGAACTAATGGGCATGCAATCGGTGCCGACTTGGTACGGTCATCTACCTCGTTAGCAGCAAATGGTGTGGTTACCCGGATAATGTGCACACAACCTTCCGACTTTTCCGGGAAGAACGCAGAGTGGGAACTTTTTTGTTATCAAAATTGATTGATACCATATATCATATCAGGATCCAGATTTCCTTAAAAGGGGGGATAGGGGGTGTCCAATTAGTGGCAATTACACCCAGACAGGGGGAGTAGGAGAGAGACACTCAGAAATTTGTTTAAAATGCTATTTGTTCTGTTTTTACGTAGAAGTAATATAGTATATTTATTTTTTATTTCAAATTCGAAAGCTTACACCTCCTGGCCTGTATCAGTCCGAAATCTCTGACCGAGAACCAATCCTTTGACGGTAATTTGAGCAAACCTTTGACGGGTTGTGGTATAATTTCAACAAGTCACTATAATCCGCCCAAATAATACCGCCAAGGCTTGGTTTTTGGACAAGGCCAGGATGTACCCCAATCTCAGTTCAGCAACCTCCGTGTAAGAGATTGAGCTTGAGAAAAAAAAATCTTCGATGGAAGCATGTAGACGGAACTAGACTTATTATGATCATGCGAACGTTGAATAAACTTTGAAATAAAAACGTTATGATAATAATCAATTCATGTACATTTGATATGAACACTGTATGCTATTTATTTGCAGGAGGTAAATGGGTGAGGGACGCCACAGCCCGATGGGAACGATTACACAGAGTGAGAGTGTTAGCTGGATTGGCGTCATTCTGCGTCGTTTTGTACGCCATCATCAAACAGAATTAAATTTTTTGGGACCAAAACTTTTACACAAGCATTCTACGCACCGTACTTGGCAGCATATTTTTTTTTTGTCGTGATGAGATTATGATGGAACCAATCTTTTAAATAAATTGCAGAAATTAACGTCCTACGTACCGGATCCGCGATTTATCCCCCCCCCCCCCCCATTTTTTTTTTTTTTTTTATAATTACCAGATTACAATGTATGTCAATTTGATTCAGATGCAAAAAAGGGAAAACGCAACTTATAGTCCGAACCCTTTACAGGTAAAAAAAAAATCGAAACATTGGAGTCCCCCCTTCTTCCGACGTAATTGAACCACCCCTCCCCCTCTCCCCCCATTTTTAGATCCGTACACGGATATATTTATATTTTACAGGCGTCGTTATTTAATGATTATAATGATGATGATGATGATTATATTATTACTAGTATTTATATTATAATATGTTGCATGAATAGCATTTTGTGTTGGTTGTGTGCAAGCTTTTAGAATTCTTTTAGACACTGATGTGCTTTGAGTAATCGGAACTGATCTGTACACTGCATGAACTATGCTACCAACAAGATGAGATTTTAGTCCAGAATTTTACATTTTTTTCACATTTTATTTCCTGCACTTAAAAAAAATGTTAAATTATCATCCATTTCTTTTCTATTTCAAGTACAGCTACATATAATGTATTTTATTGTTGTTTTTACTTTAATACTTTTTTACATTTTTTATTCGATTTTATAAATAATGTCAATATTTTTTTATCAAACTTATTTTTATATTTCTGAAGAAAAAAAACTATACATGCTGAAATGTGCCATTTCTATAGATCTGAGAGGCAGCTTTTTATTTATAAATGCTTACAAATTTACAATATATATTAATGTTTAAAAGAAACAGTAGAACAAATAGATGATTTTATGCATAATATAATTTTAATCATTATACACATTTTATGTGAAACTGCTTAGATCCATCACTCGGAGACTTCTTATATGGAGAACGTCTGTTTTTGTTTGTTTGTTTTTTGTTTTTTTGTTGTTTTTTTTTCGCCGAGTTTTTATGTACTTTTTATGAACATGGTATATCACAATATTTATGTATGTTGTAATTTTAATAATGATAGTAAAAATGTACACATACAAAGTTTCATGTCTTTACTTTATCCATCTTTATTCACGGTCGCATGTGGTACGCAAGGAATCAATACTGTCTAAATCTATTTCATATGTATGAACTTAAGGCCTATCATATGCGCGTCATAATTAACAATGCATGTGATGGTTATCTTTCTTTAATCAAGAACAGAGGTATATTCAGAGAACTCTTGAGCCGAAGATGTTCGCATTTTTCACGTGTTATGATATGGTGCACGAAAAAAAAAACTGCTTATTATATAACAAGTTAAAAGTCATCTTTGTAAAACATTAATGCCCCCGACCCCTTCTGTGATTAAAGCCCGTCACAACTTTATACTTGCATTGATACAACCTATGGGGGTATAAAGTAACAGTTTCATTTCAATATGTAACTCTATTCAAGAGATATTGAACAGAAACCCTGAAGATTTGGTATTTTTCAAAGTGCAAGGGGCATAACTCTGTCCAAATTTTTTTGATCGGACCTAAATATGAACTCGACCTAGATTTTCATTTGATGTGTCTGTATACAAAATTTCATTTCTATATGTAACTCCACTCAAGAGATATTGAACGGAAACCCTGAAATTTTGGTATTTTTCGAAGTGCAAGGGGCATTACTCTGTCCAAATTTTGTTGATCGGACCCAAATATACACTTGACCTAGATTGTTATTTGATGTATCCGTATACAAAATTTCATTTCAATATGTAACTCCACTCAAGAGATATTGAACGGAAACCCTGAAATTTTGGGTTTTTTTCGAAGTGCAAGGGGCATAACTCTGTCAAAAATTTTTTGATCGGACCCAAATATGAACTTGACCTAGATTTTTATTTGATGTGTCTGTATACAAAATTTCATTTCAATATGTAACTCCACTCAAGAGATATTGAACAGAAACCCTGAAATTTTGGTATTTTTCGAAGTGCAAGGGGCATAACTCTGTCAAATTTTTTTTGATCGGACCCAAATATAAACTTGACCTAGATTTTTGTTTGATGTGTCTGTATACAAAATTTCATTTCAATATGTGAATCCATACCAGAGATATTGAACGGAAACTGATGTCGCGGACCGACCGACAGACCGACCGACAGCGGCAAACCTATATGTCCCCTCTTCTTCGAAGGGGGGGGGGGCATAATAAGTGTTCTCTGAATATAAATCTATATTTTCTTGTTCAAAAAAGATTACCATCATATAAATGAAAATGATGCGAATATGACAGGCCTAAAGTGCATGAAGTTCATGCATTGCATCGGCATGACATTGCCTTTGGCAAAACTTGCACACACTAGAATTTTTATCGAACTAAACACACCGGGGGGTCAAGGTGCAAATGTTGCCGATTTTATTTTTCTGAAAATGGACCAAAATATAACTGTGTTTGGAAAATATTGAGTCAGTGCCGGGGGGAGGGGGGGGGGGGCTCAACCCCCTCTTGAATCCGCCACTGTACAGGATGCAAGTACTCTCTCAGAGTTGCGTTTTCCCACCCGATTCGTTAAGAAAGACCGACTGCAAACAGCTTGGTATTTTTCAATTTCTCCACAACCACTACACAGAGTTGCACCAAAACTTAAGGGAAGGAAGTACCAAATACTCGAGTTTTCCTCCAGTTTTGTAAATTTCAAAACCTAGTCAGCAAACAAATTTGACCATCAAGGGCTTTGATGGGTTTATGCATTTTCAGCAACTGGACAAAGTTTCACCAGACCTTACAAAATGCGACTATCGAAGGGTTGCTTATACAGCACAAACAAAAAGTATGATCTCTGCTTGTTAGAACATGCTGAAATAAATGCTATCACCTTAGAACAAAAAAATATCTATACGTCAATGAAATTTAGGTGGGACTTTGAATGAGGTCACGTTTTCAAAGTTCATCAGCGTGCAATCCTCTTAATTACTATAGATGATTCGAGCTCCTAATGGGACGTCTTTTTGTTGATTTTTTTATAATAGGAAGTTCATTGAAAATGTGTCCCAATATGACGTTATTCCAGAAAATTGGCAAAATGCACCATTTTTGAAATCGAAATCATAAGAAATTGACAAAGTAAGTGAAAGACTATGTATAATTCCTTCAGTAGCCTTCATTGTAGACTAAATATTTGTAAAAATTCATTACCTCTTGAAACTTTAAAATATCTTGCATTAAAGGGGGTCACTTTACTATATAAACCACATGCATATCCTCATATATGACATTGTAATTATAATAGTTTTGCAAATATTGGATAAGAACTTTCCTTCTCGCAAGTACTTTAAATTCTCCAATGAAGGAGGTTTAATCACTTTGAGGTGTTTCACTGCCCTTAATACAAAATGCACATATTACGTAGTGTTGAGGATATGATAGCTAACCTGTTTCGACCTGCACATCTTATCTTAGTCCACTCATTCCTTTACGCGACCCCGATAGTAGAAATAAAGTACATGTACGTACAATTCATTTAGAATTTCTTTCATTTCTCTCATATGATGTTCGTACCAAAAGACATAAACCTCAAGCATCGTCATTATGTCGACATCTCTCGGGACTCGTTTGTTTTAAGTCACAAGGTTAGTGTCTCTTGGGGGATTATTCTTTTAACGTTCGTATCGATTTTAGCCTTGCTTTACGTGACAGGAATTATATATAAAACCGAAAGTACCGTGCCAACGTATGTGTCTCAATGGATGGCGGAAGTCGATGCCAGACTAAGCAAAATGGAGAGAGTATGCAAGATGTCCGTTGAAAAAACACCTGATTTTTGTACAAAATATGAAGATGCAAAGGAAGCTTACAGTGAACAATTGAAGAATGGCGGAGAGGAAGAGAATAAAGAAAAAGAAGAGGTAAAAATATGAACGTTGAGGAACAATTGAAAGATGAATGATGCGCTTTCTAGACTAGAACTGTACGTCAGAAAGAATGGGCGATTAGAAGAAGATCGAACAAAACATATGTAATGTTCCATCATTAATGTTTTTGTGTGTCTAACGTTATTGTGATTTCAAAAAGCGAAATTTTGTTAATGGCCGTAACTGGTTGCGAAACACGTGTCTGGTGAATTAAAAATGGTTTGAAATTTTATTCAGAACTATGTCTTGAAATACCCCCTTAAATGTATGATCTTGCATACTAATGTATTGCATATTTGTTCAATTGCTTATGATTTTTAAATATTTCAAATAATTATGTTTACTGTACATAAACATCAAAGAACAAGGCAAAATCATTATAATTTCCATCGGAACGGCTGCGAACCACGGAATAAATAACGTTCCGAAATGAGACCATGTGTCCGGGTATAGTCAGCGTCTCCAGATTGCATGCAACACCCGTTGCAACAGCTCCATGAAAACTTTTCAAATTCGGTGATTGTCTCGATGTACATATTGATGTACAAATGAGGTAAATATTTCTTGTTTGGTAATGATGACAGTCATTCATTCGCAGTCCAGAACGTCACTGATCATTCTGGAAAAGGGGATCAGATATGCTTTTATTATATCCCCGTAGCGGCCGAGGAACTTCCTCAAAGATGATTTCAGCCGTTGTACATATCAATCCAAGGGTTGTGGGTTCAAAGCAAGGCATGGGTACCTCCAAAATTGTTTTACTCCCTTTTTTAAATTTCTTTCTCGTTTTACAGCTTTAAACGCAATTTCATGTCACCTGAGTAACTTTACTTTAAATTTCAACCAAAGAAATTGTTGGTTTTTTTTTTTTTTTTTTTTTTTTTTGATTTTCAGTTTCTCCCCATTTTATCGTCAAAATCTTCTTTAACTCATTTCTGTCACACTTATGCCCTTTGCCGTGTGGAGCTCGTAAAAAAGTTCACCGCGAGGGAATTCACAGTAAGTGTTTTAAATGTTTTTACCCTGACATGATCGCCATAGCACTTTCTATATAGAAATAACCTCAGACAGTGCGTGTTTTGTAGATAGTTTTCCTTTTCGTGCGTGAACATCGACAGCGGGTGCGGCTAGCCAGACAGGGAATGCTTACTTCTTCCGGGTACCTGGTCCAATCTCTAGCTTGCAAGAGATCAATCGATGCTCAATTTGGTGCGCTAATGTGAGTGCTGTTGAGATTGTCGTCAGGATCTTCTTTACCTCATTTGTGCACTCGTTCATTCCATACGTGTCATATTTTAGTTTCTTAATGCTTTGATAAACATTTTATTCTTAAAGTTAAACCATTATATTTTTGGAGTTTCTATGAGCCTTTCTTCAAACTGATAAATAGTTACGTTTTCTGCACACACGGATCGAATGTTTGTGGATTGATATACCGGCATGGCCCCGGTAAAAAAAAACGGAGGGGATCTCCAACCAGACTCGGTTGAAGTAACAACAGCAAAGCACAAAAAACACCCGATGCGAAAGCACAGAGTAGACAAGCACAGCAGAGGACATACGACATTGAAACATTAAACACAAAAGACCGAATGGACAATCGGTGTCAACTTAGGACGGCCATCTGCCACGCAAGTTGGACTCGAAGAACGCACATTGTATAACCTCACTGTTAGATGACCGCACAAAGAAGACAACAAAACGCAGGGGTCAAGCAAGACAGATGAATATGTCAATGGATATCAAAGCGAGGCGTGCGTATTACAGTCCGAGCTCTGCAGGCTGAAGCGTGCTCTTGCGTGTTATCTCCCGAGGAAACCGATTGAAATTCAGAGAGGACAGGTGATCGGGGCCCTGTCTTCTGGTGAAGTAAAACTTTCATGGTGTTTTGCCAATATATTAAGAGTGTGCATGGGTATCATGTGCACGGTGTGCCCCTTGGGCTCTTGTATGAAAACATTACATTCTAATAACATATAACGGGGGTCATTTGACTCTTTATAATTACACCCACTAATTAATACGATATAACCAACCAATAACATTACAAAACCACTCAATAACGTTATCATTTGACATTTAATAACCATTCTCTGTAAGGACCAAAATCGTTCGGCACGGCATGTCATGGATTTTGATGATTTTCGGTATAATGGGTATATATTAAGTACTGACCATGAAAATAACACTTTTCAGCCAATGTGACCTCTGGTTGCCATGGTAACGAGGTCATTCTATTTATAGCACTTTTGGGACCATGAAATAAGTCAGCTCCGGAGACTTCGTTGCCATGGATACCACTGTAATAGCTTGTTCATCTTTATATAATCTATTCTTCCGTACTTCCATTCTTACTTAGTGTACTTAGATATGTGATATTTATTACAGGAACCTTATTGTATTAAGCCAAAATAAGTCAAAATGAAGCGAAAAATAGAGGTGAAAATAAGGGCCAATTTAGTGTGTTTTTGACCATTTTCAATCTTAAATATCACAAAAGGCACCAATAGGAGACTAGTGATTTTCATCAATGGAAATGTATGTTTATTGACAAATAAAATGAACGAAAAATTGGAGTGGGTATTTAAGAGTTTTACCTAAATTCTGTCGTCAAAGACCGTTGCCATGGCAACATTAGACCTTTTTGCTTGTTTCATATTATCTTTGAAATTGATTTTATTCCTCTTTAGAGCTACATACGATTGTCAAAATGTATGCATGTATAGATATGACTTATATCTTTTACATAAGAACAATTAAAATGTTCAAGGTCATTGGCTTGATGTTCAAGGTCATTTATACTTTGAGACTCAAATTTTGCATAAAATATTGATTTTTTAATTTTTTTGTTACAGATTTTAGTGATTTTTTTATTTAAACATTTTCATAGGTCATATATATTATGGAAGCACATGAATATAAGAAAGACAAATTTTAGAATTTATTGAATTGTCGCAATTCAATGGGAAAATATTTTTCCGTCAAAAAACAAGAAAAATACAGATCTCGTCCCTTTTATATCAAAATACTCACCAAGAATTTAGATACTCGAAGATGTGAAGAAACGTAATCAATAGTTCTAAGAAATAAGTGATACTTTTATCAATTTATGGCAAATAACTGTTAAGTTCAATATTTCAAGGTTTCTAAAATATTGACACCTTCAATTTATTAAAAAATCTGGATTTTTCGTCAAATCTGGTCACTTAAAGTTTAATGACCTTGAAAATTCAGTGGGTGACCTTGAAATATTTTCAAGGTCATTTTTATATCAAAACGCCTCTGATAGATGTATACATGAACTTCTGTTCCAATATCATGCGTAGATAGTTTGAAAGAGGTTGTGTTTAAATTCATCGTATTGAAACCTTTCAGCCGATTGTTGCCATAGCAACTAAGTTTGATGCTGCTTTGCATATAAAAGGACAAATTAGCCCAATTAATTTTCTATATTCATGTAGAGTTCAAAGATGATACTAATTAGACAACTAAAATTTGGACTTCAAAAATTGGTGCTTTTATGAAATTTTCAACCTTGTAAAACAGTAAAAACATGCAAAAAAGGGTCTTTGAGTGCCCAAAACAAAGCCTATTGATACCCTGTTTTGGCCCAATTTTTCATCTTGTATACATAAGGCATCCGAGATGAATGTAAAAAACTTTACAAATATGCATAATGATAAGGATTAAAAGAAAATAATCAAAGCAATTTAATATTTAAAATGTACCTGTTTCCATGGTAATGAAGCCTACAAATATGCCTTGTCCTATAGATTATCCCGATTTTTGAAACTTCAGACACGGTTACCATGGCAACGACAACCTTTTTGAAAAAACTGGGGTTGATTTACATACTAGTACTTCATATTGAACTTCCATACCAAAAATCTCAAAAATCCATGACATGCCGTGCCAACATGTTTTGAAATTCTTTGGTTCTTACAGAGAATTGCTGTTAAGCAATTGATAATACTTTCAGTACAGCCGACCACTAACTTAACAAAACCACTAAATAAAGTGTTCGTTTGACGCTTTATCACAACAAAAGCACCTAAATAATGCGTACAGTATAGCCACTAACTAATATAGCAAAGCCAAGAAATAGCGTGGTCATTTGACACATTTATTACACCGAAAGCACTGTATAACAAATTCAGTAAAGCCATCCACTAAAGTAACAAATCAAAGGACTGAAAGTCCTGCGAGTTGGCAAAAAGTAACATTGAGACGAACATACAGAAGACAAGTATAAAACTGGCACAAATCAAACTCCAAATCTATGCCTCAAATGCTTGAATGAGTGATTCTCACAATTCAAGAGTTGTCTCAAATCTAAAAAAAAAAAAAAAAAGAAAGTCTGGAAATATATAAATATATAAAATGATAGAACTTCTTAACCAAATAACTGATTTTGAGGTCAGAGTTCAAGGTCAATATGATCATGTCAAATTTGTTGCAATTGTTATGGGTGTATGTATTAAGTATAATGTCCGATCACTTTTACTTTAGGAGATATTTGCTTTTGAAACTTCTTGACCAACTTAAAACCAACATCTTATGTTTATTAAGTATCAAACTGAAAAACCTTTTTTCCTAGTCAGTAAATAGCTCATCAGAGCTAATGTTGATTGTTATAAATTATGTCTGACTTTAAATAAATATTATTGATTGATTGATTTATTTATTTACTTGTCTTTAGTCTTCTACACATCCACAATTTTTTTTAAAAATCTAAGGTTTTTTTATCCTAAATACAATACGTTTACCTATCTATCTAAAAATGGGGTGCTCCGTATACAGAGGAGGGAAGTACAAAGAAAAAAGATGCGCCATATTTTAATGTACTGACATCAACATGTAATCGCTTTTCCTGTAGCATCGTTCCTTATAGCATTTTTTTTTTTTTTTTTGCATTCTCATAATGCATTTAACCCATTATTTACAACTTGAACTTAAACGTCTGTCGTCTAATATGTTCTTTTGTCAAATCGTAGTGGTTCTATTTCTTACTGCGCCAGTAACATTGTGCGTTGTTTGGTCCGTGCAGGGTTATCAAGTGCAAAGTTGAAAGCCATAGCAATGAGAGTTGGCTTTGCCAACTCAAAAACAAACTCAATCAGACCCTTTATTACATCAAAAGCACTTTAAAAGTAAGACGTACAATAAAGCCACCCGTAGGCACCAACATAGCAAAACCACTCAATAACGTGGTCGTCGTTTAACCCTTTATTTCATCAAATCACTCAATAGCCACCCATCAAGATAGCAAAATCACTAAATAACGCGGTCGTCGTTTAACCCTTTATTACATCACAATCACTTTTAAAATAACACGTACAGTATAGCCACCCGCTAACATAACATAACCACTTAATAAGGTGGTCGTTTGACCCTTTATTGCATCAAAATTACTAATTACGACATATACATACTATAGCAAAACCATTCATTGATGTGGTCATTTCACACTTAAGTACATCAAAAGCACTTTATAACACATAAAGTATAGCCTTCGCTAACATTGCATAACCACTTAATAAGGTGGTCGTTTGACCCTTTATTACACCAAAAGCACTTGATAACACGTGCAGTGGTCTCGTTGGTTTATGTGTAATCCTTGGTGTTTGATTCTTCTGTGTTTTGCGTTGACGTTCCTTGTCGCTTATTAGTCTCTTTCTCTGCTTGTGTTTTTGCATTTGGTGTTTTGGGGTTTTGCTGTGGGTGCTGCAACCTGGTGTTGTTGGAGATCCCCTCCTTTGTTTAATAACACGTGCAGTATAGCCAGACAATGACATAACAGACCAGTCAATTACGTCTTTGACCCTTTATTACATCAAACATAATTTAAAATAACTCGTACAGTATAGCCACCACTAACATAACAAATTGTATATCAAAATGTGGAAATATTTCGTGGATAAATGAATGAATGAAAATTAAGGTCAGGGTTGCGACTTTCAATAGAAATGTGGTAGAACATAGAATCCGTAAAAAATAATTTTAAAGGCAGTATTATCTTATAAATACGTTTTTTGCTGGATGCCATGACAACAACTTCATTAATAGCTCGAAGTTCTACAGTTGCATAATTTTTTTTCTGCGTATTGAGCTAAGGTATTGCTTTATCATTAAGCAGTCAAACCAATATGTACCCATATAAGTTTTTTGAGCAAAATGACTGTTTCAATAAATCGCAGATTTATGCAAAATATCAACTTTTTGAACCCCAAAACATAGATTTTGACGGGAAGAATTTTTTTTAAATGCATAACAAATAGTATACATTCTAGTGTTTGAATCTTTGATAGAACTCATATGAAAATAATAAATTCTTTTCCTATTTTCTTCTGAAATAATGTAATAAACTGAGGAAATGTCATTTATCGTTCATTGCGGTTTCAAATATTACGTAGTACGAAAAAAGCGTTATTTCTCTGTAGTCGCAACCCTAACCTTACCAAATCGATATGTATATTTGCACAGGAACGACAAATAGAGAATACGTGTCTTAATTTGTGTTTTCTTACGGGTATACAACACACAGCAAGTGAATTTATCGTACATGTAATGCGCGTTAGCGCAATTCATGCGATAAATGCACTTGCTGTGTGTTGTATACCCGTAACAAAACACAAATTATGACATTTATTCTATATATATGCACTATAGTTGTCTATTTCATTCTTGTTTTCTGAAATTGCCTTTTCTAGGTAAAAGATTGACGTCAAAATTCATCTCACCGCGGGTTCAGTTTGCAGGTCAGAACAGCCGTCGCGGCATGTTTCTTTAGATCTTATGCATTGTGACGTCACGAGTGTTAAATAACGAATTGCAGCACGTTCCTTTCAATAGAAACATCTCAGGGAATTACATTGGTTGTGCATATATATATGGATAATGACCATATCCCTGTATGCAGCACAAAATCGATAATTCAGAAATCAGAAACCGAAGGCATACAAAATCAGGATAAAACAGAAACCAAAGCAAACAAACAAAAACCTCCACCTTTTGTAAAGAAGCGAACTCCCGATATGGGAGTGAGACCAGGTGCCCAGGAAGAGTAAGCATCTCCTACTTGCATGCAACACCCGCCGCTTCAATTCGGTAGAACTGTCACATTCGGTTACTTCCATTTCGGAAGACAGAGTACAATCTTTGGTTGGATGGTTCCAATGGTCTATGACAGAATATCATCCACCATTCTGGAGAGCGGGACATCATAGTATATGACGAGTTCCCCATGTCGACCGTAGAACTTCCTCAGTGACGATGTTAGTCGATCACAGAAATATCCCTGACTGAGAAGCTTATCTGAAAAACGCCTATAGCTCTCAGAACGAAATCCGTATATTTGGTACTTGCTCTGGCATAGCGTATTAACTGAGATATGAACCATAAGCAGGTGATGAAGGGATGTTGCTACTCAGAAAAGGAAAGTTTGTAATGCTGAAATTGAAGTCGTCACGTTTGTCATAGAGTGAGGTGTTCATGTGACCATCAGTGTCGTAGGACAACATTATGTCCTAATAGGATGCTGAATTATTTGTCTCTGTAGTTTCTTTGACTTCAAGCTCCGAAGGATAGATACTGCTCGGGTAATCCGCGAATTTTGGATAATAGTTGGACAACACATCGTCTATGTATCTGTAAGTGAAGTTGAAGTCAGAAGCTAAGTATCTTTTCGCTTCAGAGACCAAAGATTGAATGAATTCAGCTTCGTATGAGTAAAGGAAAATGTCAGCAAGGAGTGGGGCACAAGTGGTCCCCATTGGAATTTCGACAATTTGCTGGAAGACCTTTCCTCCAAACACCACAAAAATGTTGTCGATCAGAAAGTTTAACATCTGAATAATATCTGTTTCAGTGTAATTATTTTCAGAATCGGACTTTTCTTTTACAAAGTAGGTTTTGTCATAGTTAACAACAATAAATGTGTATTTGCGATTACCGTTCCTACTTGTAAACGCATTACTTATAATTTTCGCGAGTCTTTCTTTTAATTAAGAATGTGGAATTGTAGTGTAAAGTGTCAAAAAATCAAAGGCTTTGATCGAATGGACTCTACTAAAATGAGTGGATTTCAGATGTTCTAAACTTTCCTTCGAATTCTTTAAAATCCACATCTGATTAATACCACTGCGAGAATATACTGTCGAACAATATTTTTGAAGCCCAGATTTGATTTCAGATAAACCTTTTGTGAGTAAGATTGATACAGATTTGGTAGAACATTTTGACGAACCAGCGATGAAACGTTGTTTGTACGGATTCTTATGCATTTAAGGTATGCAGTATAAGTATGGTTAATCTAAATCTAAATTGTTAGTGTCGAAGCCAAAGGAAGCAAGAGCTGATTTGTGGTTATTTATTATTTCAGAGGCAGAAAGGTTTATTGGGATGTAAGTGGTATTTCCAAGTGTCGAATCTAAACCCAACTCTTAATCTAGACTGTCGAAATAGTACTTTTTGCAAGTAAATGTGTAATTATTTGAGGCTTTGTCCGCTGGTGTGATGACATAATGTTCTTGGAGGTAGGTTAGCTCTGTGATAACATCAGGGTCTTTAAATATAGACTCGAATCTGGTGTTCACAGTTGATTTAACATTCCATTTAAAACTTATAAACATTGATCGAAGAAGTATCCATCAATAATTCAGTATCAAAGTCGAGAACGTAAGGCAAAATCATGGCATATATATATCACGAGTCCGATACGATAGACCCTTGCCATCAAAACTTCATTTTATGTGAAGTCGAGATAGTGTAGTGGATAGCGTGCCGGATTCGTGATTGCCAATCAGAAGGTGTCGTAGGTAGTGGGTTCGAATTCCTGGCAGGGAAGAATAGGTAAATAGGGTACCTTGTTATATACATGATTTTCTTGTGCTTTGTATATATATATATATATATATATATATATATATATATATATATATATGCACAACCAATGAAATTCCCTGAGATTAAATTATAGAAAGAAACCTGTTGCATGTATGCATGTAAAAACTCGTGACGTCACAAATCATTAACTCTACAGAAGCATGCAGTGACTTATGATCTAAACTGTAAACTGAACCTGTGGTGACCTTAATGTTAAAGTCACTTTTTACCAGGAAAAACGCAATTTTAGAAGACAAGAATGAAACCGACAACTGTGGTGCATATATACATGAATAGAATAAATGTCATAATTTGTGTTTTTTACGGGTATGCAACACACAGCAAGTGCATTTGTCGCATGTAATGTACGATAAATGCACTTGCTGCGTGTTGTATCCCGTAACAAAACACAAATAAAGACACTTATCATCTATATGAAAGTCCTTAAAAATAAGATTCTTGTACACAAAACGAATTTAAAGTTTACATATATGTTTATCCTTAAACATTTCATAGCCACTCTTTGCATCCGATATATTTTCTCGATTTATTTAATCCAAATAAGTGTTTCTCCATCTACATTTCCATTGGAGTGTACATTTATATAACCAATGCTATACATCTTAGTGTGACCATTGGTGTGTCAATTACTGTATTCATTAGTATGTCCTTTAATGTAACCATTAGTGTGTCCATTAATGTGACAATTGGTGTGTCCAATACTGTAATCATTGCTGTGTCCATTAATGTGACCATTGCTGTGTCCATTTACAATAACCATTGTTTTGTCCATTACTGTAATCATTGCTGTCTCCATTTACTGTACCCATTACTTTGTCCATTACTGTAACCATTGTTTTGTCCATCACTGTTCCCATTACTTTGTTCATTACTGTACCCATTGTTTGTCCATCACTGTACTCATTGCTGTGTCCATTTACTGTACCCATTGCCTATTGATTCCATCCTTGTAGAATGTCCTGGGCTTTTTGTATCGTCTCCTCTTTCTGTAATGAAAGATTTTTTGTATAGAATTA
Organism: Pinctada imbricata; assembly: GCA_033119305.1. Classification (NCBI taxonomy): domain Eukaryota; kingdom Metazoa; phylum Mollusca; class Bivalvia; order Pterioida; family Pteriidae; genus Pinctada; species Pinctada imbricata. The sequence goes on from VSWD01000001.1 coordinate 38,817,347, forward strand.
ATAATTCATCTTCTGGGTATAAATTTAAGTAAAAGAAGATCCTGACGATAATCACAACAGCACGCACAATAGAGCACCAAATTTAGCAATCTAGAGGTGGGACCAGGTGTCCGGGAGGAGTAAACATCCCCTGTTTGGCTAGCCGCATCCGCCGTTGATGTTCATGCACGAAAATGAAAACAATATATAAAACACATGTTTGAGGTTATGTTTATATAGAAAGTGCAATGGTGAACAATGTTCATTAGTACATGTCATAATTAGTATGATATAGTGTTTTTATTATACACATAAATTTCTAATCCAACAGAATTGTTCGAAAACGATCACATGACCGTCCATGAGAGTCCGCTCACCGGTTTTTAGAGTAAACCCAAAATGTCCAGGGTGGAAAAGCTGAAATAGGGGAAATTGAGTGGTTTTGAAAGGTGGGTTGAGAAGACCATTATGAAGATAGTCTATAATGGTAAGATGCATATTGTAGAGTTTGCCTGCCTTGTGTAAGAGCAATCAAATTTTTAGGTCACATGACTTATTTAGTCTAAATATAGATATTTTAAAAGGCGTACCGGATTTTCCCTGTTTGACAAGACTTCATGAGGGAAAATATGAAGTTTTGGGGTTTTTACACATTTTTTTAGTTACATGCGTTGGAAATTTTTTAAATTTGGCTAGAATGGAGTATAAGATAATAGCTTTAAGAAAATATAAGCATTATTTCTGAAAATTTTCCAGGAGACCAGAAACAATACACAGAAAATGGCAAAAACCATGAATTTTAGGCCAATTTTCTGAACCTTTTTCAGCAAAAATGTATGATATTTATTATGTATAGCAATCTTAACATGACTTTGAGACTAGTAGCATATAAAAGCTGTAGATATAACGAACAGATTGATATATAGTATAATAATGTGAAATATATAGAAATAAAATGAGATGACGTCAAATTATGTATGATTTCGCAATATTTCTGTGCCGCGTGACCGGGTAAGAGAAACTGGTGAGCGGACCCTGAGAATCCCGTTTCGGACTCAGGAAGTGCCGTATAGGACGGTGCAGCCGTCCCAATATTTTCTGAATTGGACGTTAGGTTTAATCCACTACAGTGACGTCAAATCTTCAATGACGTCATAAAGGCAATTGCACTTGCAGGTTGGCGATGATATGTATAATGAAAAGATTATTGAAAAGTATTGTGTACAGTATGGAAAATATTGTACTCGTCTATAACGTACGAAAATTCCGTATTGGACGAGACGCCGAATATTCGAACGTCATACACTCGTACAATATTTTCCCTGACTGTACGCAACACTGTTCAATAACCTAATAGAAATATTCATATATCAATACAATAGACCTTTTCACAATAAGGTCCTTTCGGATCACTTTTGTCTCTTAGTATGGTATTTTATCAACTCAAAACAATGAAATGGCGTCATGGCGAAGCAGTGAATGCCATGGATTAGAGCTATGTGACGTCATTCCATTGTCTTGAGTGGATAAAATGTCAAAAGAAAAACCAAAGTGATCCGAGTGAACCTTATCTTGAAAGGGTCTATACTATAGCCAATACTGCAATATATCTTCATGAAAAAAATGTACGTGCACATGTTGCAATGCAATTGTTGTTGAGTGAAAAATTAAATATAACATTAAAATCACAGCCAATTGTGCCTCACGTGAAATTCATATGAAATGAGCATCAGATTCATATAAATTTAACATGAGAGTTCATGTAAAATTCATATGAATTTCACATAAGATTTATGTGAAAAATATTCACATGGATTTCACATACTAGTAAACTTACTTCACATGAACTTGACATGAAATTTTCTTCATGATCTTCATGCCAAATTGAATTCACTTAAAGTCCATGTCAGAAACTTCACATGAATTTCATGTAAAAAACAATTCACGTAAATTTCAAGTTCGTGCTCGTTCACATAAAATTCATGTCAACGTTAATGTAAAGTTCATGTAAGTTTCACATGAATTGCATATGAGGCACAATTGGCTGAGTACTTACTTTGACGAAACAGATCCTGACATATTTTTCACCTACATGTCTGTGTTCATCACTGAAGAAAATGGACATAGGAATAACACAGAACTTCTGAAAGAAAAAAAGCAGTTGCCAATGGTGTATGTAGGCCTTGTTTGTTTAAAACAATAAAAGAAGCACAACATTGCTCTATATTTACATTCCTTCTGCGTTTCCCTTATATAAAGGTACCAAACCAACTGTTGCTTTATTTCTCGATAATCGCAAGAGCCTATCACGTGACTTTAGAACTTACGCGGATTAATTTCTAATAAAATGCCCATTTTATTTATTTCTTTAATACAGATTCAAAACATGTATCCATTATCAAACGACGCCGTCTACCCCCAGTGATTAAATGTGTCAAAATCTAGGTCACCCACATGTACACTTCCAAGAAGTGTGACGTAGCAAGTCGATCACGCGTCAGTAGACGAAGTTCAAGGACGAAATGCATTGTTGTCTGCAGAAAGATGCCGTGTTTGGATGAGCGAATATTCAGGCATAAGTGGATCAAATATTCAGTATTTAGGATGAGGATTTGATTCACTTCTGTCATTATTAATAGTGAATTTATCTTTGCTTCTTATGGATTCATAATGTCAGAAATACTTCGAGTATCAGCGAATCTTTAGCCATGATGTTGAGGTAAGTCATGAAAACACCGAAAGTTTTCGCGTTTTCGACGGCTGTACTCGACTTTTGCATTATTCTAATTACTTCCAGATGAAATAGGGTATTTACAGAAGTTTGTATACAATAATACCGATTGATTTCATATGTCTAAGCAGTTTTACAGTGTTTTAAAAAGAGTTTTCAAAAGTTTTCCCTTCAGTTCTGTGAATTTTCTCCAGTTTAAGGTTCATAGTTACACCCTTTCCAAAACACCCCCAAAACACTATTAAACATCACAGGTTAAGTTTTATTGATTGTATTGGTAGAGAACAATGTAATGTATAACATTTTAATGAAAAAAGTATATGTCAACGAGCTTCCATTGGATTTATGGCCTTCCAAAGAAGTACATGTCCATTTTTTCTTGAATTTTCCCCAAATTTGCATCATATCATCAATAGACCCCTGTTATTTTAAACCTGATGCATGAATGTATATGGTCATTCTTTTAATAGCGAAAGAAAGTCTAAAACAAATAAAAAATAGAAAATACATCAATGCTGGTACGTCAAATTCTATGAAATAGTAAATATTATACAATTTTAGGCTCTATTCATGACGTCATTATTTTTAGAGTCCAGCCAGTAAATGACGGGTTAAAGTACTTTATTAACATGCCAATGGGCGGAAAAATTGCTATCTTAATCTAAGTTAACATATCTTTCAAAAATAAAAATAAATATAGCAATCATCGAACAAAATTTTAAGTTTTATACAAAATTATGACCTTACCCCCTCCAGATTTTGTTACAAAATGATCGAAAATGCTGGCAAAAGATCCCCTCCGTGTTCTATTTGGATTTATATCTCCTGAACCTTTCATCTAAATTACTCCATTTTTCATTCATATATCAATTGGAAATAGAACAGATCAAAAAATGAATTTTGTAACCCATTTTATAATATTTACCCATTATATCAGTAATATTAACGCCCGTAACGGTTTTAAGCAAATGACGTCACGTGATGCATTTGGCCATTTAAACGTCAAATCAAGTTGATAAAGAAAAAATAAACGGTCCAGAATGAAATGGGGCAATGAAAAGAAGATGTTTATCTTATGAATAGATTTTTAAATGAATAGAATGTATTCAGACAAACGAATACGCAAAGAAAATTACTAATACTTGAATGCAAGTTCAATCACACGTGATATATACTGGCTTAGTATATGTATCATGTATGTTGCTGTCCATTGATTTTGGATGAGGAGAAAAGCCGGGAAGGGCTAAAATCGGCCTTGTGACAGAATATCTTTTTGAAATTATTTTTTTAATTTCTATATTTATGAAAAATCATTTATTTCCGCATGACATCTGTTTTCTTCGAAGAAAAGGATAAACAATAGCACGAACAACGTCGTTTTGGACCAGGACGTCGCCTTATAATTGCTCGGCGTTTTGAAACCTATTAATTAATAGGTTTCAAAACGCCGAGCAATTTTGTCATATATAAGAATCTGGGTTTCAAAACAGAAAAAAATTAAAAGAACTTTTTTATATTTTTTAACAAAAAACAAATAATACATATAGACAATATAGAATGCAATTAACTGACTTATATCAGTAAAACAATGCTGCAACTGAGTTCTATCTTCGATTATCATTATAAACGTTCCATAACAACAACCCCCCCCCCCCCTTTTTTTTACAAGTCTACTTGCACATTATAGTCGTTACAAATGACAAATTCTTTCCTGACTACAAAATATTTTTAGTGTACAATGTAAGACGATAAAAACAGTATTCCTTGCATTTACGGATTTATGGAAATCGTATAATGTATGTAAGTCGGCATACGTCTTTTTTCATCAATCTTGGCGGGATATTCAGCATTATGGCATCCAACGTGGTCTAGGTCTTCCTCAAGGTCAGTGTGACTTGTTCAGGATCAGATATCCTTTAGGTAATTTTAAAATATGTATGTACTTTCCATTCCTATATTAAACGAATACCGGTAATAATAATTCACTGCCGGGGAGAGGGTTTAGGCAATAATCCTGAAATCATTGATTTAAAACAGGTCCATGAATTCGCATTGTAAGAATAGGAGAAAAACAAGTAATGTAAAAAAGGGGAACTTTTTCAAAAGGAGGATTCACTTTACGTATTTGACGTATAGTACTATGTCATTTGTCATGAAAATTCTTCTGTTCGATAAATTCAAAATAAAATTATTACGGTTCGCTTATAATAAATGGCGAATCTTACACATACATGTAGCGGAGAGAAATTGCGACGTAATAGCAATACCACCACAGCCCTTCCCCTTGCCCTTATCGTGATGCTTGCTGTTCTAAAAATCACTACTCCTAGATATATAGATATTTTGCGAGAAATGTCCATATATTTGTTTTACCCTAATCCCGCATGTAAACTAAGGAGTTGTTTCCTAATAAAATGTACAAATTTGTGAGATGTAGCTCATTTAAACCCCTCGTGTAAAAAAAGCACCAAACACATTTTAATTAGATTTGGCTTATCTTTACCCCGCGTATAAATCAAACAGTTGTTTACAAATAAAACAAGCATTATAAAATTATTCTTTCGTGATTTTCTCGTAGAGATGACGGCGAGCGGCAGAATGCGCTGTCAGCCTTTTCTCTGAATTAACATACCCATCAAAAAAATTGTTTTACATCAATTTTTAATCAAGATTCAAAGGAAAACGATAGAAGTCCCAATCTAATCAAAATACAGCTGTTTTATTTAGCACAATCCCTAAAATAATAGTTCATGCTTCAGGACGTAGGTGAGTCAGCGTCAAATTATAAGAGTGCCGATGCAATTTTGGCGCGTTTTTCGTGACGTCATAGATAACGTGGCGTCGATTTTGGCGACGAGAGAGACTCCGAAGTGATTTTTTGTTCGGATGGTGTATCCATGAACCTTAACTCTCCGCCATGTCTGAATTATGTTGGACAAAAGTCACGAATTTTCACGATTCAATTTTCTTCAGTTTTAATTGAAATGTTCAAAATACAGCAAGAGGACAAAATTCAGTTTCTCATTTTTAACAACGTTTCCGTACAGAAGGTACTACTTCGAATCAAGCGAAAAACGTCGAACGTTCGTTTGCTCTTACGTCAAATGGCGTTCTCCCTCCGCAATGATATTTCAAATGTAAAGAAACTGGATGAAAAATTGGCAGAAATAACTTCGTTAACACGTAAAATGTAAATATAAGGATTGTTTTTCAGCTTTTGCGCTTTATCGGTGTGTATTGGCAGTAGAGAATGGAAACAAAATATGTAAAGCACGAAGTGCTTTTCATGAATTTTGTTTCCATTCCCTACTGCCAATACACACCGATAAAGCGCAAAAGCTGAAAAACAATCCTTAAATAAATCATACGCAGAAAAAGTGAGATTGTACATCAAATTAACTCAGAATCAAACTTGTAATATGCTATGTATATAAATCCATGAAATTTATGTTCAATTGTTTTAACATGATTTCAAAGCAGAAGAACATACATAAGAATATGCATACCTTGTGTTTGATTGCCCATTTCACAAAACCAAAGTCGTAGCTTTCATCGTCATTTCGGTCATTTTGATCCATTTCTGATTTAAAAAAGAGGCCAAGTGAGCCTATATATCGCTCATATGAGAACATTGTCTATCTCGATTTATTAGTAGATACTGTGAACGGTTTATTTATTCTACGTAAAAAGAGACATGACAGCCTGTGGCGATCATCTTGGAATTCCTATCGATTAAAAAAACTTTGTCTAATTTATACAGATTAACATGGCAAGATGCCTGCTCATTGTCTGGTAGGACCTGAGGTGGTATATCCCTGTAACAGCTTGTGGTGGTGGCACCACCTGTTGAAATATTAATTTGGATGGAAAAAAACTCAAAGGGGTCTAGGAGTACTTCATTCCTACCAATTATTTAGCAGCATCCTTTCATTGGTTCAGGAGAAAAAAGTCAAATATGTATCCACATAACTCTCTTCCATTCTTAAGTAAGAAGAAAAATCGGAGAGGTATTTTCAACCAAAATTAATACGTAACCATTAAATGACAAAAATCCGGCAAATATATAATTGAGTGAACAAAATCCATACATTGACAGAGTTATTCAAAGATAAACATTGAAGAAGTACCTATCAGTTATTTAGTCTCATAGTCGAGAAGGCAAGGCAAAATCATTAGATTTTCCATAGGAACGGTTGCGAACTTCAAGAACAGATGCAGCTTTACGGCTAGACATTCTTATGTTAATATTGCATTCTATCATACAACCCCTTTCTTCATGCACATGTACATGTTTCATTGTTTTAAGTTATATTGAAATCAATTTAATAGTTTTGGAGAAGATGCGATTACACAGATTGAAATCTAAAATGCATAAAACCTATGTTCTTGGGTCATAACTCAAGTATAACTTTTTTTCGTCAGCACTTCCCCTTTAACATGTAATGATCTTTCATTATATTAAGTTCCATTGAAATTCATCAATTGGTTTGGGAGGAGTTGCGATGAAGAAGTTTGACATTTAAAATGCATTAAAATTCTAAGTCCAATGGTCAAAACTCAGGTATTATTATTTCGGCAGCAATTTTCTTTCTACATGCACATCTACATGTCATAAGACAAACGGACGGACGGACATGGTGAATTCGATATACCCATATTACTGTGTTGCAGAGGGTATGATAAGCATTTCTGGAAAAAGTCGAGAAAGACATAAAAAAACGCGTCAATAATTGACTTTAGAATGGATCAAAAACACAACTTGAGACTTCCTTCTAGATCCTCCTGATGTTTTCTTGTGTGCTTTGGTTCTGATGGAAAAGTTTTTTTTTCAAATAAGGAAACCCCCGTGGCCTACATTCGCCTTTGGTGGCGACATATGTTTGAGGATACGGCCGAAAACAACAACACTTGTAGGGAACTATTATTACTTCATACGTACCAAGTTTCATTAAAATTCATCCAGTGATTCAGGGGAGGAAGGCCAATATGTATGAAAATAACTACCCAATTCTTTTTATGCTTGATAGATAAATCATGTAACATCAGACAAATGAAATTTCAACCAAAATCAATATAAAACCATTGAATGACTTAAATATGACAAATATGCAGTAGATAAGTGCTAAAAACCGATACTTTAGTACTTTAGTACATTTATTCAAATAAACAGATAAAAATATGCATTTCTGACGAAGCCAGCCTGAAAAACATTTAAACCCGCCAAAAATAGACATCAGAGTTAAACCAAACAATAACAACACATCCTTCTAAATTATACCAGGTGATGCTTTCACCCTGTCGGTCTGTCGGTTTGCGCTTTGGTTCTGAAGAAGAAGTTTGTCAAAAATGAGACTCGCCGTGACATTCTTTTGCCTTCGGTAGTGCCACCGTTTTTATGGATATATACGACATCAACAACACTTGTTGAGGACCATGAGTACATCATTCCAACAAAATTTCATCAAAATCCCTTCTGTGGATCTGATGAAGAAGTCCAAGATGCGGAAAGTTTATGACGGACGGACGGACGAACGCCATGCTGCACTTTATGACAATAGCTCAAATGAGTTATGTGTGTACTGTTAATTCATTCAGATCAAAAGTTGAATCTACATGAAAAACAAATTGTTGAAATGCCCATTGGAATGTAACGACTTTCTATAATTACCTAGTGATGAAATATCCGCAATAACAAAGCATCCTCCGCTAGGTATGATTGGCCTTAGTCCCGCCTCACGTAGATATCCCGCTAGTTGGTCCCTTTTCTCCTCCATCTCCTGTGACATTGTGGTGAAGTAGCAGTCAGCTCTATCCAACCTCTCAAACTCCGTCTCAAATCCCACTGCAACAGCTTCCTTTAAAGAAATTCACATAATATAAACTTTAATTAGGAACATTCATCTCCCCCTTCCCCCCCCCCCCCAAAGGATTTTTTTTTCAATTTCCACCTTTAAAAGCCGAAGGGATCGGGAACATGGGTATTAAACCAAAATTTTACTCATAAAGTTGGATTAAAATCGCTTGCGTATTGAATTTCTAAGAGGGATAGAGAGATCGACTGAAGTGGTAAAAGCTACCAATAGGCAGTGCTAATATAAATATGGATGTAAGTGATCCTTAAAATCCATCCTGTTATTATTTCATTCAAATGTAGTACGTTTTAAATAATCGAGGTAATTTGAAGTAAACTTCTTTTTTACCTGTAATGGCGTGGGATTGGTTCTAATGGTATTGTGATGGAATTCTTGTAGAGGAGAAATAAGGTTTTCTGGACCAATTGCCCAGCCCACCTTCCATCCCGTAGCATTAAAAGTTTTTCCTGCACTACCTATTGTCAAAGTGCGCTCAAACATACCAGGGAATGTAGCTGAAATATTTTCTTTAAAAGTTATGAAAAATTAAAAAAAAAACTCAATTGAGCTATTCTTATTATAGCAATCCGTCCATCTTCCTTCCATTATATTCATCAACATCGTCGTTGTCGTCGTTGTCGTCCGTCGTTAACTTTAAAAAACATTTTCGACTTCTCCTCTGGAACCACTTGAATGACTTGCATAATTGTGTTTGGGATCCATTTTTATTTTCATGATTTTTTTTTATTATCTGTAAAAAGAAAGGGGGGGGGGTCTTTATATACATTTACGTTGTCTGAAAGTCGTTATCTATTAATATAGGGATTTTCATGAAACTTTTTTGAGTGAAAAACCATAGTCCCCTACAAGTTTTTTGTTTTTGGTCATGATCCATCAACAAGTGGCGCCACCACAGAAAAAGTAAGGTCATAAAGAGTACCCTCCCTTGGAAAACTTTTTTTTCAGAACAAAAGTCATATCATCAAATAAATAAAATAAATGAATAGCATCAGGATGATATAGAAGGATGTCTTGCATAAATTTGAATTCTAAAAATAAACCAGAGGGCGCTACTGAAATGAATTTTGGTGGCTTATGAATAGCACTTTAGCTGTAAGCATCACTGAACAGGATTTAGTATCCGAAACACATGTCTGATGCAAAATAAATTGGTTTGAAATTTTCTTCAAGTAGACATAGAGTTGGCACACTTCCGTATCATTGAGAAGTGCTGTTAAGTTTGGTTCCACTTCGAAGCCAAATATTGGCTCCTTTTTATCGACTTTTAACTGTTTCTGATGAAAAAGCGCTATCAATGGTTGGTTTTATACACTTATCAACTGCATATTTTTATGTCTTGACGGTGATGTTCCAAGATTACCGTCATACGGCATTTACATATCACAGCTCATCCGGTACGCTAGAGCATGTACTGATATTTTGGATTTTCACAGTAGAAATTTACAAATTACCAAAAAACTTTTAGGTCAAGGTTTCCGCTTTCATAAACTAGTTAAGACTTTCTGGAAATTTTACAAAAATTACAGTCAACTTCTTTTAAAATTCGGATCTATACATGCAACAGAGTACATTACTATGGGTATTACACAACCTGTCTTTTATGGTGATATGATAAACAAAATAAAAAGGATCAAGGCAGCATAACCATCAAACGCCTTTTATACCGTGGGTATGATCCTAATGTCACCAGACGGACACTAGGCTTGGTACTTGACAAATCTACAGTCTTGTACAAGCGCATCCTTGAGACTTGCACTCTGACTGACTGTGACGACGGGACTCCATGACGGGCCCTGTCCAAACCTCTTTAGAGATGACAGGGGCCCGACCACCTGTCCTCTCTGAATGTCAGTCGGACTCCTCGGGTGATTACATACATGAGCTCGCTACAGCCGGCAGAGCACGGACTGTATTACGCATGCCCTCTTTTTATATCCATTTACATATTCATCTGTGTCTATGGGGCCTCTGCGTTTCGCGGTCTTGTTTGTGTGATGTCATCTTACAGTGAGGAGGTTGTTTTACACCACAATTGTACGTTTTTCGAGACCTCTGGGTAATTGGAGAAGTGAGAGGGTTGTGCGCACGTAATCCAGGATAACCACACCATTTGCTACTTGCGTGACAGATGGCCGTCCAAAGTCGGCACCGGTTATCCATTGGTCTCGTCGGTTTATGTGTAGTCTTTTGTGTTTGATGTTTACATGTCGTGTGGCTCTTTTCCGTCTCATGCTGTACTCGTCTTTTGTGTTTTTGCATCGGGTGTTTTGGTGTTTTACTGTTGATGCTGCAACGGGGTCTTGTTGGAGATCTCCTCCCTTCTTTTTTTAGTCATTCAATGGTTTTTAGGAGGTCCAGGTCTGTCAGACTTGAATAAAGATTCTTTCCTTCAACTTTCCTTAAAATCATAAATGTTAATAATTGAAATATACTTTTTCTACATGCAAAGTTTCATCATTTTTTTACCGTTAGTTTTGAAGTTATGAACGTACATATTAACCTATTGAAAGCCCCCAAAATGGGCAGTAAATATGACGTTAACATTAACACACTTTAGGTAATGAAAAACAGTTACCAATCTTCTGTAGAGGAAGAAAATTGACAAGTTCTGTGTTTTAAAAAAAAAAAGAAACGCACCACTTAATCTTTATTCTATAAAATGAAATATGTAATCTATAGGTATTCATTTCTTTTCCATCATAAATCGTAGGTATACGAGTGACTTATTCTGTCAAACGCCAAACAAATCCGTCTTAATGATCAGACACAGTACAATGATAAAGACACTGGTTCAAAACGCAATGTCACAAAATTGCTTTTGAGAATTCCGTTCACTTTTTAGAAATGATAAAAGCTGTTTAACCTATCAAAACTGATATATCAGGCATCGCGATTTGTTTTTTAAATGATGATAAACAATTTTCCTTGAATACAAATTAATTTAATTGCTTCATATGAAGTCATCAAAGAGACAATCTAAATTTGAGAAAAACATCCCAATTATCAACTCTTTTGAAAATGAAGTCCGTGGTGTGATATTTTTCGCCCTTAAATGTGTCACAAAGCACAAAATTACCCTACTACAGCTAGAATCTGACCTTTTTTCGCAACCACTGTTTTCAGAAACAATATCTCGATCTTGACAGGTCATTTTTACGTGCATTTTCAATGGTTTTGGGGTTAGTTTTAAGCTTTTCTGGTATTTCTTTTGATAATTTCAATGCGATGTTAAAGATAAATCTGCAACCGACGAATAAAAATGGCTGAAGACAAAATAAGTGTTCTTTTGGATCAGAATAGCCAAATATTGATATCCTTCATTGTAAAACATACCCCAATATACTGATATTTCCATTAAGACATTTAATTTTCAGATTTATTGGCACATTTTGACTACATTTGAATGGAGAAAGCAGTATTCATCTATGTTTTTATTGAAAATTTGCTGAAAGTTGTCAAACAACAAAATTTCAGAAGGACACCAGACTTGCGGCCATGCAACAGGAGCTAGAAACAACACGCTTTATTCAGCACTATCATTGTGATATGTTGCAAAAAATTATCGAAACTTGTTTTATCCTCGGTAATTCGAGTGCTGGAAAAAGAAATTTAAACTATAATCAAATGTAAAATAAATTTTTATGATCAATTGAAAAAAATCACTATATAATATGATGTGCGTTTCTTTTTTGGTCGGGTATATTTAGATATGAAGTGGGCAATCGGATATGTATAGAATTATAAATGATCACTGAGACTTTTAAAAGAAATTGTCGAAAGGAGATAGATGTATGTCTATTTTCAATACATCTTTGAGTTGTTAATTTTCAATAATAAAGTTTGTTAATCTGAAACCGTAATTTTCCGTTAAAACTGGATATTATCATCTTCATATTTCAAGTAAAACACCGATAAGTTCCTATTGAAATTTGACCGTCAGATTTTCAGTTACAGTGATTTTGTTTCCCCCTACCCAATATTTTTACGTTACCTAATGCTGACATTCTTGCAAAAAAAAAAACGCGCCAATGTCGCTGTTTCTATTATGACGTCATAGTTGATCTAGTGCTTTCCGATTTGTTCCTTCAGATACTGTCCTGGACACCCTTAATTTTTTTTTAATTTTATTTCTCTCATTTTTCGTTAATTTTGATTTCTGATTTTTCGTTATCTTTTTTTTTTCTTATTTCAAAAAAGAGGATGACTCTTCATATATATTTGACTTCTTCTCCAGAACCAATGAAGATACTTTAATCAAACTGATAAAAACATGAATGAAGAACCGTCAGCAATTTGCGACACCTAAAGCAAATTTAGGTCGAGGTGGGTACCTTTCCTTGGCCAAATTCTTTTTCAGAACTGACCAAAAGCATCTAAATGATCTAGAAGGATGTCTTTTTATTGTTTTTGCTAAATTTACAGAAATTTACCATTAGGGGTCTGAGCCATCCCCTCATGCTCACACTTTATTACTAATGTGGAAAGAGGGCAAACATGCATGTCTGGTCAATGATGTAAATTTATCTGTTCTTAAATGGTGCTATGAATTTGATGACGTCACATCTGCACCACTTGATGAGTGTCACTGCTGGTGGACCATTAGTCCCGGAGGGCACATGTAGCCAAGTCCGTTCAACTTCGGTTGATCGTTTCTTCAAACGCATTCGAAAATTTCTGTTCATAAAATTCATTCGAAATTTCTGCAAAGTTTTACAAACTTTGGTCATATTTCATTGTTGGATTTAGGTTTACTGACGAGGGTAATGTACCCGAAATGTGCATGTCTGGTCCATGTTGAAAATTTATCCGTTCTTAAAGAAAAGTTCTCATGTGAGCGATAATGAGAATATAGTATGTACATTATGAATGGCTATACATAACTTATACAATTAACAAGAGATAACATTTAAATAATTACCCATTCTGTAGTGCTTCCTACCACCGTAGATAAAATATTCATACACTTCATCGGCCACACATAGAACATTATACTTCACACAAAGGTCTGCTATTGGCTGTAACTCATCCTTTGTAAAGACCTTGTGAGGTCAAAAAGAAAGAGATGGTAATGACTTCAACCAACAGGAGGAGACAAATTGATTTTGCATTCGCGTCCGTCTGTCCGTCCGTCTGTCATACATCGAGTCTTGAACCGTTAAATATTACTATTATATATTTAGTATGACGTTGCACATGACCAAAAGGTTTCCCATCACCTTGGTCCAAAGTCATGTGACCCACTTCAAGATCACATAGTACATTTTTATCGAAATTGTACATGGTCTAACTTCAGAAAGTTGTTCATTCGAAGGTTCGCAACTGTTCCATTGGAGATTCTAATGCTTTTGCATTAACTTCTTGACTTTGAGACTGTGTGGCTGATAGGTGCTTCTTTGGTGTCTATGTTGTAGCGTTCGGGCTATATCTCTTGAATCCTATACCGAATCACTTTCCTATTTTAGTATGTTGTTGTTTCTTATCACCTTGACTCGCAATCATATCTAGTCATGGTAAAATTGTTCTTTTTAATGCAATTGTACATAAAATGAATGGATAAAATCAGAAAGCGTATTCAAAATTTAGGCACGGTCCATTTGATATTCCTGGGGGGGGGGGGGCCTTGGTTTTTTTTTTTCGAAAACAATATTGCTCTTAATTTTGATGAAAAAAATAAATTTGCTTATGATGTGACAGAAAAAATAATCTTGCTCTTACAAATAATCTGAATTAGAAGAATTACCATAAATTTCGCTAAAATTCGCTTCGCTCGCCGCAGTTTTCAAATTGTATCAAAAACTTTAAAAGCTTAAAAATATTATCAATATTTATGTATTGTTATTAATACATGTTGCATGTATCCCATAGAGTCTAATTTTATGTTTTGGTAAGCTTGGAATGTCTAACTTCAGTTATTCACCAATTTACAATTCTACATTTAAACTTTTTTCTGGGAGACATTCCCCTCAGACCCTCTTATACATGTTATATATATGCATCTTATATAAAATATTGAGAATTGTATTGTAAAAATCTTTTAAAAGTGAATGGAATACATGCATAAAAATAAACCAACTTATAATATTTTGAATTTTGAGTAAAAATATAAATAATTGCTATTGATAAAACACAAACATTCTTAACATGCGCATCACTTTGTTCAAAAAAATTTCCTTGCTCCGGTCCGGGCGAAAAAAAGTCATCTTGCTCCGACAAAAAAAACCCCAAGCCCCCCCCCCCTTAATAACCAACAATGGTGAAGAGCTGTGCGATTTTTATGCTATAAAGTATACCTGAGAAAAAGTACCAATCGAAGCTCAGCTATCCAAGATCCATGGATATATGGCAAAATAGTGTAAATTTCCATCAACAAGGCAATCGCAAGCCCTCGAATGGAGGCAAGACCAGGTCGATTAGAAACACTTCGATTACTCTTTTTAAAGAAATCCGCAAAACGACTGAACTACAAGAAACCAAATACATGTAATGGATAAATATAAAGTTCAAAACATCTGTTAGAGATACCAGGACCTTTAGAGGACCAGACATAGCTAGTGACCATCCACTTGTAAGAACAAATGTAATATTGAAATTGCGCAAGGTACCAAAATCTGAAAAACGAGGATCAAAGACACAGAAGTTAAGGAACAAATTAAGAAAGACAAGAAGGAATAGGTTAATAACATCGCAAGTGAATCTGAGGACGAAGTCAAAACCAGAGTATGAGAATTCTACTCACTCTAAGAAAAATGCTCAGTAATGAGATCCCTAAACTGACTGTAGCAAAAAGATTACAAGGAGGGAGATATTCTTACTGGATCGACCGAAAAGGAAACAGAGACGGAGAGAACAAGTCAGTGAAATTCTAAATAAAAAATATCGAAGAGCTACCCAAATACACGTCTTCAAATTCATAGCACCATATAAGAACACATACATTGCAACATGGGCCAGAAATGCATGTTTCAGATACTTTAAACCCTCGTCAGTGATCCTCAATCTAAACAATGTAATATGGCCAAAGACTGAAAGTAGTCTCAAAGTCAAGAAGGCAAGACAAAATCTTTAGAATTTTCATTAGAACAGTTAGAAATTTAAAAAAAAATAATCAAATGAACTAATTCATAAATCAAATTAATACTACATGCAATTTAATTGATTAAATTAGGAACTTGATAGAGTGATTAATAAGATAAAAGAAAAACTGCAACGTAAGCAACATCGACAGAAACACCAAGCTACGAGGACTGATTAATATGTTGTGAGTCTCGAAATGATGATTACAATTTTATGAGACATTTTACATTATTTTTTACATAATCCCTTTAGCATATGTACACTTTTGTCACCCGTGTTTAAGGACCTCAATACCACCTTTAAAGAACTCATTATCTTGGCTGATCAGATAGCCATCCAATGCAAGTATGACGTCACCATCGGGCTGAAAGTGGGTGCCAGAAATAACTGCTTTCAGTTTTGGAATAGATGAAAGGCTGATTGAGCAAGATCAGGTGAATAAAGCAGATGCTCAATCAAATTAAAGCCATAATCATGAATGGCAGTGACTTGTGAACAGGGGAACAATACACCTTTAACTAGTGAGCTTTCCGCGGCGCTTTAGTTTAATATTTTCCTGTAACTGTGTCAGAAGTGAAGCATAGAATGTGTCATTAATTGACCTTTTTGGAGATAATCTATCAGCAGAATACCTTCTGCATCCCAGGATATCGCTGCTCACAACATGTCAATCAGCCCTCTTAAGATTACCTTAAGGAGACATGAAAGATAAACAAAGAAGACATATTCTATCTCATATTTTTCTTAGAAGGATACTGAGAATAAAGTGGTAAGCTCATGTAAGCAACAAAGAAGTCATAGAAAGAGAGCAGGAATAGAGAGGTTGAGTGACAATCTGAGACACAAAGATGAAGAAGATTGGACAGATCTGATAATGACTGCATAACAGTACTGACATGATTCCTTGAAGGCAAAACAAAGCATGATTGACCCAAAACAACATGGCGACCGAACAGTCGAGAAAGAATGTACAACAGCTGGATGGAATACCTTTGGAGAAGTGAAGACAGCTGCAAAAGAACGTGCTATGAAGAGGCAGAGCGTTATGTGTCATTTGGAACGAAGTGGATAGGTATAACAGTTTATTAGCAAACTGTCAAATTTTCCATGTAGAATCTTACTTTCCCCAGTGGATTCATGGGATTATTGACGATAATTGCTTTTGTATTAAGACTGAATGCTGTCTGTAGCTGCTCAAAGTCATAAACCCAGCCATCGCTGTTTGAATCCTTCTCTTTCTGAAATACATATATTAATGACAAATGAGAAATGACTTTATAAAAAAGACAAAAAAAAACTTTCTGTCGGACACATATTACGTAAATCTTGGTATTCATATTTCGAAATTCCTCTTGTAAATATATGCTAAAGGGATGTGAAAGGTACATTTAGTTGAGAGAAAATTATACAGGTACAATGATTATTGTTATCTATTCAACAAAATATGAATTGTGTGTTACTTACCGGCGCTAATGGCACATAGACTACTTTTGCACCGGCAAGTCGGCAAATCTCTTTGTACGGTTCGTAATATGGTTCCATAATTATAACCTGTAATCAATATTGTTACTAAATTATTGTAATGATTTCTAATAGCTCCATATAATTAATATGAATATTGTTTTAGCGTACCGTTCGTTCGTCTATGTACGCATTTTTCGTTTTTCTTTTGAAAACACTGCAGACAATGTGTCTTCAAAGACAAAATTTGACATCAGCTAAGTTTGGTCACAACTCTAAGCCTTCCCTTTATTCATTTTACATTGTATATTTTAATGAACAAAGAAGGGGATCTCCAACAACACCCAGTTGTAGCACCCACAGCAAACCCCAAAACACCCTATGCAAAAACACAAAGCAGACAAGCACGGAAAGAGACGCATAAGGGACAAGGAACGTCAACGCACAACACAGAAACATCAAACATAAAGGACTACACATAAACCAACGAGGCCAATGGGCAACCGGTGCCGACTTTGGACGGCCATTTGTCACGCAAGTAGCAAATGGTGTGGTATCCTAGATAACGTGCGCACAACCCTCCCACTTTTCCGATTACCTAGAGGTCTCGAAGAACGTGCAACTGTGGTGTAAAACAACCTCCTCACCGTAAGATGACATCACACAAACAAGACCGCGAAACGTAGAGGCCCCAGAGACACAGATGAATACGTAAATGGATATAAAAAGAGGGCGTACGTAATACAATCCGTGCTCTGCCGCCGCGAGCTCATGTATGTTATCACCCGAGGAGTCCGACTGACATTCAGAGAGGAAAGGTGGTCGGGGCCCTGTCTTCTCTAAAGAGGTTTGGACAGGGCCCGTCATGGAGTCCCGTCGTCACAGTCAGTAAGAGTGCAAGTTTTAAGAATGCGCTTGTACAAGACTGTAGATTGGTCAAGTACCAAGCCTAGTGTCCGTCTGGTGACATTAGGATCATATCCACGGTATAAAAGGCGTTTGATGATTCTGACGCATTTTCGATAGTGATGTTGTCTTTCTTTGATCCTTCTTATCTTGTCAATAATGTCACCATAAAATGCAGGTTATGAAATACCCAAAGTAATATACTCTGTTGCCTGTATTGGTCCGAATTTCAGAAGAAGTTGACCATATTTTTTTTTAATTTCCAGAAAGTCTTTACTAGTTTGTGGAAGCGAAAACCTTGTCCTAAAAGTTTCTTGGTAATTTGTAAATTTCTACTATGAAAATCCAAAACATCAGTACATGCTCAAGCATACCGGATGAGCTGTGAAATATAGATACCATAGGACGGCAATCTAGGAACATCACCGTCAAGCCAGGGGAAATTTACTATGTTAAATCCAAAATCATCTCTTTTGTCAAACACACTTGTGTGGATCTCTCCGCTAACAATTTTGATATTTAGGTCCAAAAATGGTGTTTCTGTGCTTGAAACGTTTGCCTTGTTTAGAATCAATTCTTGTGGATAAATAATATTTTTATACTTTCAAAAAAACAGGATTGTCGATAGTAAGAATATCATCCAGGTACCTAGAAGTACCAATGAAGGACTTTACATCATGATGACCATTTGCTTTCCATTCGTACTTGACATATATTTGAGCATGTGTTTAATAAATAACATTCATTATTCAATATATTCAAACGTTTTAGAAATAGTTAGTAAGACAAGCTCTTATGAAAAGGTATATGAAATGTTTCAATCTTCGATTTGGTGTTCCTGGTCCCTTTTGTGTCTCTTACTGTGCATGTGATTTTGCAAGGAGAGTTTTGATGTTTTGCTGTGGGTGCTACAACAGAGTGTTGTTTGAGATCCTCCTCTTTCTTTTATGTCACGACCTTGAACCGAAATGCATATCATGTCATGGTCTTGATCTAGGTCTCACTTTCAAGGTCATGGTCAAAGTAAAATAAATGATAAAAGGTAAATGCTATTTTGGAAAGATCACACGTTTATATTCCCAAGCTTGAAGGTCAAATTCATATGTATGCATTTTATGATATATAAATGCTGGTCATGATTCCCCCTTGCAACATGAAGTTAAGAATGTTCAAATATCATTGTTTCCATGGACCCATTTATGTTACTAACTTTAACGTTTATTTTGCATAAAATTCGAAAAATTGTGTTGGCTGAAGTCAAGTAAAGGGTGTTATTGCACTGCTTTCTGTTTATCGTCTAAATGCCTACCTCATCACCGGGGTTTACGAGAGCTTGGAATGTAGTATACAAGGCATCAAAAGCTCCTATAGATGTAAGGACGTTTGTCATTGGGTGGATTTCATGCTGTAACTGTTTGCTATATACCTTGGCCAGAATGTTCACAAGACGAGGGTGACCCTGTTAATGGTATAAAAGAAAAAATCTACAAGCAAGTATAATACAATAATATTGTAGGTTCTTGTACTAAATTCAATAACTTTCAATGAAAGATTTTGTGACCAGAAATTATGTAAATCAATACTGACCGCACCGCGTGTATAATGGTTCAACATGTAGTTTTTGCCAGTAACCGCACTTGCCAAGGCCTCTCTTATGTACTTCGGTGGTTGAAAGTCAGGAAAACCCTGGAACAGTTTCGAAACTTGAACCATTAAAATCTTTATATCTGACAAGTTTTCAATTCGTTATACAGATGCTCAATTTTTGTGCTCTATTGTGAGTGCTGTGGAGATTATCGTCAGGATCTTCTTTAACTTAATACAGAAAAACACCGTGGTTTAGCCAAATGTGATTGTTGAAATTTTACGCTTTTATTCTTCAACGATTCTCTTTTTATCATTTGATCTGATATATACTATCCTTACTATAGCAAGGTTCAAGGCACCATGTTTTTCCGCCAGCTCTAGTATCTCTGGCCTGATACGAAAAAAATGCAAATATGAAATAAAGTAATTATAACAGAATAACTTACTGTAAACGTGGTGGGTGGTTTTTCGCTTTTTTTTTGTATTGTTATCGCAAAAATTACCTCTGCGTGAAAATTACAACTACTATAAAAGACTAAAGGGAATACTGCCGATTTCGCCAAAATTACCCTCCAGGCGAATGGTTGAAATGGTCATTTCGCGAAAATTTCCCCCAGCGAAAATAACCACGTTTACAGGATGTACACGTAATATGTTTATGTATTTACGAGAATATTACAACATGAACGAATGAATATCTTCAAGTTTAAAGATTTGTCGTAAACATGTCATTTCGATGTCCATCGGCATTTTAAATACCGTATATTGGCCTTGAAAAATATGGACATATTACTATTTCTTGTAAGAAAGAAATAACAGAGTAATTTTATAGATAAGAAAAAAAGAATTAATTAAAGATTATATTGCAACATGTCAAAGTCAATTTTCCCCTTTCTTTCCTCTCTTCTTTATTTTGCTTACATTGTTATAGTTTTCTTTAAAAAAGTTAACAACTAAAGACCATAAAAACAGAATTAAGAAATTAAAAAAAAAAAGCTTCAAACAACTAAAGATAAGTGTTTTCATATGATATGATTTCTTACCAAACATCTGTTTTGCTTTTAACTCGGATTCTGTCAGCAAATCCATGTTTCTGTGATACGTCGGACATTTTGTCTAAAATCAAAATTAATAGCTCAAGGATTCAGCAAAATAATAAGAACAAAATTTTGAAACGAGTTTTTGTAACAAGTAGGGTATTCCATGTCTGATCTTTTAATTCCAATAATAAACATCAAAGAAGTACCGAACCGTTATTCAGTCTCAAAGTCGAGAAGGCAAAGCAAAATCGTGTGAATTCCCATCGAAACGGTTGCGAACCCCGGAATGAACAACATTCCGAAGTTATTTTATTTGATAACCTAAACCTAGGCGTCGGGGACTAAGCTTACTCGAGAAGGAGAAGTGTAGCGAATAGTGAGCTTAGGAATATAAGCCACTTGAACTGCCTCCTTGGCAGGCTAGCTTTATCGGGAATGCGGTCAAGTGCACTTGACTTCAGACCCCTTCTTTGGCCT
Source organism: Pinctada imbricata (assembly GCA_033119305.1). Taxonomy (NCBI): domain Eukaryota; kingdom Metazoa; phylum Mollusca; class Bivalvia; order Pterioida; family Pteriidae; genus Pinctada; species Pinctada imbricata. Next base: position 38,838,475 of record VSWD01000001.1, read on the forward strand.
CCCCCGTCGCTTCACGTTATTCTAAGTAAGGGTCATCATCCTGCAAATATTTTTTGTCTATCCGATACATCTCTCTTCTGTTTAAGGCACGTTTTCTCAATGAGTCCTTCCTTAGAACAATAATGACAAATAACAGTAGAGTGATAATATTTTACAACGTCAGTTGTTACCAAGACATCAAATATACTTGAGACATACAGGCGGAACTCAATTAACAATCTACGAAGTGAACACCGACCTTACTCTTCCCAACTATAGACTACAGTCAACACGGTGCTCTTTTCCCCCTCAACCAACAACTTATCCATTAGAAAACTCTTAACTCTGATATTGGACAAACGTCATCCCTTTTCGAATTTAAAATATATCCTTAAATCTCATTCAGAATCATCAAAATTGCCTAGTTATCTTCTTTATGGTGAACGATTTCAAACTAAATATATTAATACCCGAAACGTGCATGTCTGGTCCATGCTGTAAATTTATCTGGTCTTAAATGATGCTATTGAATATAAAGACGTTTACATTACACATCCCGCATTCGATGTCTCAGCAGCAGTCTGAACTCGGATCCCTTTCAGGTGAATATAGTTAATTCCTCTTTGTCGATGCGACAACACGAATGAAAACGCCTATCAGCTGTTTCTTTGAATGTGAAAATTTAATACAACAAAATAACAAAATTATTCAAATCGCTTAAAAAATTCGCTCCAATATCTTTACAAAAATTGATATTTGGTGATTTAAAGAAAAAAGTGCACTTTAAATTTGGCTTTGAATAAAGGAAATGAAACATTCTCGGATCCTACGTGAGATATCATTCAAACCTATACAGGCGCAGAAAAAAAACCTGGATCGGACAATCAATTGAGTCAACATATATCCTATCCGACATCGATAATGTCGTTTGTTCGTAGGATGTCAGAGACGCTGCAGGTTTCTTGGTATACTATGTTCTTTTTAATCTCACACTCGTACATTGTTGACCCATTGTTAATATTAGAAGAAGAAACTTAATAGAAAAAAAAACAAATAGCATTATTAAGAAAGTGCCAATATATAACCTGGCTTTTGAGTTCTCATGACAAAATTGTGCTACCACCTGAAATATATTAATTCACTTTAACCCTGGTCGTTGAACAGCTCTGTGAATTGAGTGTGAATGTTTGGTCATTGTCATCGATGACATCGAACTTGTGACGTGTTCCGGCCAAGTCGATTGCAGAAATGTTGCAGTTGCAGTGCAATACCGAACTGATATTTTCGTTGCTTCTATGTTGTTTATCAAAAAAGGTCCAAGTTTTTTCTGTGATGTAGTCAATCATTGCAAATTTATGCAGGACTACTAGTCTTTACTGGATGACTTTTTGTCTAAACATTGCTTTTGATGAACTTGACTACAGCAGGTCGAGGCGACGTTTTTTATCAAGAAAATACTGTGCATCGCAAGTATGACGTGATCCTTCAGCTTTACCCCAATTTGCTCATTTCTTAACTTTTAAGCTTCTCTCGTGGATTGGCTTGAAGTAATATGATAAAACTTGCTATACAAGGTCCCCTACTTAAATTGTGTCTGTGATCCATATATCTTAAGGGGTGGATCCAAGGCTGGACTCTTAACCCTCCCCCCCCCCCCCACTAGATCTAGATAAATAAGGACACCACTCCTTAAAAAAATCCTCTCTGGAACAGCTGCATTTATCAGCAAAATTGTATTTCAGTAGAAAATCCATATGGATGTGTCATAAAAACAATTTAGAAATTTTCAAGTCTTACGTCTTTTTTGGACTTTTTCAGAAATGCTGATTTGATAAAGCAATACAAATTAATTATTTTGCAGGAATTTACATGTACTTCATTTGTTACATTCATATTATTCAACTGTGTGATTTTGATTTTGTGTGAAATTTAATCTATTCGAATTTTCATGATATTTCTTCTTACTTGCTTGAAGGTATTTTTCAAAATGCTCTGGTATCCAGATTATGGCGTGTGAAACGTTGCATTATTCATAAAATAAAATATTTGTTCTTAGAAATAACTCTATTTATTCATTAAATACAAATATTTGTTCATAGAATAGAAAATATATTCATAAAAACATTAAAACTGAAATATATGTTCATAAAACATAAATGTTTATTCATAAACGTAGACATATGTTCATAAAACAAAAATATTTGTTGGTAAAACGTAAATATTTGTTCATAAAATATAATTTTTGGTTCGTAAAACAAAAATATTTGTTCATAATGATAAATATTTATTTAAAACACAAAAATATGTTCATAAAAGAAAGGAGGGAATTTCCAACAACACTCGGTTGCAGCACAAACAGCAAAACCCCAAAACTCCTGTCTGATTGTACTAATCTGACAATCTCTTTTACGGTCGTATTGGCCAGATTTTGTCATTCTTCTTCCTTTACTCACGATTCAACCAAACCTTTGACTTCGTCCTTTTTAACAAGATGACTTAGACGCTCCATGATTCATTTCATTTCATGTAAGAATCAACTTAGTTGTATCATTTTCTTTTCTCCTTTACTGGATTTGTTTTTATTCTCATTATCCTTAATCATCACCATAACATCAATCATTTTTATGATTGTTAAACATTTTCAATATTTTCCGCCTCGCTCGTCATCTTGTCGGTAGGATGCGCTTGGCTCGACTCACTGCCCGACATACCTTTGCCATATTTAAGATTACCTGTGACCTGCATATGCAACAACGTGCAGTTCACCACGACTTTATTTCTTTACCTTTTCTTGTTGCTCGGTCTACATTAATATCTTTCCACACGGTGCTATATTTTTCATAAGTAAAGCGATGGTTGAAGCAATGGTCATTACTTACAATTGATTGATCGGCCTAGCCGTTTACTGTCCGAAACTGACCTGAAGTCCACTGCCTCCCGTTTGAATACAATATGACAAAAATTAAAACCAATGTTCGCTTTAGTATGTCTCAGGACAATTACTGAATTCGCATTAAATATCCCGCGATCTACTTTTATAAATGTCACGGGCGGACGTTGAGATTTTTTTCTAGGAGGAGGGTCTAGCCCGTAATGGAATGGGGTCCAGTCTATAAGTTTTAAATAATATAGATCAAGATCTTTGACAAAATCCCAGAGGAGGGGTGGGGAGGGTGTTTTATCTGACTCCCAATCCCCTGTAGATCCGCGCTTTTTAAATTGTACCGAAATGCATAGATTCAGCGCAGTATCCCCGTAGTTTTGAATATTTGATGGAAAACTTGTACAGGGGAATCCTTCATCACGTGTCTGTTGCATAATATATCGGTTTGAAATTTTCTTCGGGAAGGTATAGAGTTGGAACACTTCCCTATTATTGCTCTCTTTCACTCTCGGATTCATAACGTCAATGTACTAAATATAAATCGCCTCTTATCTTATCATTTGTTCCCCACTACTGTCATATTCCAGGAGTTCCCCCTTCTTTTATAAATGCATTTTTCAAGGTTCGAATAATTCTTCAATGAAATTATAACACTACTTATATCAATTATATCTTTTTTTCATAAATATGTATTCCTTTGCTAAGATAATTATCTATATTTAAAAATTTAATTTTTTTTTTTTTCATATCTCCTTTAAAAAAATAATGGTCTCTAAAGTTTTCAACGGAGAAGTTGGCGTAGATATTTCTTAAAATGATAGCTTATTGATTTCAATATCTGAGTATTTAGAAAAAGATGAAGCAATCTATAATCTTCCGCATTGCAAAAGAGTTAAAGAAGATACTGACGATAATCTCAACAGCACTCACAAAAGAGCACAAAATTAAACATCGACGGACCCCTAGCAAGCTAGAGCAATTTATAATCTTCCGCATTGTAGAAGAGTTAAAGAAGATACTGACGATAATCAACAGCACTCACAAAAGAGCACAAAATTAAACATCGACGGACCCCTAGCAAGCTAGAGGTGGGACCAGGTGCCCGGGAGGAGTAAGCATCCCCTGTTGGCTAGCCGCATCCGCCGTCGATGTTTAAGCACGAAAATGAAAACATTATATAAAATCCATGCACTGTCTGACGTTATGTCTATATAGAAAGTGCTATGGCGACAATGTCAAGGAAATATATTCAAACCACCTACTGTCAAACCCCTCGCGGGGAACTTTTTTACGAGCTCCACACTGCAAATGGCATAAGTGTGACACAAATGAGTTAAAGAAGATCCTGACGATAATCTCAAGAGCACTCACAATAGAGCACAAAATTAAGCATCGACGGATCCCTAGCAAGCTAGAGGTGGGACCAGGTGCCCGGGAGGAGTAAGCATCCCCTGTTGGCTAGCCGCACCCGCCGTCGATGTTTAAGCACGAAAATGAAAACATTATATAAAATCCATGCACTGGCTGACGTTATGTCTATATAGAAAGTGCTATGGCGACAATGTCAGGGAAATATATTCAAAACACTTATTGTCAAGGTGCATGATTTCCATTTTATATAGCATGACATTAGTAGGAATGATGCGATGCAGTAGGCAGAATTGAAACAAACATAATTTAGGGTCTTTGGTGAAAAGGAATGGAAGGTTACTTGAGTAACCACTTTTAAGATTTCAGATATTAAAAGTCTTAAAAGTCAAATTCAATGGCATCATTTAAGAACAGATGAATTTCCAGCATGGACCAGACATTTGTTCTTAGACGGCGGGTGCGGCTAGCCAGCAGGGGATGCTTACTCCTCCCGGGCTCCTGGTCCCACCTCTAGCTTGCTAGGGGTCCGTCGATGTTTAATTTTGCGCTCTATTGTGAGTGCTGTTGAGATTATCGTCAGGATCTTCTTTAACTCATTAGGTCAGACCATTTTTATAACTGATTTTCTTAGACCATAAAATGTAGTAAATGGTGGATTGAAATCGTACTTCCCACACAATTTTCTTTCAGTAAGTGGTGGTTGTTTGTCCATCCAAGCCTTAATGGACACGCCTTTGTTGTTGATAAAAATAAGTTATCGCACTTCATACATGGCATTTAGTACGTCCTTGCGGAATTCGTTTTATTTTTACTTTCTAGGAGCTTGATGTATTGTGGATCATAGTTATACAATTCATTTTTTTCCCTTTGATATTGCCACTTTGAACAGATCATTTAGAATTGTCTCTTTGGTCAACATTCGCTTTATCCAACTTATTTCTTATGTTCTAATGAAATAAAATAGATAAAATAATAAATTGATCATTTTTAACCCACACTTTTTTCATATTTGAGAAACATTTGTTTTCTCGATAACCTACCTTTTTTATTGTTCCATATAAACCTTAACACACATGTACTTCTTTATGACTTTTATAAAAATTGTATCAGGGTTAGGAAGAGAAATGAACATATGGGTCAGACGTGATATGAGTATTGTTTTTACAAGTGACCTCTAGTCACGGGAAGTTTGACCTTTTTTCAATCTGAAGGCCCTTTTTGTCCAGCATTTTGTTATCTTTATAATTTTCAGACCTCGACAGGTGGAACAATATCCCCGCCCCAGTCATGTCTTTATTATGCTGATGCTGACATACCTGAGTCAATCAAAACTCAATTGGGGTAGATATATTAAAACGAACCAATCAGATAACCATTAGAGATGTTGACCCGTAAGCGGTCAGTGAGGAAATGACAGTCAATTTACCTGTCCCCTTATATAGTTCCCCATCGGCCTTTAAACACTGACTTTTTCAATATTCTCAGGAGGGGGGGGGGACAGCGTTCACCTGATACGATTGATACCTATGCAAAAATCATACATTGTACCTTTAAAGATTAACTCGTGCAAAAAGCATAAATATTCGTTTGCAAATTTCTGACAAAGCCAGGGATTTCAGGTATATTACGTACAATTTGCTATGACAATAGTTCACTTGAGCTTTAAGCAAATACGCTAAAAATCATAAAATGCAAAAAAAAATGAATAAAATGAAACAAAATTAAAGCATGAAATATGTATCAAAGGATTACAGGGGAATCTGCCTTTTTAAAAATTGTAGATAGGGTATTAATATGACTATGTTAACATAAAACATAAAGATTCATAAATTTTATTTGTATAATGACAATTTGAGTTCATCGGGATTCTTCAAATGCAACCGGCCTCTAAAAAAATTGTCATTTTTTTAAACAGTTTAACTCTATTTCGCATAATAGTATTTCACGTTATTGGGTTTAAAGTAAAGAATTGAATTGCTGACCTAAATGTACTAGTATATGTTTTCTAATGGATTTGTTTTTATTTATTTAGACTTTTCTGTAGATGATATTTTTTGGTGTTTCGTAGACATTTAAATATAGTCAAATTTGACAATTAACAATAAAGATATGCTGCGATATGACACCCAATATGTAGGCGAAACAGGTCAGTCCTTAAAATCACGTTTTCGAAATCATTCATATCAGATAAGAAACTCGCGTCACAAAAAGCACGGAAATTTCCTTTACACTTACTTCTAGTCCAGTCAATCTAGCCTAAAATGTGACCGGAAAGGGAACTAATTGCAACAGAAGGTTTTTCAACGGTTTTGACTTCTTGAATATCCATTCCATCACCACAAAAAATCGGACATACAGGGACGATGGGAAAGTGGTGAATTTGGGGCAAAAATGTGATTTTATGTGAGAAATCGCTGAAAATGGGAAAACCCCAAACGATCACTAATTTTTCGTAAATCTTATGAATAGTCAACGTTATTATTCCAAGAGTTAATCAGTAACGATGTTTCAATATTTCACGATAAAAAAAAATCAACACAGCGCATGCGCAAGACTGTAACATGCCCTGATAAGGGCGGGAAATCCTAAGAAGTTGTAATATATATATTAGAAAATTATTCATTATATCGTGTTCAGTAAATCAAAGCGGTTTCAATAAATAAAATAAATATAACATTGCTATTAGTAATTTCTGTATAAAATAAATCTGACTGATTTAGGTCACATTGGCTCTAACGTTTATGTAAAAAAGAGGGGGGGGGGGTATCAATTCTGTAAGGTAATCATTTTTCTTCTAAGATGTGCATGCAGATTTGAAGTAAGTGTAAGACAAGAATATTGGTTCACATATCAAATTAAAAGTGTGTCTTGTTTAATAAATGGAAATTCAAATTTTCTGAGGAGAAAATACGGGAGGAGAAAAGAAGGAGGGGGGTGATTAATCATAAGTAAAGAGTAATTAATTTGTTACTGTGAACTGAAATCAAAGGCGATGCTTTGTTTTTTATTTGAATTACAAAATATCTATAGTACTGTATAAAAGCAGCTATTCATTTTCTTTGTAGAAAGAGCATAAAATACGAAAACTTCGGAAGAAAAAAAAAGGGGGGGGGGGGTGGGTGTTCAACATATTTCTGTTCATTCAAACGTCAGTCAATCAATCGCATGTCAGTGGCGTTTTTAGAGGGCCCCAACCCGTCCTTTTTCACCCAAAGCTATTGCAATGAGATTACACAGCAGAGAAGGGACTATTGTTTTCCGACAATTGTTTTATTGAATCACTGGCAAAGCTAGACCCCTTTTTGGCGATCAAGATAATGAATAATGATATAATGATATGTTCTGAAAATAAAAAAAAATTGACGATTTTTCGGTAAGTATATAAAAATGATCGCTAACTGGCTTTCTCCAATTTCAAGACTTACATGATTCTATATATTCATATAAGTATTTTTTTATACATAAATATGAGAAACACTTTAGTAAGCTAAATAAAAATGAACAGCTCTAGTACTCAGCTCTAGGTTGTTGTTTTTTTTTGCACTTGACAGCATTCCCGATAAAGCGGGGGAGGCAGTTCAAATGACTTATATTCCTAAGCTCACTATTCGTTACACCCCCCCCCCCCCCTCTTCTCGGGGAAACTTGGTCCCCGAAGCTTACTCATTTGCGTGAGTTCTCTTTGGGATATCCACGGCTTTCCTCTGTCACAACATGTTTCAGCTGCTACTTCTCCTAACCCAACATGGACGGCAACTGACTGAGCAGAAGTACCTTCGGGCAACATAAATATGGTCCGAAACCTGGCCACATGAACCACCGAGTCACGAAAGACTCGCCCAGAGGGCCTGCCACTGACTCAAAGCTACTTCGCTGCCACTAAATTGTAACGTGAAGCCAGCCTGCCGGGGAGGCAGTTCAAGTGGCTTACATTCATAAGCTCGCTATTCGTTACACTATCATTAAACTATGCTTTTCAACCCCTCCCCCCACCCCCACCCCCCGCAACCTAAAGTATAGAAATATAGAATGGTACAGAGGTGAGTAATAACACTATGGACCTAGATTCAAACTAAAGATTAATATTTTATGATGGATTGTTTTGTCACAATCTAACTGAAATTCAGCTCTCTTTATTTCGTAAACTATGTATAGTGATCGAAATACTAGTAATGGGAGCTGGATTCTAATTAGGTTGGTTTAGTCCCCGACATTCACTCACTACTAGCTAGGGTGCAATCAAGACCATATGCTTCCTGTATAAACATTTTTTGTGTGTCCTGAGTCATTCTTGCATTTGCATAGAATAAAACGGTCAATAGGTTCGATTGTGCAACTGGTTTTATATACAGTATTTACTACATTTGTAATGGGTTCCGATCGTCCATTGCAAATCTTCAATATCCAGGGACGTATCAGAGGTTCAGTCTGTAAATAACGTATGTTATGATGACTAAAAAAACGGTTGTTTGTGTTAGCGGCTACCTTGTACACTGTATGCAAACTTTCTAGCCGGGGTCAGTGAGACCCCCTTGCACCCCATGCATTCAGTACTTTTTACACGGGTACCAAATTGTTCCTAGGGGTCTTCAGAAACTTTTTTTCAGAATGTACCGTACTCGGATGTAATTGTCAATATGAAATATATGTTCTTTAGTACCAATTTTATTGTATTAGACACGTGTTTCGGATATTGAATCCTCGTCAGTAGTACTTTATTTCAAACAGTTTAAATAAAGTCAAAGTGAATTTTCCTTGCGCCATCTATAATATAGACTTTTAATTTCCTCTTGCCAAAATGAACCAGTTTACACATGTAGCTATATGTGTTTTTCGATAGTTTCCATGGCAAGCTCCTGACAAAGTAAAGTATGTAACGAGGAAAGATTGCTCAAATGCATGTTCAAGTTTCATTTCAAGAAATAACTATAAAGTCTCCTAACTTCATTGAAATATGATTTGGATTTTTTTTAAAAGCTTAGAAATTGACTTTTGTACAGAAAATTATTTTTCTTTTAATTTTTGAGATGAGCTTATATCTATATACTGATTATATAAAATATCTAAATTATAAAATCGATTATTTAAACATGTTTGATTTTGAATGCACTTTCGTGTTATAAATATTTCTCAAACATCATATATGCGTATTTTCATTGTTTTGGGGCAACATCGTATTTGTTCTTTGGGGTTTTATATTTATAAGAGATTTCTCGGTATCATCTATGAGAAAAGTCACTGTTATCGATACAAAACCGTATTTGCAGATGTGTTTCCATGCATGGTTTTGATATTGATTTACACGTAAAAACTCAGATGACTTTTCCTACTATTTTGCGTAAAATGCATGTCGATTTTCTTAAAAAAAATACTGACTTCTGACTGAGAAACTATTTTAAATTCTTTATAGAGGACGCAGTCCGCGCCGCAGGCGCGGACGTAGTCCTCATCAAGGTAACACGTGTATATATATAGGAAAAATGGTGTTTTTCAATTGAATTCTATGCTATACCTATAGGTTCCAAAACCGTGGTCAATGACGTCATTCTCCCCATTGCCCATTTGATCGGCGTGAAGCGCAAGCTTATTTTTTTGACAATGTCCCTTGACGACAGAATGAAACACATCGATGACCAAGATTTCTCGATCTCCTTTGAATATTCTTCTTTTGGCTTACTCCTCCAGTGTCCCAATGTATGATTTGTACTTTGCTTCACGTAATACTGACATTGCACCATCATTTCCAACATATATCATGTTTAGTCCGAATATCCTCTTTGAAAATTACAACGTGACGTCAGCATGCGACGCAACGTCAGCATACAACTTTGTTTCGCGGACTTTCTTTCATCGACAGCTCCCTCAGAAAAATCCATGGATAAACTCATAATGCTGGGAGAAAAAAACAAACAAAAAAATATCAGCGCGATCAGCGACTTACCGAACTTCATTCTGTATTCGAGGATGATTTGCAGCTGATATTTTGATACCTGTAGATCGAATAATGTGGTTTCTCTCCACATATATAAGATCTACATGTAGAATATACAGGAAATCTATGCAGTGTAAATCCCAACACAAACTTCTAAATGTCTGCTGCCTTTGGTTCTGTTAACAACGCGTCACAACTTACGTCATCATTTACAATATTTAATACAAATAGGTCAACACAGCTGGGGCTCTGTTCAAAGCATGAAGTATATTTTTTTTCTGTCAGAAATAAGGCTGGGTATTTTTTCCCTTGGAGGTAAATCATAAGCGGATCCAAGATAGAGGGGTGAAGACTTCAGACGTTTTTTAGAAAGGGGGGTTGATTGTATTCAAAGGGGGGGACAGGGGGTAGATTTCTACTAACTTCTCTCCTTCTCTCCCCTGTCCCGCTCCCTTCTCCCACCTCCTAACCTCTCCCTCCCTCCCATCAGCCTCCCTCCAGCTGCCTCCTTCCTCCCCCTCCCATTCATCCTTGCCTTTAATGGGGGTGGGGAGCAGACATGGGGTACCCGCTCTCTCCGCCCCCTTATCTCCCCTCCCACACCCTTCCTTCTTCCCCCTCCCTCTCCCCCTCTCTCCTTCCTCCCGCCCCTCCCCCTCCCTTTCACCCTCTTTTAAAGTAAAGGAATGAGCAAGAATTTTGTCTTCAGATATTACATTGGAAAATCATTTACATTCTTTAGAAGGGAAAATCCTGTAATACTAATGTTATACTGTACTTAATTTGTAAGTTTTAACCCCTTTTTCCAGATCATCCCATAAAACGATATATTGCTGATAACACCATAGACGGCGCCGAAAAGGAAGTTTTCTCTCTCTTCTACATTTTGAATGCTAATTTTTCCGGTGAAAGTAAAAAGGGAGAGGGGTGGGTGGGTGCAAGGGAGGATACATATTCCTGATACGACAACTGACATTTCATCACCCAATGAAATTTAAAAAGTAAACATTTAAAAGTTTAATTGAATTCATTGAATAATCAAGAAACATGTTAATCTTACAATATATAAATACTTCAGAAAACAGTAAAATTCTTTTTTCTTTTTTTAATTTTAATGGTTTGTGCCCACAGTTATCTTGCCCGAGTTTTCTTTTCCTTGGTTTTCGTCAAGGTCCAAGGAATTAAAATGTATAGATTAAGATGACATCACTTGATCTTTTCTTATCTGTCATTTATGTTTCAAAATTAAGCATTGCGATTTCATGTTTTAACTGATTGTTTTGTGACTTTGAGAATTGTTTCCCCGCATTAACGAGTTATGTGCATGCTGTCGATCTAGAAATTGTCTATTTAGGATTTCAAGAAAAAAACTAATGTAAGGCTGATAAAGACGATAAAAAATGATGCTGGAAAAAATAACAAGAACACATATTGTATGACATATTTTATTCTTATTAACTTAGTAAAAAAATATTCAACGATGTATGATGAAAATTGGGTATTAATTCATTGAAATTATATTTCATCTGCGTCCTCACAATGGCTTTGCCATAATTCATATTATTTGGAGTAATATGGGATTTGAAGCTTAGTTAAAAGTACATCAAATTGGTTAATATGACAACTTGACTATTCCACTACCAATGTCTTAGCTTCAGGGTCCTGTGTCACAGAAGCCGATTCCAATGACTGTAACTCAATGCATGAAAAGCAAAATCCAAGCGTATGAATTTAAGGTGTCTATGAAAAATTTAGAGCCAAAATTGTGATGCATTTGAACTCCTAATCCTAACTTTTAACATTTTCTCCATCGATCTCACTATTCACACAGTTTAAATTAACCCTTCCGACGGAATTCATCAAATAAATAAAGTGAAAACTGAATCAAATATTGAAATAGAACTTAAAGATAAACATTAAAAGATAAAATCATACAAAATCATTCTAAAATCAACACAAAAGATACGATTATATACATAACGCATAACATTATTACACCGCAATAAATTGTAACCCTTACAGTCTTCCATACATTGAAATTTCGTCGTAAAGATAGTCCCCTTTCTTGTCTCCAACACACAAGTTTTGTAACTTAATGATTTTATAAATATTTTGTGACCTAACTTATGTCTTTACTGATCAACCGGTCACTAAATTCTACGATATTACATTAAAACGTTTAAATTTTTCGTCAGAGGAAATTCGACCTGAAATCGGTAAACATCACTACGCGCAGTGGGAAATCCGGTTAAAAATGACTTCAAATTATTACAACTTATTTGCAATACCAACTAAACAAGTTTTTGATTCATTGTTTACTCCTGAATGTCATTTCAATGATTAAAATAAAGGTTGAAAAAATATTCGAGCTCGGTATAACTGTTTAAAGGTTGCGTACGGTGCGCCATTGGCACAATTAGTAAATGATAGTTTTCTTCATTTTTTTGTCGGCCGAAAAACTATATTTCCCATGGTCCGATTTTGTCCGATTTTTTGTGTGATATTAACCACCCTTAGAACCGACGATTGCAGTAAAGAAAGCTTCTGTTGCAATTAGTTCTATTTGAAATGCTAGATTGACTGGACTATTCGTGAAATACATATGTATAACCATTAATTTTCGGATATAACTATTAATAATGCGGAAGGGTTCCAACTCTATACTTTCTTGAAGAAACTGTCAAACTAATTGTCATGCACCAGACACGTGTTTCGAATATTAAATTCTCATCAGTGATGCTTCCAGCCAAAGTGCTTTTCATAAGCAGTCCAAATTAATTTCACTAGCGCCCTCTTGCGTTATTTTTAGAATTTAAATTTCTGCATTTACTTTAGAGATTGCGCGGCTCCAAAATTCCTGTAGGGTCGATTCAGTAGCATATCCAAATAAAATCTATGTTCAAAATAGCATTGGAGGGATGGTGCTAAGATGTTAGCCTCCTTGGACTAATCATTACTCCGATTCGGTCTTTACCAAAACTCAATAGACACTAAGCTGCTAAAGGCGGTATGGCCGGATTGCAAAGCGCCAGTTTAAGTTTATGTATATCTACGGTATTGCTTATATAAGGAATCTGCCAGTAAAAATATATTAAAAGCCCTACTCCTTATAATTCAAGAGATAAAGGAAGGGAGGGGAGCTCCAACAACACTCGGTTGCAGCTCCCACAGCAAAACCTCAAAGCGCTCAATGCAATACAATTGTGGTATAAAATAACCTCCTCACTGTAAGATGACCATACAAAGAGACAGCATGACGCAGGAACCCAAATGAGTTAAAGAAGATCCTGACGATAATCCCAACAGCACTCACAATAGAGCACAAAATTGAACATCGACGGACCCCTAGCAAGCTAGAGGTGGGACCAGGTGCCGGGAGGAGTAAGCATCCCCTGTTGGCATCCGCCGTCGATGTTCATTCTTGAAAATGAAAACAATATATAAAATGCATGCACTGTCTGAGGTTATGTCTATATAGAAAGTGTTATGGCAACCATGTCAGGAAAAAATATTCAAAACACTTACTGTCAAACTCCTCGCGGGAAACTTTTTTACGAGCTCATTTTACGAGCTCATTTTACCTAGAAACATACAGATGGATATGTAAATGAATATAAAAACAGAAGGCGTACGGAATACAGTCCGTGCTCTGCCGGTTGCAGCGAGCTCATGTACGTGATCACCCAAGGAGTCCGACTAAGATTTAGAGCGGACAGGTGGTCGGGACCAAGTCTTCTCTAAAGTGGACTGGACAGGGCATGTCATTGAGTCCTGTCATCACAGTCAGTCAGAGTGCAATTCTTACAAATGCCCTGGTACAAGGCTGTAAATTGGTCCTGTATCAAGCCAGGTGTCCGTCTGGTGACAGAAGGATCATATCCATGGTATAAAAGGCGTTTGATGGTTCTAACACAAATTCGATGGTGATTTTGTCTATGTTGGATCCTTCTTATTTTGTTAATTATGTCACCATAAAATGCAGGATGTGAAATACCAGAAGTAATTTACTCTTTATTTTAAGGTTATTTTAAGCCATTTATTTTAAAGATAGCTTATTTCAAGGTCACGGTCTCAAATGAATGGTTTAAGGCCACAGTCTAACTTTCAAGGTCTTGTCATAATGAATCCTAAAATAAAACATGAAAGCAACGCACTACTTTGATCGCTTACGATATACAGTCTGGTTTGATTTTTGCATACTTCAAGTTGAAGGCCACTAGTCAAAAGTCAAGGTTTCATTAAAAGGTCTTGTCTTAAGGAATCTATGAGCGAACTATGGAAGCTCTATCTATGGAAACCAGCATGAAAATCAGGGAAACAGAGTTACATATATGACGTTTTTTCAAAGGACTTCACAATGCTTTTACGTCAGATACCTGCACAAATCGAACGTAGGACTGTAAAATCGAAAAGACGGAATTGTTACAGGTGACTTTTCAATTATCCATCTCCGTGGTCTTCTAAAAAAGGAAGTAAGTATAGAATCCTATCCAAGACAGATTTTATTGAAATCGCGAAGTGCTAAAGGATGCCTTAGATAACTATACCAAACGGTGATGGTGTAAATCGGAAGGAGTCGAATAACATGCTCTGAATGACTGTAAAATTGAACAAATGTCCCTAACATTTTGAGCAAACATAACAGTGAAATTTCGTCATTCAACATCCCAATGTCTAAATTGGACCTCCCTACAATATATTATATATCAAAACTGCACAAGTCCCCTTACAAATTTCGATACATTGCTAATTCTATCAACTGTTCCACTACAATTTTGACTAAAAATCTTACGCTAGCACTCATGGCGATATAGGAACACGTGGCAAGATATTGTGAAACTGTTCTAAACAGGAATAATAAAACTTCTTTTGGTCTATTTCAAATTCAGGGGGTGTAATTGACAAAATGAAATCTAGAAATCTTATAGCCAATACCATTTCTTCGTTCGACTTTTCCAATATGTACACCACACAGGAGTTCGATGTCAACAACCCTCAATGACACCCGCCGCTTCACATCTTTCTATACTCAAAGTTCATAAGGAAAGTATCATGTGGAGAAATGATGCCAATTCTCTCAGTCACGTGATGATATTCGGCGAAATTCCCATTAAAATCAGTTAGTAGCTTTTCTCCGTAAAATCTTCGTTTTATTTTATTTCTGTTATTCATATTATTTTCAATTTGTTATGTAACGATGATTCATGACCTATTTGCAATTCTAGAAGAAAACATAATGATTTTATACTAGAAAATAGAGGAAATTTCGTAGAAAGAAGGACTTTTTAAAATATGTGGAAACCGTCAAAATCAACGGTTATCCGAAAAAACGACGATACCTGACTTTGAGTATTTGTTATAAACTTTCATTCGCGATGCCCGGAACACGAATTATTAAACTAGAAACCTAAGATAACGGACATTGAAGTTGCCAAAACTCGCCAAATCATGCTGTTTTCCTATGAAATTACTGTACAGCATATGGACAGAATCTTACTAATTTTCAACTCATGTGGGAACCGCGAATTTAACACGGAAAATAAAGTTTTTTACATCAACTTCTTCAGAAAATAGCATATCGTCATATTTTTGCAAGTACAATCATGTGTATGCGAATGTATCATTGAATATATATATATATTTGTTTTTTAAATGGACACTTTTGTAGCGACATGTTGAAAATAGTTTATCCATAGCAAAGCTTACATTTTTCAAAGAAAAGGGAATTCAAAGACAAAATTTTGCTTTATGTCTAAGAAGAACAGACGAAGATATGTGCATATTATGCTGTCACATTTGTGCGTATCGCGATACGTATTGGGGACGGGTATATTGCAATATACAGTTCAACTGCTTTCGCAAAATCTAAATATCGCCTCCCTAGCGCATAGATATATCTAGGATTTTGATAAAAATAATATTCATTATCCCGCTTAGCAAATTTCTTGCAATCTGATTGGCTAGGAAGAAAAGAATATTATGTAGTATTCTGTTACTGACAGAATGTTATTTTAATACAATGTATATATATGCACAACCGATGTAATTCCCTGCTCAAGATGAAATTATTTCTCATGTAAGTTTACGCTCGTAACGTCAAAATGCATAAGATGCCGCGGCGGCTGTTCTAACATGCATACTGAACCCATTGTGCCCTGACGTCATGGAAAAAACACGATTTCAGAAAACAAGAATGAAACAGACAGTTTCAGTGCATACATATAGAATAAATGTCATAATTTGTGCTTTGTTACGGACTTGCAACACATAACAAGACAGTGCATTTACCGCATAAAATGCGATTATAGTTAATGCGCATATTACATATAGACTCTACGATGATGCACTTGCTTTCTGTTGCATACGGGTCCGTACCAAAACACAAACCGAAATGCAAACACATGTTTGATTCAATATACATATTATTCAAACTGAATTTCGCTTTTTTTAAATGGTAATTTGCACCAGGTGCATGATGTAATGTTTTGTTACTGTCTTTATTTCCCCTCTTTTCAAAGTTTTTCTCTCTCTCCATTTTAAACCCGCCCCTTTTTTCATCAGCGGATTTGGCGTTTTGCATATCTTTTTATTCATTTGAAATGAATACCAGAGAAGTAAAGATGGATTTTACTAAGTCTAAGCATACATGTACACTGTCGTTTTTTACACTTGATAATTTTAAAGGCCAATGGGGCCATGGGGCCGACAAATTGTGTGTAAGGTCGGTTCCGGAATATTCGTATTCCGGTCCCATTTTAAATTTTAGAATTGAAAATCGGTGTCCGTCAAAGTTGTGCAACACGACGAAATTTTGAGAAACGAAAGGCGAGTCTCTTTGACTAGTATTCTAAAGTTTGTGTCTTTGTCTTTTTTAAGGAAAGCTGAAACAGTACGGCTGAAAACAATCGATCTTCGGTAAGTCGTAGTTTGACCAAATTTTCCCTTAAAATTTTCCTCGTCAGAGGTCACCAGGTTGGGGAAAACTTCAGGTCGAGCTATAATAGTTCGATCGGGCTATAACAGGTTGGGACTGTCCACAAGATATCGATGCTATCACGTAAATGCGCGACTGTCCTTTAAAACAGTGTTAAATTCAGTCACGCGAATACGTATGTGAGATGCTCTCATCATGCTTTTTTTCTTGTTATCGTTTAACTACGTGTCTTCGCAATTAATCAAGTTAACAGACAACTACTACGTTCATTTCTGTGTACGAAAATGGTGAAATATTCCTATTCCATTCGAGCATTTTCCGCGAAAAAGACTTTATACCATACGGGGGTTATAAATTCTAGTACTTGCAACGATGCATATTGTAAACGTGTTGATTTTTCATCAAATTTACCTGTTGTTTCTTACTTTTCCCTCTTATCCACCATTAGAACTTTCATTTCACGTGACCTTGACTTTGATCTTGCAGTGGCCAAAACTAAAATGACCAACGAACAATGCCGAAGCTATTTTTGTTACGGAGGCCCAGACCTACAATGCTTCAACACCTAGATAAGAGCTCTTCTTTTTATAGAAGGACGAGTTATGTTTCGTGAAAATTCAATTCTTGAATTTAATGTGATTTTTACTCAAATTTTTATGAAATATTTACACTCGGTAATTTCCGTAAATTTACACGTGCATTTGCGATTCAAAAATTAAGTTTAATCATCAAAGAAAATAATTTCATTAATTAATTTCTTTCAAGAATCATTTAGATTTAATTGCCCTTATTGCATACCGTAAATATGGGTAATTACATTTTGACAAGAGATTAACACCACGTGATTGATTAATACCGATCATTACAACTTCCGGTAAACATGTGGAGGGAGACATAAACAACTGAATTTTGGAACACGCAAGTATATTTGGGAAATAAAGCTTTATTTTTAGGGACATATCTCCTTTTTACAGCTGTACCCACGATTTTTTTAAGCCATTCTGTCACTTGGATCATCGTTTCCTGGAGATTGCAGATAAAGAGAGGACAATTAAAAGTCGGAAGTCGATTTTTCATGAAAAGACCATTCGGAGTAATTGAAAATGAATAAGCGAAAATGTCAAATTAAGGCCTAAATTGATAATTTCTCTTGTTCCAAACACTTGAGTCACGCAAAACCGTGACCATTACAGTCGCTGGTTTAAAGGACAGTCGCGCATTTACGTGATAGCATCGATATCTTGTGGACAGTCCCAACCTGTATAATAGCTCCATGTAATCTTAAAACTATTTTTTTCTTAAGAAAAAAATAAAAAAATTGATGATAATTAAATTTTGTTTACAAGTCGCACTAGTACTGATAAAATACTACAACTTTTGTATAGAAACCCCTATCGAAATACCAACAGATTAGGAGATAAGGAACCTCAAAGTTTTCATTTTTTCAAAATCTTGTTGCTCAGGCCATAATTAAAAAATTGTTTGTTTCCCCTCGCCCCGACCGGGTCAGGAAAAAGCTGCCGCGTCAGATTTTTTTATAGCCAAAAAGTCCGATATTTTTTTTTTTTTTTTGGTCCAGGAATCGATTCACGGCCATGTCCATTTTCAGTTTCAACGTTACAATATTCTATCCAAATAGAATTGTAAATCAACTCAGTAGCTTTCTCATTCCTACATTATTATAAGAAATCTTTCCGTTACCCCCCCCCCCCTCGTCTTCCCATTCTTGTTGGCTTTGAACCGCCAGTCATATATAAAGGTATTATTGATACATTAATAATTATGTCTCTCTCTTGGAAATATACTCCCAACGTTTTTTGAGAACATGATAGACGAGCGCTCGGTCTACGGATGTAAAATTTCAAACAACCATGTGCCTTTCGAATTCTGCAAGTGCTTTACATGTATAATATACGCATGTGCCCAATCTAGTTCCTCAACTTGTGAAATCTCGTTTCACGGATAGGCGTTTGAAGTTTGAACTCTATAAAGACACATCGCTAATTTGGAAGGGTTTGCTGAGTGGGCCAAAATTCAGGCATATTATTTAAATGCAAAAAATCAAGTGAATAAGAAAACTACTACTGTAAAAGTGAAAGTTTTCGCGTGGGGGGTAATTTTTCGCGAATCAAATGACGTTGCCCATAATTTCCCCGATGCGAAAATATCACCGCTGCATTCTCGCAATGGGAAAGACATTTTTATTGCGAATATTTCCCCCCACGCGAAACGTCTTGTTGTTATAAATAATCGCGAAATCTGCCCCCCCCCCCCCCTGCGAAAATAACCACGTTTGCAGTACCTAATCATAGTACTGCACGTATTCGGTTATGATTAATCTACGTTTCTCTAGCGGTTGTCGGCGGTCCGTGCTAACTTCTTGCAACGTGAACGTCATTATCAATAGACTCAATATTACAATGAGTTCTTGATGTTGCTCGTATAATTATTTTTCACTTTCACTGTTTACATATTATAAACAGACCGAGAAAGAAAGGTGTATCTTTATCATGCACTGGAAAACGCCGGCCATTTATAGTCTGTAACTCGGGGTTGCGCATGGTCAATATCTATACAAATTCAATATTAACAAGTCGTAAAAAGTTGAGATGTAATTGTTCTATAGTGCATCTTATTCTCGTAGATTTGAGTCTTTTTGACGTTTTGAACATGTTCAATAAAATAAATAGACATTTCATACTTAACCAGCGATAGAAATTGAGACATAACGGATATTTTTAGCTCGCCAGGACGAATGTCCGGAGAGCTATTGTCATACCCCCGGCGTCGGCGTCTGCGTGCGCGTGCACAAAAACTTTAACCTTGCTTATAACTTTTAAACCAATACAGATTGGGCTTTCATATTTCACATGTGCATTCCTTGTGACAAGACCTTTCCATGGATACCAAAATTTTTGACCTTGTGACCTTGACCTTGGAGATTGACCTTCTTTTGAAAAACTTTAACCTTGGCCATATTTTTGGAATGGTAAGTGATAGGGCTTTGATATTTCACATGTGTATTCCTTGTGACAAGACCTTTCCATGGATACCAAAATTTTTGACCTTGTGACCTGGACCTTGGAGATTGACCTACTTTTGAAAAACTTTAACCTTGGCCATATTTTTGGAATGGTAAGTGATAGGGCTTTGATATTTCACATGTGTATTCCTTGTGACAAGACGTTTCCATGGATACCAAAATTTTTGACCTTGTGACCTTGACCTTGGAGATGATTGACCTACTTTTGAAAAACTTTAACCTTGGCCATATTTTTTGAATGGTAAGTGATAGGGCTTTGATATTTCACATGTGTATTCCTTGTGACAAGACCTTTCCATGGATACCAAAATTTTTGACCTTGTGACCTTGACCTTGGAGATGATTGACCTACTTTTGAAAAACTTTAACCTTGTCCATATTTTTTGAATGGTTAGTGATAGGGCTTTGATATTTCACATGTGCATTCCTTGTGATAAGACCTTTTTTATTGTTGTTGTTGCAATTTACATATGGTTGCCACCGGCGAGCTATGTTGTCATTCTGACAAGTCTGGTTTACGGAAAGCAGGCGGCAATTTTTCCCCAAGTAAGAGGCGAGAAGTCGCCGGCTGCCAGCTCTTAGTCTTTATCGTATCAATTAGAAACACGGAGTGTGACTGTGCAGCTGTAAGGAGTCCAGTAACGTGTAATTTGGATTCAAACGACTTTAACATGTAGTTCTGGCAGCAAAAAAAAAAAAAAAGTACCCGCCTGCCGGGTCACATGAAAAAAACAGACCCGGGGGGAGGGGAAACAAACAATTTTTTAATTGTGGCCTCATCATCGGTATATCTTTGAATATATATGTCTTGTTAAAAATTTTGATATATATCGAGTACAAATGGAATCAGTAAATATTTTTCAAAAATTTTGATTTTAGTTTAATTTTGTATTGAAAAATGTTATTAGGCAATAGCTTGTTCTAGCTATTATAGCATCATCAAGCTATTATAGCTCGATTTGAAGTTTTCCCCAACCTGGTCACTGTAGACTAAATAATCCAGCGGAGAGACTGGATTATTTAGTCTAAAGTCACTGCACAAACTTCTTATAAACGAACAAAGAACTATTGTCGGACAAATGTTAGAAAATTCAGTTTCTCCCAAAGAATTGTTGATAGATGGAATAAGCTCCCTACTTTAGTGGTCACTTGTAAATCTGTAAATAGTTTTAAAAACCAATTGAATATTCATATTTTTTTAATTTAAAATTTATACCAGACTGTTATGGTCCGGAAGCGGAGCATTAAAGTTTAAACATAGAGAAGGATCAGAGATGTACAGCATATAATAGATCTCGAGTCCAGTAAGATCCAGTAAGATCTTGAATTGGGTGTCACTACTTAAATATATGAGAAGTATATCCTACCTGATAACAGTAAGATATTTCCGAACTGAAATTTCCGAACGATTAGCTAGTTCAGTTACTTGTAGTTACTTGTTCACAATTTTTGTGATACAGACGTCTAGATATTCAAAAAAATAACCGACATGCAAAAGGAAATCTTAAAATAAATAGTATAAGTAATAAATAATAAGTATCAGGGATAAACCTGGGTGGGGCCATTGTGAAATTATGAGAGAACTATTCGAGATAGGAGAAATCTGACTTCAAATATGAAAGGGACCCCTTTATAAACTACATTTTGTATCCAAATGGTCTAGGACCCCAAATACATGTAAGAGTTCATCGGCCCCTCAATTTGGCTAAATGGCCCCTTATTTTTTCAAATGGGCCCTCTATTTTGTCAATTTTATATACATTTAATAAAGAGAGGGGCCATTGGCCCATTTTAATGGCCCCTGCATTTACAAATTAGGTTATTCCCTGGAGTATTAGTAATTACGTGAACGTGTATTGTACCATTTTACTTTCAGGGAACAATGTCTTCCGGTACCTACACCTGTATCACGTGCCGTGTGGGATTTCTGGACGGCGATCTACAGCGTGGCCATTATAAGACAGACTGGCATAGATATAACCTCAAACGGAAAGTAGCCGACCTGCCCCCGGTCACAGCAGATACATTCCAACAGAAAGTGCTAGCTCAGCGGGCAAAAGTAAATACTTAGTAATGAGTCGAGTATATCAAGTAAAATTGTATTTAATGATGGATGCCAAGTACCGTACATGGTATACCCAAACAGTTATACATCGAACACAACTATATCTTTCATAGGGAAGGAATTACTTTGAATAAAAATGCAGACACTTAGATACATGAATTTTTGCCCACATATGTTACTCAGAATAAACTTTTTTTCAAATTCAGGTTTACTTAGATCTTTTTGATCTTTTCATATTTAATTTTCCTCAATCATAGATGTCCCTACATGACAAGTGGGTCATATGTTACATGTATGTATCATGTAGCTTCAACTTTACCACAAACTCTATCATAAAGAGTATCTCTGTCATAAACTAACTCCACCTCTGGCGGACAGTGAGTGTTTACTGATGAATTTTTCGCTTGATCTATTTTTAGGTCCAGGAGCAGAGTAAAACTGAGAATGTCAAATGTGATTTATGCAGCAAACACTTCAGTACACAGAATGCCTACCAGAATCACCTACAGTCAAAAAAACACAAAGATGCCGTCAGTAAACAGACAGAGAAGCTAAAAACGGAAATCGAAAAGAAAAACGAAGAAAGTAAAACAACGGAAACTGGTTTGCCTGAAAATGAAAAGAGACTCATGAAAGACTGTGTAAATATGAGGCTGAAGGAAAAAATGCAAACTGCGGAATCTGATGTTGCCATGGCAACCAAAGGAAAAGGAGCAACAGGAAAAACAAAAATGGAAATTTCAGATGATGGTATGAAATCAATATATAAAGTGTACACTAAGGTAGTTAAGGAAGAATAACATTGTATTGTCCTAATCCATTCTTCATTATTATCAGATTATAAGTTTATTTTTTATGTCGCTTGCGAAGCATAGCGACACTTAGGGATCAGTTTGTCCGTCTGTCTGTCAGGCCGTCTGTCTGTCATGCTTTGATGTCACATCCTATAAAAGTGATTCCTGAGTGTCGCTATGTTTCGCAGGCGACACATGCATTCCTTGGAATGATTTTTTAATACATGTACAAGTTTTCCTTGATTCTGTGGTTATTTTTTGCTGGGGTAAATATCTGTGATTATAACATCAAGACGTAACGCTTGGGGGAAATGTTCGCGATATCTATGTCTCTGCTTTTGTAAGATTATGCAACAGGGTAATTTTCATCTGGGGGAAATTTTCACGAAAGCCCTCGATTCACAAAAAATGCGATATTTACCCTCATGCGAAAATTTCCATGTTTACTGTACACCAAATGAGTTCCTTTTAATTTGATTTTTCATATCAAACCCAATGTCTGAAACCTACCTGCTAATCTCTGCACCTCTTACTGTCTAGAAGTAGAATGACATTTTCACTGTTTGTATACTGATAAAAGAGAAACCAAAAGTTCAGTGACTGGAGAAAGAATATTTTCCACAAATTGGACATTTTTCTTCCAATCAGAATCAGCGTTACAAATTAAAATTATGCAATTTGAATGTTTTACCGTTACAAATTTAAAAAACCTTCTTTCTGCAGATGATTCTGATGCGGAGTCTGTTGACAGCTGGGATGAGAACTCTCTAGGAATAGAGGAGTGTTTGTTCTGTTCACATATCAATTCAAGCATGGAGAAAAATATCGAACATATGACAGTCAAACATAGTTTCTTCCTCCCAGACGCAGAATATATCACAGATTTGGAGGGTCTTATTTGTTATCTAGGTAAGTTTAAAAAGTCTTAGAACTCAAATATCATTTCAGTAACACAAACAAATACTGTAAACGTAATTTTGGCTGGTGGAAAATTTCATGATATCAACATCTCTGCTTTTGTAAGAATGTAGCGGGTTATTTTCGCAAAGTTTATTGATTTATGAAAAACCCGAAAATTACAACCACGTGAAAATTTCCTCTACCATTCTAATGTTTTTGTGAGTGTGCATTGATATGATGAAAATAAGGAAAGTAAAAATGATATCCTTAACTTTAAATTAACACATGTAACAGTCATACACTGTCTGCTAGCTGTTTATTGTACTCGCTAAACATGTTCACTGCTTATACCGGCAGATAAAAATTACACTATGAGAAGATCTGAAAAGTGTACACTGTACATCATATTTGTATTTGAAGATAGCATTTAGCTTAAATAAAGGAACTTAAGATAAAAGAATTTTCAACAGGCCTTTGATTATGAGATAACAATGTTAAATCCGCTAGCTGGTGGGATCCAGAAATTTGGTGATCAATTCGTTGTTGCGCAGTTGATCACATAACTATTATTCTAATGCAATGTTTCAGTAACATCAAATTTCATTGGTTGTTGGCTCCTTGTAACAATTTCAGTAACATCAAATTTCATTGGTTGTTGGCTCCTTGTAACAGTTTCAGTAACATCAAATTTCATTGGTTGTTGGCTCCTTGTAACAGTCTTAAAACGTGAACGTTTCTAATGTCATATTTTGTCTTATACATGTATTTGTGTTAAAGATTGCATTAGAATAGGAGTAAGTAGATTCGTATGTTTGTGGCTTGTAAATGCTGGTGCAAACATCTTTCTAGCACTGCTAACGTCGAGTCGCCAGAAAACTCAGTTTGCAATAGTGAAATCAGCATTTACCCGTCACAAACATAATGTCAGAAGCTAGCTATTCCCTAATGAAATACATATATATTACAGGAGAGAAGATAGGAGTTGGGCATGTGTGTTTATGGTGTAACGAGAAGGGGAAAACGTTTCACAGTACAAAGGCCGTACAGAAACACATGCTGGACAAAGGTCACTGTAAGATACTACATGAGGGGGATACGGTTTATGAATTTGCTGATTTCTATGACTATAGGTAAGTCAGGAGAAGCGAATCAGATCTTGGAAATATAGAGGCACTTAAAGTTTCACCAGGTGATTGTGATGTCATAAAAAGAAATGGAAAATAAACATAAAATTTAGAGAAACAGTGATTTAAAAAGGAATATAATTACATCACAATGCCGTTATGAAATATACTATCACAAATGATACTGTAAGCCTTTAAATTAAAAAAAAGATATAGAGACTATCACTAGGTTCCACATTTGATAATGAAATCCAATTTTAATGTTCAGGTTTTCCTTCTACCATTGCAATAAGCCCTTTTCACATAACTGAGTGACTAGCATTTCGTGGACGGCAAGTACCGACTTTCATGACATCACAGTTAAAAAGTGATTGTCCTTGACGTCATATTGTGGAAACTGTTCTTATTTTGACGTCCAAAACAACTGGACCGCAGTTATGTGAAAAGGGCTTATGCTTGGAAGCCTTGGGCAAATCCCTGACAGAAGATTTAGATTTTCTTGTCAATGATCACACTAGGTTACTTATTAGTCCCCAGCCTGTGAACTACATGTAAATAATGTTAAACTGTCCATAATAAAAATATAAAGTGTGAAGTACTATTATACATGTACATTATACAAATAAAGCTAAAGTGCCGTTAAAACAAATTTGACCTTTGACCTATAGGAGCAGTTATCCTGACTACCAGGAAGGCACAGAACAGGATTCTGGGAATGACGACCCTGAGAGGGATGTAGAGATGGAGGATGACAGCGATGATGAAGTCACGGAGCAGGAAATCAAGGGAGACGGTTACGAACTAGTGCTACCATCTGGTGAGAAATACAATATACAGAGAAAATTTCGTCCTCATTTTATTTTTGCTTAGTAACCATTGGGCATATTTAAGACAGGGCTAATATGAATTCTTAAATTAATATTTTAAGAGGGTGAATTCAGATAGGGGCAATGTAGTCTTATTTTACAATTGGGCAAAAATAAGACTGTGCGAATTCAAAGGTGTATACATTATTGAAATAAGACAATGAATTTAAATGATATGCCATTTATGAACTGATTTTAATGTCGATCCATCTGTCTCTAAGTTTAAAAAAAAGGCTTATTCATTTGATGTCTAACTTTATTAGAAGTAGCGAAGGATCCTGTATGCACTCTAATTTTCTCAGGCCCAAATTCTCCAGAGTTAAAATGGTAATCAGTCATGTTCATTACTGCAGAAGACATCTGGAGACATACATGTACATGTACATTAAGTATTACCTGAGCAGTATCACTTGCACAAAAATTAATTTTAAATTCAAGACATAGATGCTTTATGTTCAGAGCCAATGTTTTGTGAGATTCATTATGATTAGAGATTATTATTTGTTAGATATTCTAATACATGTATGACTTTAGATTTTCTCCCTATATGTACCATAGGACTCATCTGGTGTAAAATCTCCAACAAATTTCAAGCCTGCTAAGCTCTGCCCATTCACGCGCCTGGTGAAAAATCTCCGCCCATTGTTGTCTGCATAAGAATATTAGAATAGAAATAACAACTAGCTAGCCATGGTTCATTGTCCAGTAATTCCCCTTGTGGCATGAACCAATCAAATTTGATTGATTCATGCAATTCGGGGAATTACTTGACAATTAACCATAGCTTGCTAGTTGCTATTTCTTAAATAATTGACATAATTGTAGCAATCATAACCTTGAACCTTTTTATATGGTCCCACGACCTTTGACATTTACCGTATATTTTGACAAGCTTTGGATTCATGCAATTCGGGGAATTACTGGACAATAAACCACAGCTAGCTAGTTGCTATTTCTTAAATAATTGACATAAATGTATCAACCATAACCTTGACCCTTTCATGTGATCCCATGACCTTTGACATTTACCGTGGACTTTGACCAGCTTTGGAATGTTATGGTTTTACATCTTATCCTCAAAAAGATTTATTTTCAATTTACGTATTTATTCTTAATATCAGGTGCCACCATTGGACACAGATCATTGATGAAGTACTATCGGCAGAATCTACCGAACAGATCTTATGATAAAACAAAGACGATACTACCTAAGATGCTGGCACAGTATAAGGCACTGGGATGGACCGGCACCACAGGTTTGTTTGAAACGAATCTATTAACATGGATATATATATAGATGGCTATTAATAACACAGATTAAAAAGGTCAATGCAGAGAGTAGAATCCTCGCATTGTTTGATGAGCCACGGATTATAATGTACATTAAAGGCCGACATTAGCAACCATCATTAATATGCATATGTGAGTGACCTAGACTTGGAAGGTGTGATGTACCTGCTTTGAAGATATTGTGTCTATTTGACTTAGACCTAAGCGGTGTGTTTCATCAAAGACACATGTAATCCTTTATATGCTGATGAGATGCCCGAGTCTCATTTGTTTTAAGCTGTCAATCAAAAATGGAGAGGGTTAAAAGGATTAAAACAGACCAATCAGATAACAATTAGAGATGTTAATTTTTTACCCTATAGTGGTCAGTGGGGAAATGACAGAAAAACTTGTCCCCTTATATAGTCCCCATCGGCATTTAAGTCCTGTCCGCAGATGTGATGTTGGACTTTTGTGGATCAAAAATTGTCTACCTCTAACATTTTATGTAGCATGTTTTGATCATAAGTATCATGATTAAGTTATACTTTATTTCTATGTATAAGGAATCCTTTCTTTTTTTAGGTGCAGTAGCTCAGAGACGTGCCAAGGACCTCGGCTACATGCAGAGATTAAAGTCACGGAAATACATGGACTGTGGGCATTAAGGCAAATAAGCTACAGACACACTTCAGACCTCAAGTCATCTTCTAAGCTACGACCTAAAGATTAAAAGAAGCATTTTTGGGGGGGGGGGGGGTGTCAATAAAATTTTTGAAGAGGGAATCAATGCAACTATATTTGGAACAGTCATGGAAATGAAATTATGCCTGGATTATTTATTTTGTGTACCTAAAAACAAATTTTCTTTGAATTTAAAGTGTTTTGTGTTTGAAAGTATTTGATAGAGGATCTGTTTTCGTATTCAGACACCCATGTTTGATTACATTTATTGAAGTTGTACTAAAACTTTTTACTTAGCAAGACACTTATGATTATAATCAAATTGAAAAATGTACAGGCATATAAAGAATGGGGCAGAAACAGATGCATATTTTAAATTTCTATCTATTTTGATGATTCTTATGTGAACAAGATGGAATTACTGGTAACAGAATGAATAATATTGTGCAAATAATAATTACACTCATGGGGGAAGATATTGTCATCATTGATGGGTGATTCTATCATACAAAATGGTGAATAAATTGACCTAAATCTACTCTTGTTATTCTTGATCAGTACAGCATGCATTTCAAAGGACATGACAGAGAAAGAGGCTAAAACCGAACTGTATTTTGACCAAGTTTTTGTAAGCCATGATGCAAAGTTAAGCTCATTATTTGATGTGAGATGGCTGGATGGGTGATCAAGAGGGCCGACAGGTTGGTACGCAGCAGCAATAGACCATTTTCTTATTACTGCTAGACTTGCAATTTAAACGCTCCAAGACCCGACATCACAACTTTTGATGTTATTTTTCATCATAACATCAAAGATCTGTTTCGACGTCAGTTGAAAAGTTGCGTTAAATGTTGTGATGTCAGGTCTTGGCCTTCATGAAATTCAGATTTACTGTGGTATTGTGAAAACCTGACGTCTATTGGTTTCCAATCTGTAAGCCCAATATAATCAGGGCTATTGTGATGAAACTAAATAAATTTATGCACCATGAGAGTCAAGGGTGCCCCTTATTGATTTTGGGATCAAAAGGTCAAGGCCACAAGACTTTGATGATTGAAAATGGCCTCTGGATCATAATAGTGTGTATTGCACAGATCACCATGAAACTTGCTAATAATGTTCCCCATGAGTCATGGAAGTGTTCATTGATTTAGGCATCTGAAGGTCAAGGTCACAGGGTTATGGTGATTGAAAATTATTTCTTGGTCATTATGGAGAAATTTCATGTATTTCACAGATCATCATGAAACTTGTAAGAAATGTTTCCCTTGAGTCAAGTATTTGTCTTACTGATTTTAGGGTCAAAAGGTCAAGGTTTGATGGTAATGGTTTAAAATGATTCCAGATTATAATGGAGAATGTGTTTCACAGATCATAATGAAACTTGCAAAAAATATTTCCTGTGGCATAATTAGGGCCTCGCATGATAACGCGGAAGCCCTACAGGAAACACATATTGCATCTGTCTGTCCGTCAACACTTTGAATTATGAGAGGAAAATATCTATGATTTTGAACAGTCAAGGTCAAGGTCAATCTATGGTAAAGTGCAATATCAATACATGTACTTGGTTCTGACACAAAAACTCTTTTAGTATTCAAGATAAAAGCTTTCATGTTTCATACACTGACAAAGGATCATGAAAAGAACATACCTCTCCATCTTAATCATTCAAAGGTTAAGGTCAAGCTTAGGTAATTTTCAATAATTGTAATACTTAAGTTCCGACTTGATAACTCCTGAGGAGTTCAAGTTACAGCTTGTATATATCATTCACAGATTAAGGACCATTGGAGAAGCATGCCTACAAATAATCAGCTTTCAAGGTTAAAGGTCAAGGTCAAACTTAGGTCAATCTTAATAAAATATAAATACATGTGCATTTTTATGCAATAATTTAAAAAGAAAAAACGAACTTTTACATTTCATACTATGACGGAAAGATGCCTATAAATTCTGAATTATCCAGGATGAAGGTCAAGGTTAAACTTAAGGAATGGTTAAGTTTAAACTATAGGAATAGTTTGATGTTTCTATGCTATATTCTACAGTATTTACATATCTCAACTAATCAGGTACACTAGAGCATGTACTTATATTTTGGATATTCAAAGTAGAAATTTACAAATAACACTTTTAGTTCAAGGATAATTCTGTATTCATAAACTGGAATTAAAAAAAAAACTTTCTTTTGAGATTCAGATCTATACGGTACATGCATTAGAGTATATTATTTTGGGGATTTCACAATCTGCTTTTTGTGGTGTCAAAATAAGGAGAATCAAAGGTACACTGAATTTCCATCGAAAATTTGTCAGAATCATAATTGCCTATATACCATGGATATGATCTTGGTGTCACCGAAAGTACTCTGCATATTTGACTCAACTATAGCCTTGTATCGGCACATTCTTAATTCTTTTAAAAGATCATGAATTATTGCAAAGGGGTAGGGGCAAAATCTGCCGTTTTTGGCCCCATTTTTTGCTATTTTCAAAAATTGTTTTCATACTATTTTTTATCTTTCAAATAGAGAATAAGTGTTTTAATTTGTGTTTTGTTACGGGTATGCAACACACAGCAAGTGCATTTATCGTACATGTAATGCGCGTTAGCGCATTTCATGCGATAAATGCACTTGCTGTGTGTTGCATACCCGTAACAAAACACAAGTTATGACATTTATTCTATATATATGCACCAAAAATGTCTGTTTCATTCTTGTTTTCTGAAATTGCTTTTTCAAGGTAAAAGGGTGACCTTAAAATTCATCTCACCGCGGGTTCCGTTTGCAGGTTGGAACAGCCGTCGCGGCATGTTTCTTAAGATCTTGTTCATTGTGACGTCACGAGTGTTAATACACGAATTGCAGCACGTTCCTTTTAATAGCAACATCTCAGGGAATTACATAAGTTGTGCATATATATATAAGAATAGATATATTGTTGTTTATTGAAACTGAATCGCAAATAGATATAATCAACTAATATGAGTGTTATTTCCCTCCAAAATTGCCCACTACTATAGAAATTAGTAGTAAAATGATAACAACCAGATTTTAACATAATAGTTTATAGTATATATAGAGCAAGCGCATGTAACAAACTTATACTTTCCATGTACATTCAGAATATAAAAAAGAATGTCCCATATGAGTATGAACCTGTTACAAGCCCTTGCTCTAGGGCTTTCAACTGTAGGTATGTATGTCCCTTGCCAAAAATCAGAATTTCTAATGTGAAGATATAGTACTAAACATTCAATCATTTTGCCCTGAAAGGCACAGTTTTAAAAAAATCACACAAAATTTGTCATTTTTTGTTTAGAAGAAGCATACTGAATAAGAAAATATAACTTTTTTAAAAATTCTGATTGGGGCCAAAAATGGTCACTTTTGCCCCTACCCCTTTTGCTAATTTCTGACGCCGTGTGAAAGAATGTAACTCAGAGTGATTTGACCACTAACGCTCAAAAGCAGTCTTTTCGGGATTTAGTGACGTAATAATAACCAGCACGTGCGTTGATTTTTGTAGTGTTAGATCTTTGACTTTGCATATCATTATAAACATAAACATCAAAGAAGTAACGGTCATTCAGTCTTATAACAATGCAAGTGTTTAAAAATCCTGATAATTTGATAAATCAGTCATTGACTTTTGATTTCTGCCTACTCGTGACTATACAGATCTGGTCAGACATTGGTTAACCTCGGCCTCGGTTAACCAATACCTGACCAGGTCTGTAAAGTCACGAGTAGACCTCATCAAAAGTCAATAATTGTATGGAGTTTCACTGTGACGATGGGACTACGTTACAGGCTCTGTTCTAGCCTTGTGACAGGGCCCTGACCACTTGCCGTTTCTGACAGTTGGTGGGACTTCTAATGTGATCGCATGCATTAGCTCGCTTTAGCCAGCACAGCACGGACTGTATTTCGTGTTAGCTAATTTATCAGGGATACAGGTCAAAGTTAAACTTTGAAGAATAGTTTATGTTTTATAGGCAAGTTCTTAAAAGAACAGGCTATTACAAGTGTGAGTTCTTCGAGATCATTGGGTAACCGGGCAAGTTGGAGGATTGCGTGCACGTAATCTGGATTAGAACACGGTTTGCTGCATTTAAAATTAGCATGGCAAGTGGTCGTTTTGTCTCAGCACTAGTTGCCAATTTGTGTTGTCGGTTTATGTGTAGTCTTTCGAGTTTTGGCGTTGTACTTATTGTTTCATCTCCCTTGTCCATTTGTTGTCTCTTGTTGTGCTTGTCCACTATTATTACGTTATCGAATTTCGGCGATTCGTGTGGTTTTTAGGTTTTTTTTAGTTTTTAGAGGGAGCTTATGATATCACCGTGTCCGCACTAGCATATGTAATAAGTTTTATTTTTTACTTTAAGTGCTAGCTAGGAATGTTAAACGTCTTCAAATTCAATAGCATAATTTAAGAAGGCCAAACTTGCACAGATGATGCGTCTTTATGAGTAGATCACAAATCTAGTTCATGACCTATATTTTCCGCTTTCAAGAGTGCACATCGGGATGTTAAGAAGATTTAGGTATCAATGTTAAGAAGCTTTATCTCTTTAAGTGCTGGGAAGGCAATGCAGAATGTGGGTCAAAAACTGAAATTGTCTGCTTCCCTTTCTTGGTTTCTTTAGTTGTTAGCATTTTCGTTGGTTCTCAATAGGACATATTCTGAAATTAAAAGTACGTAACCTTTGACTACTCCCTCTTTGCTGCCATGATGACTTTGGAGTTTGACATACTTAAAAAAACCAAGCAACTTTGGTCATAACTTATCTTACATATGTATTTACATAAAATTGACCTTGACCTTTAAATATGACCTTCTTTTTTATCATAGCTGTTTAACCAACAAAAATGTCAACGGGGCATTCGTGTCACAGCTGTTTTACTAACAAAAATGTCAACGGGGCATTCGAGTTGGACTCTTCGGGTGATAACATACATGAGCTCGCTACAGCCGGCAGAGCACGGATAGTATTACGTACGCCCTCTTTTTATATCCATTTACATATTCTTCTGTGTTGCTTGGGCCTCTGTGTTTTTCGGTCTTGTTTGTGTGTGGCCATCTGACAGTGAGGAGGTTGTTTTACACCACATTTGTACGTTCTTCGAGACCTCTGGGGAATCGGATAAGTGGGAGGGTTGTGCGCACGTAATTCAGGATAACCACACCATTTGTTACCAGCGTAGCAGATGGTCGTCCTAAGTTTGCACTGGTTGCCCATTGGTCTCGTTGGATTTATGTGCAGCCTTTTGTGTTTATTGTTTCTATGTCGTGTGTCTCTTTTTCGTCTATTGCTGTACTCGTCTTCTCTGTGTTTGCGCTTCGGGTGTTTTGGTGTTTTGTTGTTGGTACTGCAACCAGGTCTGGTTGGAGATCCCCTCCCTTCTCACAAACATATGGTGATTTTATAATTTTCAGACGTTCATTCCTTGCTATGTTGGATATTTGATTTTACCTTTTAGCTCACCTTAGTATGTAATTTATTCTCAAGAATTGACATTAACAAGGAAACGTTACAAACACAGAAACACCATTTTTTACATAAATGTCAAACGTGTTCATGGAGAGATTCATACGAGCTTGTATGAAAAAAAGATGATTTTTGGATTTATTATGATAGTAAATTTCCCCTGGCTTGACGGTGAAGATAATCACACCGTCTGCTGCTTGCGTGACAGATGACCGTCCTAAGTCGACGCCGTTGCCCATTGGTCACGTTGGTTTATGTGTGGTCTTTTGAGTTTCATATTTCTATGTGATTTGGCGTTTCTTGGTCTTTTGAGTTTCATGTTTCTATGGTGCGAGTTAAAGATCCTTGTCCCTTTTGCGTCTCTTTTCGTGCATGTCTGCTCTGTGTTTTTGCATTGGGTGTTTTGGGGGTTTGGTGCTGCAGTCGAGTGTTCTTGGATATTCCCTCCTTTCTTCCTAGACTACCGTCATACGGTAATTGAGCCCCTTCTCTGCATAAAGTAACTGGATACCAGTAATCGTAAACACGACTATGGTTGGCCATCTATACTCAGAATTAAATATTTATACTGCAGTATAATTATTTATACTGCAGTACAAATAAAACACTGGCCGTATGTACTCACAATTAAATATTTACACTGCAGTATAATTATTTATACTGCAGTATAATTATTTATACTGCAGTATAATTATTTATACTGCAGTGTAAATATCTAATTGTGAGTACATATGGCCAGTGTTTTATTTGTACTGCAGTATAAATAATTATACTGCAGTATAAATAATTATACTGCAGTATAAATAATTATACTGCAGTATAAATATTTAATTGTGAGTACATATGGCCAGTTTTTTATTTATACTGCAGTATAAATAATTATTTGTGAGTGGGCTGGCCATGCTTTATTTACACTGCAGTACAAAATAATTATACTGCAGTATAAATAATTATACTGCAGTATAATTATTTATACTGCAGTGTAAATATTTAATTGTGAGTACATATGGCCAGTGTTTTATTTATACTGCAGTATAAATAATTATACTGCAGTATAAATATTTAATTCTGAGTATCGATGGCCAACCATGCACGACCATCACTGTGCTATTGGATGGTGTATATTGACGCAATTCTGTGCTGCTCTTAAACGGAAATTGAAATACAAGGTTTTTGTTTGCGGCACGAATCGGAGCGTTTTCAAAAATAACATCGAAAAGCCATTACATTGAGTTCAGTTTTACCAATGGTACCACGTACAAGCCAAGACTTGCTTGAGGTCTTTTCAAGGAATTACATGTCATTATATCACAGCATCAATGTTTGCCATTTGGTACTTTAGCCATAGTCAGTAGACTTTTGTACACGTGAAGACCAAACCCTGCATCTCGGAAGAAACCACGACAAGGGTCTGTCGATGAGCAGCCAATAGTCTTTCTTTGTTCCGTTATATAATATGCCTGTATATATTGTTGAGAACAAAAATTATGTCATGAATCATCCTGATGTGCCAATGTGATGTCAAGTATATCTCTATAATACATTGTTCCTTGTAGTTAGCTAAAAATGGAAAATTTAGATATAAATAAAGTATTTTGTATCTTATTTGTGTGCGATGCTATATTTATATCTGAACTTCCGCCTAAATTTATATAATTAGACTACATATAAAGTGATATAAGTACAAAGTGTCAGCTATTTTCAGCAGACAGCGCTTTTAACGAAAACTAAATGAGGAAACGGGGGAGAAGCTGGATCTATCGCAAAGGTAAAATCAGTCTAACATTTTTTTAATCTAAACGTATAAATATTTTGTCTTACTTGTCTGTTGTCCCTTTGGTCCGATGAATTTGTTTATCTGAATCTGTAAGAATTGTGCACTGATTATGAACGGTAAGTGATAGGACTATCAAATTTTACGTTTGGCAATTCAAAGCCATCCTGCTGGTTCCAAACGGTGTTTTGCAGTGGTTGCTGCAACGGAGTCCATTTGGAGATTCCACCTTTGTTCGGAGGTGTGATCTTTCTCACCGTGCCATACAAAGCCAATTGTGCCTCACATGAAATTCATATGAAATGAGCATCATGCAAATTTCACATGAAAGTTCATGTGAAATTCATATGAATTTTACATAAAATTTATGTGAAAAAAATTTCACATGAATTTATTTCACATGAATTTTACATGGGTTTTTCTTTATGACCTTCATGCAAAATTGAATTTACATGCAATTCGTGTCAGAAACTTCATATGAATTTCATGTGAAATTTTTCATGTAAATTTCATGTTCGTGCTCATTTCACATAAATTTCGTGTGAACTTTTACGTAAAATTCATGTAAATTTCACATGAATTCATATGAGGCACAATTGGCTGTGTAACGTGACCATGATGCAACTGATGGAACATTTATGAAATTATATATACGTCGTATTCTATTCATGATTGAATTTCCAAAAAAATAGTCATTCGATCTTTGCACTAAAAGGTAATTTACGGTATTTTTCTCAAACACCTTGCACTTAACATCTTAGCACCATCCCTCCAATGCTATTTTGAACATAGATTTTATTTCTTGAATTTGGAGACGTTTAACATTGGATATGCTACTGAATCGACCCTACAGGAAATTTGGACGCGCACTCTCTTTAAAGTAAATGCAGACATTAAAAATCTGAAAATAACACCAGAGGGCGCTAGTGAAATTAATTTTGGCTGCCTATGAAAAGCACTTTGGCTGGAAGCATCAATAATATTCAAAACACGTGTCTGGTGCATGGAAATTGGTTTGAAATTTTCTTCAAGAGGGTATAAAAAGAGTTTTTGAAATAGTTTGCATTCTACTTACTACAAAATATTTTCAATTATATAATTTTGAAGAAGATAGTATTTGTTGTTCTTTCTATTAAATGGCATCGTCCTTTGATGCTTTTTTTTAATTTTGAAAGTAAAGTATGATGCAACTATTCTCGTGTACGAGCAACGCACGATGCAACTATTCTTATTCGGATTTTCAAAGCACTTAGTTACTATCGTATTTCAAGATTCCCAACTTGATAACTGAAATTTCTCCCTCTATTAATGTAAGATATATACCAAAATGCGAATTCAAAAATACCGTCATAAAATAAAATACATGTATATAAAGACAAGAGGCTTAGGGACAACAGCAAATGTGAGCCTTATGATCGGCACAGTCTAATACTTTCTCATAAGCCAAGAAAAGTCTGAGGTGACCTTAAATTCAGCTGCCATAGAGTTAACTTTAACGACACTATATAGATCTACGGATGAAACCTTTCAAATTTGGTCTCATCTGAATGATAAAAAGAGATAGAAAACTCAACACAACGAAAATAGGATATATACATTCAATTTATTAATGAAAATACGGAAGTGTCCCAACTCTTTAACCTTCTTGAAGAATATCTCAGCAGTTTTAGCACCAGACACATCTTTCGGATAGTAAATGCCAAAGTGATTTTCAGACATTAACCAAATGTATTTTAGTAGCGCCCTCTAGTCTTATTTTTTGAATTTAAATTTGTGTATTTAGTAAAGAGATTTCCTGCATGGTCGATTCAGTAGTATATACTTAAATAATTAAAAATCTATGTCAAAATAGCATTGGAGGGAAAGATGCATAAAACAATACTTTCGCAGTCTTGTTTGTGTGATGTCATCTTACAGTGAGGAGGTTGTTTTACAACACAATTGTACGTTCTTCGAGACCTCTGGGTAATTGGAGAAGTGAGAGGGTTGTGCGCACGTAATCCAGGATAACCACACCATTTGCTACTTGCGTGACAGATGGCCGTCCAAAGTCGGCACCGGTTACCCATTGGTCTCGTCGGTTTATGTGTAGTCTTTTGTGTTTGATGTTTAAATGTCGTGTGTCTCTTTTCCGTCTCGTGCTGTACTCGTCTTTTGTGTTTTTGCATCGGGTGTTTTGGTGTTTTACTGTTGATGCTGAAACGGGGTCTTGTTGGAGATCTCCTCCCTTCTTTTGATGAAATATACCGGTACCTTAATTTTACTGGACATATCGTGCTGTGAAAACTATAGTTGTATCTAACGTTACTTTCAAAATTCAAAAAAAATATCAACGAGCGAGGCCATGTCAATAATGTCGAAGGGTTCCAAACTCTATACCTCCATGATAGAACATCGAATACTATTTTCTTCAAAATTATATAATTTAGAGTATTTTATTTTACTTTAATTAGAATAAAAACTATTTCGAAAAGTTATCTTTTTATGCCACTTTCGACGGCTAGCCAACAGGGGATGCTTACTCCTTTTGGGCACATGGTCCCATCTCTAGCTTGCTAGGGGTCCGTCGATGCTCAATATGGTTCTCTATTGAGAGTGCTGTTGAAATTATCGTCAGGGTCTTCCTTAATTCATTTGCACAGATAAATGCAAGGTGGTTGAGAAAACTTAGCGTTAGGGTTAACTATGTATTTCATGATACCGAAAATTGTTTGAAGATGTACCTCTGACATCCCTTTAGTGCAACGAATGACTCATTCTTGGTAATTAAACCTTGAACAGGATATACAGATATGATTTAATAAAGACAATCATAATTTGTCTCCATGTTTAAATCCCATAGAGAATAGTTACATCCGACCTTACAGAATAGTTGCATCATGGTCACGTTGTGTCACGGTGTTTCTTTATTGGCTTACGCACTCTTAACAGGAACATGACACTTCAAGAAAACTCCTTTCTTTGAATGATAGTTCACATATTTTTCCTTTTGCAATAGAATATAAAGAACGCATGGAAGGTGATCGCATGTCCCTATTTTGAAAAATTATAGGAAATTCAATGGCGGATCCACCTTTGAGTTAGGGGCTTAGAAATTGGCAAGAGGTCTGGGGATCGCGGGTCCAGGGCGTTTTAGCCTTTTAGGACCCATTTCCATGACTGTAATTGGTTAAAGAATTGAAATTGATGCATTTGACAAAGTTATATTAACTAACAGGTATAGTTGATACTTACAGATATTAATTTTCTCCTTTTTAGATGGAAAATGAGTGTTATGAGTGTTTTACTTATGATTTGCAAATGGGGGGGGGGGGGGGTTACGCCCCCTTGAATCCGTCACTGAAATTGGCTTAAATATACAAACTTTAAAATGACCATCCCGCATGAATGAATGACATGTTTGTTGGTATTCTCGTGCTCACAAATTGCGTTCCAATTATTACTAGTATTATGTTCTTCATGCAACAGGATCCTTAGTGGCAAACAGTGCAGGTATTGAATAGGTATATATGGTCTAACGAAGAATACACCACAGACTTGCTCAAGTCCTTGTATCAAATAAAGTTATGTAAGGAGAATTGCCATTATTAATCAAGTTTTTCAAGTCGAAAAGAAGTACGTACCCCTTCAAAACTATAAGCAGTGAGCAATTGGTTGCGGAGATCATTAAACACAGAAGAAAATTTTGTAAGGCAATGAAGAGAAATGATTCGTTTGATAAAAAGTAATTTATTTATTTATAAAATTCATGTGATATAAGAACTTGAGCAAGTCGAAATATACCCCTATGAAATTTACCAATCATGTTGGAAAGTTTCTGTTACGCCAAACGCACCCGTTAATTTTAGCCATAGCCACCAGACTTCGGAACACGTGCCGATCGAACCAAATACATACATATCAATGGAGACTACGACCAACGGCATACAATACCATTCAGTCGATAAGCAACCGAACACCATGTTTTTTTCTTTGTTAAGCGTCAGCGGATGGGTAGGTTTTCAAGACCTATGGTTTGCGAAAAAAAGCAAACAAAACAAAACGAACAGTCCATTTCAATATTTCCCATACTATTCGCATTTTTCACGACAAACGTGTATAGTCTCAACAATAAACATGGATATTTAGTCTTACAAAGATTATGTAACATAAAAAGTAAATTAATGAGATCCTACTCTATTGGATATTCCTTACATTTTCTTTAGAGGAGATTCACGTTTTGACGAGGAATAGCCTTCTTACACCATCCCTCAAATAGTTTGGCAACATTTTCCATTGAATCATGCATCTGATTAAAGCTGTCGGATTCTACGTGAACTTTTTAAAAACGACTAGGATTTATCTTTTTGTGTCGCCTGCGAAGCACCGCGACACTTAGGGATCACGTTGTCCGTCTGTCTGTCTGTCACACTTTGGATGTAACATCCTAAACACACCATAACTTTTGATTGGTAACAGATAGGGCTTTGATATTTCAAATATGTATTCATTGTGACAAGACCTTTCTACACAAACCATATTACCTATGACGTCACTGGTCACATGACCGATGACGTCACAGGTCACAAGAACTAGTTGACTGGTGACGTCATTGATCACATGACCCGTAAAATGGTGAAAAATGTGCTTCATTCAAAATCAGTCAAACCAATGGCTAATAAACTCGGAAGAAACGACTAAACACGTTACCGATGACGTCAGAAGTCATATGACCAACCACGTGACCCATGACGTCACTGGTCACATGACTAACCACGTGATTGATGGCGTCACTAATAAGATGTTTAACCACGTGACAATGACGTCACTGGTCTTATAACCAACCACGTGACCCATCAAATGACTAACCACGTGACAGACGACGTCAATGGTCACATGACCAACCACATGACCTATTACGTCACTGATCAAATGACCGATAACGTCACAGATCACAAGAACCACGTGACTGATGACGTCACTGATCCCATGCCTCAACGCGTGACTGATGACGTCACTGACCACATGAACAGCCACATGATCAATGACGTCACTGGTCACATGACTAACCACGTGACTGATGAAGTTACTGGTCACATGATTAACCACGTGACTGATGTCGTCACTAGTCACATGACCGATGACGTTACTGGTCACAAGAAGAACCACGTGAATTATGACATCACTGGTCAAATGACTAACCGCTTGACCAATGACGCCACTGATTACTGAAAACGTGACCGATAACGTCACTGGTCACATGACAAACTACATGACCTATGAAGTCACTTGTATCACGACCAAACACGTGATCTATGACGTCACTAGTGACATGCCTTACCACATGACCGATGACGTCACTGGTCACATGACTTTCCACATGACACGTGACATCGCTGATCACATATCTAAACACGGTCACATGACTTACCAAATGACTGATGACATCACTGTTCACATGACCAACCACGTGACTTAGGACGTCAATAGTTGTATCACCAACCATGTGACATATGACGCCACTGGTCACATGACTAACCACGTGACTGATGACGTCACTGTTCACAGAACCAACCACGTGACCTATGACGTCACTGGTCACATTACTAACCAAGTGGCTGCTGACGTCACTGGTCACATAACCAACCACGTGACCTATGACGTCACTGGTCACATTACTAACCACGTGACTGCTGACGTCACTGGT
Source organism: Pinctada imbricata (assembly GCA_033119305.1). Classification (NCBI taxonomy): domain Eukaryota; kingdom Metazoa; phylum Mollusca; class Bivalvia; order Pterioida; family Pteriidae; genus Pinctada; species Pinctada imbricata. Next base: position 38,879,276 of record VSWD01000001.1, read on the forward strand.
CACATAACCAACCACGTGACCTATGACGTCACTGGTCACATGACTAACCACATGACCGTTGACGTCACTGATTACATCACCGATGACGTCATTGGTCACATGGCCAACCATGTCACCTTTGACGTCACTTGTCACAAGAACTAATTGACTGACGTCACTGGTCACATGACTAACCACGTGACTGATGGCGTCACTGATCACATTATTAACCACGTGACCGATGACGTCACTGGTCACATGACCAACCGCTTGACTGATGAACTCACTGATTACATTAATGACCACGTAGGCACATGACCAACTGCGCTGACCATCGGTCACGTGGTTAGTCATGTGATCAGAGACGTCATAAGTAAACGTGGTTAGTCATGTGACCAGTGACCGAAAAGGTCACATGACTCACCACGTGATCTATGACGTCATTGATCACATTACTAACCATGTGACTTATGACGTATGATGTCACTGGTCACATGAGCGATGACGTCAAAGGTCACAAGAACTACTTGACTTTTGACGTCACTGGTCATACGACTAACAACGTGACCGATGACGTCACTGATCACATGACTTAACAAGTGAACGAAGTCGTCACTTATCACATGACCAACCACATGACCGATGACGTCACTTGGTCATATGAGTAACAACGTGACTTATGACGTCACTGGTCACATAACTAACCACGTGACTGATGACATCAGTAGTCACATGACCGATGACGTCCCTGGTCACATGACTTATCGTGTAATCGATGACGTCACTGGTCACATGATCTATGACGTCAAAGGTCACAAGAACTACGTGACTTCTGACGTCACTAGTCACACGACTTACCATTTGACCGATGACGTCACCAGTCACATGGCCAACCACGTTTCATATATTGTCACTTGTCACATGACAAATCACGTGATCAATAACGTCGCTGGTCACATGACCAATCACGTGACTGATGACTTCACTTGTCACATGACAAACCACGTGACTTATGACGTCACTGGTCATATGACTAACCACGTGACTGATGAAGTCACTGGTCAAATGACCAGCCACGTGATCAATGACGTCACTGGTCACATGACCAACTATGTAACCTATGACGTCACTGGTCATGACTAACCACGTGACTTATGACGTCACTGGTCACATGACAAACCATTACTGATGACGTCACTGGTCACATGACTAACAACATGAATGATGACCTCACTGGTCACATGACTAGCCACGTGACTGATGACGACACTGGTCACGTGACCAACCACGTGATCAATGACGTTACTAGTCACATGACAAACCATGTCACCAATGACATTACTGTTTATGACTTGCCATGTGACCTATGACGTCACTGATCACATGACTAACCACATGACCTATGACGTCACTGATCACAAGACTTATCACGAGACTGATGACGTCACTGGTCACATGACCAACCACGTGATTAATGACATCACTGGTCACATGACAAACCACGTGACTTATGACGTCACTCGTGTGACTAACCACGTGACTTATGATGTCACATGACTAAGCAAATGACTGATGACGTCATTGGTCACATAACTAACCACGTGACTCCTGACGTCACTGTTCACATGACCAACCACGTGATCTATGATGTCACTGGTCACGTGACCAACCACGTGAACAATGACGTTACTAGTCACATGACCAACAAGGTAACCAATGACATTACTGTTTATGACTTGCCATATGATCTATGACGTCACTGATCACATGACTAACCACATGACCTATGACGTCACTGATCACAACACTTATCACGAGACTGATGACGTCACTGATCACATGACCAACCACGTGATTAATGACATCACTGATCACATGACAAACCACGTGACTTATGACGTCACTCGTGTGACTAACCACGTGACTTATGATGTCACATGACTAAGCAAATGACTGATGACGTCATTTGTCACATAACTAACCACGTGACTGCTGAGGTCACTGGTCACATGACCAACCATGTGACCTGACGCAAGTCATTACTTACGCGGGATAGGTCGCATGACCAGGTAATCTCAATTACCATGCTATATTAACCATCGTAACCAGGTTTATCGCGACCTGGTACATGGTATTTTTAAAGATTTGATGCAACAAGATGTAAACCCCGTGACAAGCTATGTAAAAATCATACAATAGGTCACACTCGTCATCAGTCACGTGATTATTGCACCAGGTTTATCGCGACCTGGAATTTTTTTTATAATATGAAGAAAACTTACCTTAAATTAGGCATGGGCGGACCTAGGATTTCTTTTTCCAATTAGAGGGGGGATCTTGATCTGCACTGGATGAGGATTGACTCATTTCGATTATCAAAAATAAACAATGAAAGGATAACCTATAATAAAGTCACGGATGACTGTGAATGTTCATCACTGTATATACATGTGAGCTAGATGACATCTATTGCTTTTCAAAGTCAAGGTCACAACCGACAATGCCACAATTGACAATATGGACATTAACTGATGCACTGGAATAAAACTCACCGAGTTCTAATCAAGAATTGTCCAAGGAGAGGAACAGTTAAAATATGGCTCAAGGTCAAAGGTGGCAATACTAGAACACTTTACAGGCCAAGGTCAACAATGGCAATACTTAGTAAGATCGAGTACGTTGATCTTGGTGAGTGGATACACAGATTTGAAGGTCAGTGATCTAAGGGACGGCTCAAAATTGACAATTTTAGAAAACCTTCATCCCTGGTATACAATGTAACAGGGAGTTCTGTTATCCAATGGGGAGACAGGGGAATACATTACAATCATGTCATGTGAGAAGATCCTTGATTGAAGCAGTCCAAAAAAACTTAACTATGACCAATGTGAATAAAAGGGTATTTGTGTGATCCCCAATGGGTCAGATACCCCTTCGAAAAAGACCCAAGGGGGGGGGGGTTAATGGACAGTGTGTCAAACTCCTGTGATGTGTGTGATCCTTTAAATTGTGGATACACTTTTAAATTACTTATTTATGCGTGTATTTATCAAGCTTCAAGTTACTTGATGTTGCAAGGACAACACCTTTTGATTTTCAAGGTCACAGGTAAAGGTCATAACTAAAAATAATACAATATTAATTACAGTTCACTATCAGGCACCTGATGGATAAAGCTGTGTATACTATAAATACATTGATAAGCACACGTAACCCGGATAACTTCACCAACATCTGCTATGAATGCAGCAGACTCTTTTTGGTAGTCAGAAGTAGGTTCCTGGTACAGATCGATGGTCTTTTCCTTTTTCTAAGTATAAAGGTCTTCGTTAACAATGGTGTCTCTGCTTGATTTATGACGGGAAAGTGTTGTTTGATCGGAATTATATGACACAGTATTTGTCAATATGTGATGGTGAACAAGATTGGTTGAGTGGGGGGGGGGGGGGGGGATTGGACTATAATCTTCTAGGTGATATGTCTAATAGCACTTAGTGAGAATCCGCAGTTATTTTATAATTATAATTTTTATATCCTCCTTTTTTTGTTTCATCTTTTTTGTTTTTGTTTGTAGATTTTTGTTGTTTTGTTGTTATTTTCTAGCACGTACTATTTCACATTTCTTGTTTATTATTGGATTCGACAATTGTGGCGGCTCTTGCATGCAGTCAAAGAACGCTCGACACTTCTCCCAGGCACCTGGTCCTGCCTTCTTTTTAAGGTTCTAGATTGCCATGTTAATTGAGACTTATCCAATTATGCCATTTCCTCTTGATCTTTGACTCCTGAACTATGATTGGTACTGACCTTCTCTGTTATACTTTTGACTTTTTAAAGTCACTATTACCATATATCGGGTAATTTTCGCATCAGGTAAATGACCCTAAAAAGGTGTGTTTTTTTCTTCGCTGAGTCTAATTTTCGCTAATCTATTAACCAGATCAAGGGTTTAAGATCTGTGTCTATTTTCACTAAATGTTCATTTTTCGCGATTTTATGATGCTCGTGAAAATAAGACATACATAAAAAATTCCCAATATATGGTACTATTTATTAAATCAGGCATTCATTTATTTTTGTTGTCCCTTCCAAAAAAGCAAAAAGCACGTTAATTTCTATGCAAGATATTAAATGTAAAACACATCATTCCTTAGAGCAGAGAACTATAATTCCTGCAGTAAGAAAATGAACAAGATAATTTCCCTTAATCACAAGACATGTATCAGAATGTTGATCGATACCTAAAATGCAGTAACGTCGTCATTCTAGAGTAGAACTTGTTTCATATTGAACTGTGAATACAAGATTTACACATCCCATATTTTGAATTGACAATTTGTCTATTGTTCATGGTGACAGGTGTATCTAACAAGCAGAAGATGCTTGCTCTCCCCAGACACCTGCAGCCTGTTTCACAAAAATACTTAATGAATAATTTTAGGAATTTTCATAACTTTTGATCGCTTAGTACATCTTTTTAACTAAAAATCGCTGTCTCTGAATTTATATTTAGTATGTATAAATTACAATAGAAAGCATAATAAAATCTAAATTGAAAAGCATATTAAGCATTTATTTGATGATGAAAGTTACGGAAATTCCTGAAATTTTTTGTGCAAATTTTTGTGAAACTAGGCAATTTGATCATCTCCCTTGTACAGACTCATGATACTTTTGCTTGATGCAAGGATGAGTTTGGTTGGTTTTTTTCCCACGTACTCTCTGTGTGTTTTACAGAGTTTAAAAGTACTGCAGCTGTTTTGAAAGACAGACAACATATTACTACGCACTATATGTATCAAATTTTATGCTTCTTGACAAATTAACTTACTATGCATTATTTTAATTGCTGCTCAACTTTTCTGCAGGGTCCGGTGAAAATAAAATCCTAAATTAATTTCAGGAATAATTCTAATAATTTTTCAATTCATTAAGACAGAGAGATGATATGAGGTAACATGCATACTCTATATAACAGGCAAGGCGGACTATTTGAAGTACCATAAAGTACATGTGTTCTTCTTAAACCAAAGTCTCAATAAATTGCTTTTTTCTCAAAAATAATAGTTACATTAATTAAACATGTTAAATCAAAGACAAGAATTCCATTCTGTTCACATTTTAATTATCACAATATTAAGCTCTTTTCAAACACTTGTACAGGATTATTTGATAAAATTAATACAATTAAAGCAATTAAGACCACATGAACTTGTGATGCAACAAAACCATATATAATATACTGCAAAACCATCAGAAAAATATAGTATAATCTTAAAGTGACGTGGAAAAGTACCGTACTTTAAAAACCTTGCAATTGTTTTATACTAATTTGGCCTCCAATCTCCCTTTATATACTAAATTATATATAGCCATCTAACCCCGTGTTAATTAAGCTGACGCTCCACCATTTATTTCATATTTTAATTGTTTTTATCATGAAAAAGAGCTAGTTTACCGATTTATTTTTTACATTTATGCATTGAATCAGTAATCTTTATCTGGATTTTTTTTTAATTGTCCAATTTATTTCTTAAATTTTCAGTGGCCTCCTTCCTAAGACCTATACAGCGATCTAATTAACTCCACCATTTATACACTGTTAAGATCTATTAATTACGGAAAAAATTAACCACTCTGGTGCTTTATTTTGCTGATCATTAAATTCTCATCTTTTAATTTTATATATTCAAGTAATTTGTAATGAGTTTATAATATCCTCTTCAATCTCCATTGTTTTTTGTTTTCAAATTTCTTTCTTCTATTTTTTTAATGGCCTCCTTCCTCCCCTTCAGCCATCCAACTCCACCATTTATTTACTGTTTAGTTTGTATTTTCTAAAATATCAAAAATGTTTCATAATTATAAGTAATTTGTTATGATTTTAACCTGAATTTTTTTTTATCTCTAAATGAGGGTTTTCTTTCTTTTTTCTGGTAAAATTTGTTTAAAAAGCTTCGTTTTTTGTACTTTATTTTATTATGGTTTTTTATTTCGTTCTTTCATTTATGCTTTTATTTTTGGTGTTTTTCATTTGTCTATTATTGTTTTTGTTCATTTTTGTTCTTTTTGTTTGATTAATTGTTTCTTTGTTTTTGTTTTCAATTGCCTCCCCCTTTTCTTATGACCATCCAACTACATCTTTTCATTTACAATGTTAAATTTATATTATGCTCAAAGTCAACGAACTTTTATATTATTTTTGGGCTTGAGTAAATTATGCCAGGTACCCTAAAATACGATAGTCTTTCAGGATACAGGGTTGTGATACAACAGTATCAGGAAACTTTAAAATGATCTTTATTTTGGTTAAAAAAAATTAAATTTTGTGTAAAATAATTCTCATTTTCCACTTTTTTGCTTATATATGCTCATCCTCATAAAGATTCCTTCTTTTCCGTTGGAATCCTTTACCTTTTTGTTTTGCGTTTTCTTCATGAATTTATTCTTTTTATTTTAATTCTTACCTGTAAATAGTTCCAGGCACAAAATTACAGATACATGTTAATAAACCTTCATTACTTGCCGATTTGTCAATGACAATACGCAAGATCGCAAATGCAGCGCGTGCAGCGTGTCCGTTCTGATTTTTCATTTAGTCACCTACCTAAACCATTAATGTTCAAAACTTGGGCAATTTTTTTACTTTTCTGCCCAAGTAAATTGATGACGTCATAATAATGGAGAACAATTGAAGGGTGCGCGAAAACATTTCGTATAGTCTTGGTAAATTTGCGATCTTCTGTATTAATGGACTATCATGTGAAAGAGCACAAAGAAATGTTAAGTTCTATTTCAAGTCATACTTCAAACTTGAAATTAGCAAATAAAATGAAAACAATCACTAAGATTTCATATTGAATTGAAATGTATGTTATTTGGAAGAAGTAATTTATGCTTGACCTTGGTTTGAGTCAAGGTTAAATTTCATTCTCAAGGTCAAACAAACTTTTGCCTAAGGGACAAACAGTTTTGGACCTTGAGTGTTCACACCCCACTCTAAATGTTCCTCAATGGAATAATTGCCACTTCACCTTCAAAGCTTAATTAAGGTCATTGTTAATAGGTCAAGGTAGCAGGGCATTTTTTGACATTTAAATAGTAAGTTTTTATCAGATTTGGATCAAACATAATTCATTATATAATACATAAGTTTATTCTAATGATTTATTGGCACAGGGTTATTTTTTAACTTTTCTCCCCCCCCCCCCCCCCCTTCAGCAAACTATAACTACTTCACCATTTATCTGTGAATTAGTTTTATTATGATAAACCATCCATATTTTACTATCAGCCTCTTTTCCTTGAAGTTCCGTTTGTGTCTTTTCCTTTAAACTTTTTAGCAGCCATGCATTCACATTGACCCTAAGTCATTTTCTTATCATCAACGAATTCAAGTGTTACTTAATGAGTGTTCCAACGTTTTTACTTTTTTTTTTATTTTGAATTTGGCTTGGATTATAAAAAAAGACTCCTGTACAGCCATCAAATTCATCATTTATTTACTGTTCAGTTTCGTCAACCAACTTAATTGGCTCAATTATATTCAAATCTATTGTGAAAAAAGAAATCAGAAATCCTCTATCAGTCTTAATTTTTTTTGTTTTTATAATAATTATATTTTCTGTTCAGTATTAGGACGTTGAACAAGTGAACGACCAAATTGAATTATGAAGTTTTATATATTCAAGTTTCTGTGATAAGGATTGAAACCTTAGGTCTCTCTCTTGTTCATTTTAATGAGGGGGTGGACATGGTGAAAGGGAGGGGGAGGAAGGGGTATGAGGAGGGAGAGGGGGAGGAGGGAAAGGGTGGGAGGGGGTAGCGTAGGGAAGGGTGAAAGGGAGCAATATGATGATTTATGGAGTGATAAAACCAATATTGACCAAGGCGGAAGGCCGAGGTTGATATTGGTTTTATCACTCCATAAATCATCATATCGACCAAATCAGTTGTGCTATAACTGTTTTATCATATGCAAGAAAACTGGAAAAGAAAAGGGTAGCTATATAATGTTTTGCTTCCATATATAGCACTGCTCGCTTTCACATTTTTTCTTTCAGATAAACATTTTTTATTCTAGTTAAATGTTTTGCACTTCATCTTTTATTATTATTTTTTTTTTTGTTCATTAGAAAAATGTGCTGCCAAAAAGCATACTCAGTCATGTTAGAAAGACAGTACGTTTGCTGCCGACTACCATTTTCCTCTAATACACAAAACCGGAAACGCGTCAATATTACCGGTTTAATACGACGATTAATCGCATTGCAAGTGACCGCGTTTTGGCCAATGGGAAAGCTTATAAATGGTAACGTAAATCAGAGTATATGATAAATAATATTATGCTGAACATGAAACAAACTGAATTTAAGTTTTAACATAATGTATTCTGAATATTTGAAGTATAATAATGTATAGAAACAAATACATAAGGATTGGAAAACAAGGAGAGCTTAAATAAATTCCTCTCCATGAAGTGCAAACAAACAATTTTAAATACATATTGAATTCAGTTTCATGCTAATTCCTATAATGAGGACTGAATTGATTAATAGGCTAATCTCTCTCTTTCTCTCCAAAGCTCTTTAAGAACAACAGCAAAATGTTATTTTTTCATCTTTGTGTGTGCGTAAGAGACTTACATTCAAATTGTACACAATATAACAGTATTTCTAGAGGGATAACTCTAAACTCCAGGAAACAAAATTAGCCTGTAGGCAGTGATTGTAACATCTTTTATTTGTATGTTATCGTTCCACCCCTACAGGCGTCCTGCAACTCCGCCATTCACTTAGTGTTCAGATTTAATATGTTAAATTGTCAAACATTTTCAAATACATTATTTCTGAATGTATACTATCTTCAGGGTACATTCTCATGCTGTCGCAGACATCATCGTAACTTTTCTTTTTTCTTGATGGCTTCCATCCTTCCTCTGACTCTTCAGCCATACATATGTAACAACTCTATTATCAAAATGTCAAACAATTAAGTGCTTGATTTGTGCAAGAATTTTTTTTATGATTTACCCTAACTTCTTTCTATAATTTTTTTTTTTTATATTTTATCTTATTTAATTTTTTTTTTTTGGGGGGGGGGGGGGTTAAATGGCCTCCATCCTCACCTTCAGCCAACCAACTGCACCATTATTTGCCGTTTTAAGTTGGACATTTTGCTTTTTCAACCCATTTAATTGAAAATTATTTTTATTACTTATCCTCAACTTCTTAAAATTTTCTTTTTTTTCTATTTTTTATTTTGTTTTTGTTTTAATTTACAATGTTTTTATTTTTTGGTTTTTTGGGGGGTTTTTTTGTTGTTGTTGTTGTTTTTTTCTTTAAATTTTTTAAAATTTTGTTCATTTTATTGTTTTATTTATCTTTAATGGCCTCCTTCCTCCCCTTCAGCCATCCAACTCCACCTTTTATTTACAATTTTTAAAAAGTTTTCAGTCAATTTAGAATTTTAGATTCAAGTATCATTTTAATTATTTAATCTTTTTTTCAATTAAATTTGATTGTTTTATTTTATTTTGTTTTGTTTTTAAGTGTTTATTTTTTTATTTGATGTTTATTTTATTTTTTTATTTGATGTTTATTTTATTTGTTTATTTAGAATAAAAAAATAAACATCAAATTAGAAAATAAACATAGTATGTTTATTTTCTTATTTTATGTTTATTTTTTTTCGAAACCAAAAATTAAAACACCGAAACCGAAAAGTAAAACATCGAAACCGAAAAGTGAAACACGTACACGTACACTAGTCGTTGCAGCTCTACCTTCTACAAGAAAAAAGTGTATCTATTAGTTTCTAAAACAATTAAGTCTCAACAATAAACAAGTCTCAACAATAAACAAGTCTCAACAATAATCTTCTTAAGTCTTCTTTCTTCTTTTGAAGTATCCTCTAATCTTCATCTAATTCTTCTTCTTTCTGAAGCATCATGTTCTGCTTCAACCTAAAATAGAATTTTTAAGTTTAAAAGCTTTGGCTTCTACATGTAGTGAAATTGAATTTAAATCGAATTTAGCAATGCATGAAATCCAATCATTACTGCCCTATCGCTTAAAATTCAAAAATTATACGCAAGCTCTACACCTCTAGGGTCCTGGGTTCGAATCCCACATTTGGCAAAGGGGTCTTACTTTGGAGGGTATGGAGGTAGCCCACCCAGTACTTAGGAGTTTCCCCCCAAAACAGTTACAAAACACCCTTTTATTGGGGGTATAATTATCTTTTAAGTGGGATGGAATGACGGCCATATAGATAAACCACAGGGGCTACAGTACACAAAGAGTACAGAATAAATACCCCCCCCCCCCCTTCCACTTATAATACATAAACATGTTTGTTTATGTATTGTAAGTGGAAGGGGGGTATTTATACTGTACTCTTTGTGTACTGTAGCCCCTGTGAATAATGCAAACACTATCAACCCCTATTGGTAAACCAGGGGCATAAAACAGGTGTGGCCTTAATAATTTACCTTTGGTAATGTAATTTATGCTATTTTGGGTCTCAACTCTAGTCTCTGTTGCTCAAACATTGAGGTTCACTCTTTTCTTATGTTAATCCAGCCTTTGTATCCATGGAAACTGAAACAATAAATTAAATAATAGATGCATTAATTGATTATTCTGGTGGTAGCATATGCTTTAAACGTTCATCCTATAATCATTTAAATTTCCTTGTAACAAGGGTTCTGATTTGATTTTTTGTATACATATTAGTTTGAAATTTATGAATTGCAAAAAATTGTACGCGCGAAAAAAAGACACCCTATTTTACCATAAAATTGCGAAATTTGATACTCCCAACAATTTCTGGTTGTACGGTATAGCCCAGTTTAAAATATTTTAAAAGTGTGTCAAAATTCAAGGTCGCTATAGGTATTAGGCCGTGGTCTAAAATGTTTTTAAAAGGTCTTGTCATAAGGAATCAAAGTCCTACCCTCCTGGTTGAAGAAATATAACCCTATAGTTAAAGTTCATTCTATTGTAGGCAAAAGTCCAAGCGCAAGGTCAGTAAGTAAAAAGGTCATGTGCCCAGATTAAAAGTCTTGCAGCAAGGAATAAACATTTGAAATATCAAAGCCCTATCCTTATACTCTAATATAGAAATATAGTCCACGATAATAATATTTAAAAGTAGGTCAAAGTCCAAGGTCACTGGGTCAAAGGTCATACATCTTGTCATAACAAATCTAAATGACTTGTGTAATATCACAGCTCATTCCCCAGTTGAAAGTATGTAACAAAGGTTCAGATTTCTAATGAAGTTTCAAGATCAAAGTCTCAAATGTGAAATCTTTTCTAAAGCCCTACTCCTTATAGTTACAAAAAAATAGCCAAGATTAGAAAGAAGTCCAAAGTTTGAGGTCATTAGATGAAAGGTTGTTTGAAATGTGAAAGGTTGATTAAAAAGGGTTAGATACGCAATATCAAATCCCTGTTCCTTATAGCATGTATAGTGGAAGAATCATATAGCCCAGCTTAAAATTTTCTTAAAGTCAAAGTTCAAGGTCAATATCACTAGGTCAAGGGTGTAAAGTATCAATGTACATCAAGAGGTGGTCGGCATAAATGAACATCAAATTATTATCATAATAAATACTATAAATACATGAAATATGAATACCTTTTGTACATATAAGCCTCGTCTATTCTTTAACTCATGGCACATTTTTTTTCTTTTTAAAGATGGCACACTTTCTTATTAATGATGGCACAATATTTTCTTCTTAATGATGACACACATTTTCTTCTTGAAGATGACACACTATTTTCTTCTTAATGATGACACACATTTTCTTCTTGAAGATGGCACACTATTTTCTTCTTGATTGTTCACTTTTCTTCTTAAAGATGGCACACTATTTCATTCATGATTGTGCACTTTTTTATTCATGATTTTACACTTTTTTCTTCTTACAGATGACACACTATTTTCTTCTTAAAGATGACATTTTTTTCTTCTTGAAGATGGCACACTATTTTCTTTTTAAAGATGGCACACTATTTTCTTCTTAAAATGACACACTTTTTTCTTCTTAAAGATGACTCTTTTCTTCTTAAAGATGGCACACTTTATTATTCTTAAAGATGGCACATTTTTTTCTTCTTAAAGATGGCACACTTTTTTCTTCTTGAAGATGGCACACTATTTTCTTCTTTAATGTACTTTTTTATTTCAAAGATGGCACACTTTTTTCTTCTTGAAGATGACACACTATTTTCTTCTTAAAAATGACACTTTTTTCTTCTTAAAGATGACATACTTTTTTCTTCTTAAAGATAACACACTTTTTTCTTCTTAAAGATGGCACACTATTTTCTTCATGATTGTACACTTTTTTCTTCTTAATGATGACACACTTTTTTCTTCTTAAAGATGACATACTTTTTTCTTCTTAAAGATGGCACACTTTTTCTTTTTAAAGATGACACACTATTTTCTTCTTGATTGTTCACTTTTTTCTTCATAAAGATGGCACACTATTTTCTTCATGATTGTACACTTTTTTCTTCTTAATGATGACACACTTTTTTCTTCTTAATGATGACACACTTTTTTTCTTCTTAAAGATGGCACATTATTTTCTTCTCAAAAATGGCACTCTTTTATCTTCATTATTGCACACAATTTTCTTCAAGGCTGCATCTGTAATCTGTAATACAAATTTTATGTAACTTATTTGCATATGAGGCCACATTCAAAAAATTGTTTGTTTCCCCTCCCCCCGGGTCTGTTTTTTTCCAAGTGACCCGACAGGTGAGTACTTTTTTTTTGCAGTCAGAACTACATGTATCAAATATGTTTAAAGTTGTTTGAATCCAAATTGCACATTACTGGACTCCTTACAGCTGCCCAGTGACACTCTGTGTTTCTAATTGATATGATAAAGACTAAGAGCTGGCAGCCGACGATTTCTCGCCTTTTTCTTTGGGAAAATCGTCGCCTGCTTTCCATATCATTCAACCCCAAATCCTGTAACCTTGACCTTTGGTCTGTGATCTTGAATCCCCTTGTCAATGAAAGAAATGTGTACATATTCTTATAATCCATCTGAACCTATACATCCCTGGGTGAGGAGAAGTGCACCCCCCCCCCTTTTTCCTGTTTGGTACAAAATTACTTGCTTAATGCATTTCATGACCTTATTCTTTCAGTAGTGTTTAAGTAGATGTTGTACTAACCTTGTTGGTGATAAAACATATTTGAGGTCAAATTTTCTTCATCACAAATACTGTTGCCTTTGTCTCTAACTCCTTAAGGAAAGACGCCTTGCTGAAAAAGGGTGTGGCACATTGTAAATGATAAATTTGATAAAAAAAGAAATGAATGATGCTTCGAGCAAATCAATTTCAAAGACAATCGGTATGCACAGCAAATGAGTAGATCATACACAGCAATAAAAATTATTTTAAATGAAAACTTAATAACTCCTTGTCAAGCGTAACCAAACTTGACCTTGAACATGTAATTTGTCCTTGAAAACATAAAGTTTGACCTTGAACATCAAATTTCAACTAACATGATAGTTAAATTTTAAACCTCTGTACAGATCCATTATAGAAGTCATAATCAGTGTACCTGTTGGCAAACTTTACAATATGACATCGTAATTCAATAGCCAATCAAAGCATTGGCCAATAATTATGATGTCATAAATGTAAATCAAGTCTGCCGACAAGTCCAAAGTAAGACACTTGGTGATCAGCCGTAAATCAAGGGGTTGATAAAATTATTAAATGCAACTACTATGGAACATTATAACATGTTATCAACATAATTTACTTTTATCACGTGACTACCCTTATAGACCCTTTCACATTATCTGCGGTACTAAATTTGAAGCTCAGTTCAGAGGGACAAACAATAGATTGCGCATGCACCAGTGACGTAATTCGATTGTTCAAAGACGTTTTTTGCGGAACAAACGAAACATGATTCCGCGCTAAACGCCCAAGAACAATCAAATGACGTCACTGGTGCATGCACAATCTATTGTTTGTCCCCCGGAACTGGCCTTCAAATTTAGTACCGCAGATAATGTGAAAGGGTCTATACCGTATAACCAGAATTTTTTTTATGTGTATCAAATGCTGCAAACATAGGTAATCACAGATTACAAAGCTCACCTCGTGGCAGCAAAATTCAATTCAAAAATATTTCTAAGAACATGTATACTGGCTTTTAAAGGCAAAATCACTAAAGCTGAAAAAGTAGGTCAAGGTCATTTTATGAAAGTTTGATCAAAGATACATCCAATATGCAAGTTTGGTACATGTAGCACTTATACTTTGCTCAATATTGGCTTTTAAAGGTAAAATCACTCAAGTGGAAAAAAGTAGGTCAAGGTCATTTTATGAAAGTTTGATCAAAGATGCATCCAATATGTAAGTTTGGTACATGTAGCACTTATACTCTGCTCAATATTGGCTTTTAAAGGCAAAATCACTCAAGCGGAAAAAGTAGATCAAGGTCATTTTATGAAAATTTGATCAAAGATACATCCAATATGTAAGTTTGGTACATGTAGCACTTATACTTTGCTCAATATTGGCTTTAAAGCAAAATCACTCAAGTGGAAAAAGTAGGTCAGATGCTGTATCCCATGCATGGATTCCTCTCAGCATCCCAAGATGAATCACTTGTGCAAGTTTGGTTACTGTAGCATCAGTACTTTGTCAGATACTGAGCTACCCCAAACTTCTTAACCAAGCCACTCTAAGCTACCCCAAACTTCTTAACCGAGTCAATCAAGCGGAAAATGTAGGTCAGATGCAGCATCCGATACATGGGTTCCTCTTGGCATCCCAAGATGAATCACTTGTGCAAGTTTGGTTACTGTAGCATCAGTACTTTGCCAAATACTGAGCTACCCCAAACTTCTTAAACGGACGCGGACGCGCGGGGGTATAGCATAAGCTCACTCAACTTCGTCGAGGTGAGCTAAAAATCATGCGAAACTGAGTGTCTTATTTCGCTAGTACAAATTTTATTTGCTACTAGTGTTGTAAAATCGGGAAAATTTTACTATCGATTATCGGAAACTATCGGAGGAGTGCAATAGATATCACAATTGGAATAATTGGACTTTTTTATTGTTTAAAATTAATTGTTTAATGTTCTGTATCTTTTCAGAGTGAGAATACTCAGTGCTTGTGATTTAAGAATCTGATCTTTATTTAAAATCATGGAAATAAATTAAATGATGAACATTCCTTGTTCTTAATAACAAAATCTTGAAGTTTGCTTTCCTTTTTCTTTCTAAAGCCAATATGGTCCCAAATGGCGGATATTGCGTCAAAGTAACTTCAATAACGACAATCGATTTTCAAAACCATTATCGAAAGTTGGCGACTTTAAAGTTTCAGCGACATCGGCGACTATAATATGTCCCGTCAAATGACAGGCCTATAAAAAGAATCTCAAATAATTTATCTACCTTAAACAGTATTAAACAAACTGGTAATGTGACTTTAATGTCTTTGCCAAGGCTTGGAATGTTAGATCACACATCTGGTTTCAAAAATACTATATGAAATTGAAAATCATCTGAGATCAACTATTAATACAACATATCATTCAATCAAGCAGTACCTTAAAATGATGTGTTGAATGCATTAGGTCTTATATGATTCCTTAAAAGTCAGTCTTCATTCCTTGTAATTTCAGTGTTCTCCATTCCTTGTACATCATGTACATTGCTGGACTTCTTGTTGTTCGGTGCTTGAGCTTTCTCAATTGACTTGAGAACAGGGGTCCTCGGTTCAGTGCTTTTCTCCATAGTTTCTCCTCGGTTCAGTGCTTTTCTCCATAGTTTCTCCTCGGTTCAGTGCTTTTCTCCATGAAATCCTCTCATATCCTCTGTCAGACAGACTCTCATTGGGCTGGAGCACTGGATCGGCAAGGTCCACAGGTGGCAGTTAGTACATGCATGCATGCGGTGCACAAAACCCAATGCATTAGTGCTAAGCAAGCTCAAGATTTACATACTTTCCTCCCATTGTCGTTCCATCCATCATTCTGGGCAGCAAGGGTCGGTGGCTTAACTCTTCATGCTGACTGTCCTACAAGGGCCCCTGCTTCATCCTGTTTGTATGTCTGTCCATCTGTCTGTCCATGCCAACCTCCAAATAACTTGCAACATCTTCAACTGAAAAACATTTAAAATACAAACAATTTAGAATGAGTTATTCTATTTGATCGACATAATTTTCTTTTTGAAAACTAAATTGGAGAGAAATTATATAAATTTTAACAATTTAAAACAGTCATCTAGCATTAGGGCAAACAAATCTCCTCAAAGTGTCATTAATTACTGAAATCCTTAAATGATGTGAGTTGGGCTTGCCGAATAGGGGTTCATTAATCTTTGACACAAGGAAAAGATTATCAAGGTCCCAATTGCAAGGTGATGATATGAATATTTTTCTCTTTCTTTACTTAAACAGAAAATCAAAATCTCTCTAATATAGAACTGTTGAAGAACAGGTATATCACCTGCTACATGTTTGACCCTAAATATGCGACTTTGACCTTTGCACTGGTGACCTTGACCCTCATCACGTGTTGAGCTTTTACATGCCTGACCATCCCTGCAAGTTTGGTGGAAGTTTAAAGCATAATAAATCAATTTATAGCCATTTATGTAAAATTGTGACTACCAGACAGACAATATACATGATGTATATGCCACTTTTGTGTTGAACATCATGCACCCTAAAATTAACATATGCACAGCCAATGCAATTCCGTCTTATCGATTTTAGAGTCCTACGTTCAATTATATGCAGATACCTGACGTTAAAGCATTGTGACGTCATTAAATTTGTTTGAAAACGTCATATTTGTAACCCTGTTTCCCTGAATTTCATGCTAGTTTCCATAGAATTTGATGACATCACAATGCATTGACGTCAGATACTTACACAAATGGGAAGTAACTCTCTATTTCGAAAAGACCGAATTTCCTGAGATGAAACTATTGAAATGAACTATAGTTGCATTTTGCATGTAAACATTCATGACATCACATTATTCATAACCTCGATAGACACATTATGCTGTGGTAGCCGTTCTAACCTGTAAACTGAACCCCCAATTATCTAAATTTTAATGTCACTTTTTCACATGGAAAGTGCCATTTAAGACACTACAATTAAGAATCATATTGACAAGTGTGGTACATATATAATATATAAGAACTTAAGTGTCGTTATTTGTGTTTGTTATGAGTAATGCAAAGCACAACAAGTGCATTCGTTTATCACATAAAATGTGCAAATGTGTATTACATATACAACCAGACTTGTCAGAATGACAACATAGCTCGCCGGTGGCAACCATATGTAAATTGCAACAACAACAATGAAAAAGGTCTTATCACAAGGAATGCACATGTGAAATATCAAAGCCCTATCACTAACCATTCAAAAAATATGGCCAAGGTTAAAGTTTTTCAAAAGTAGGTCAATCATCTCCAAGGTCAAGGTCACAAGGTCAAAAATTTTGGTATCCATGGAAAGGTCTTGTCACAAGGAATACACATGTGAAATATCAAAGCCCTATCACTTACCATTCTAAAAATATGGCCAAGGTTAAAGTTTTTCAAAAGTAGGTCAATCATCTCCAAGGTCAAGGTCACAAGGTCAAAAATTTTGGTATCCATGGAAACGTCTTGTCACAAGGAATACACATGTGAAATATCAAAGCCCTATCACTTACCATTCCAAAAATATGACCAAGGTTAAAGTTTTTCAAAAGTAGGTCAATCTCCAAGGTCGAGGTCACAAGGTCAAAAAATTTGGTATCCATGGAAAGGTCTTGTCACAAGGAATACACATGTGAAATATCAAAGCCCTATCACTTACCATTCCAAAAATATGGCCAAGGTTAAAGTTTTTCAAAAGTAGGTCAATCTCCAAGGTCAAGGTCACAAGGTCAAAAATTTTGGTATCCATGGAAAGGTCTTGTCACAAGGAATACACATGTGAAATATCAAAGCCCTATCACTTACCATTCCAAAAATATGGCCAAGGTTAAAGTTTTTCAAAAGTAGGTCAATCTCCAAGGTCAAGGTCACAAGGTCAAAAATTTTGGTATCCATGGAAAGGTCTTGTCACAAGGAATACACATGTGAAATATCAAAGCCCTATCACTTACCATTCCAAAAATATGGCCAAGGTTAAAGTTTTTCAAAAGAAGGTCAATCTCCAAGGTCAAGGTCACAAGGTCAAAATTTTGGTATCCATGGAAAGGTCTTGTCACAAGGAATACACATGTGAAATATCAAAGCCCTATCACTTACCATTCCAAAAATATGGCCAAGGTTAAAGTTTTTCAAAAGTAGGTCAATCTCCAAGGTCAAGGTCACAAGGTCAAAAATTTTGGTATCCATGGAAAGGTCTTGTCACAAGGAATACACATGTGAAATATCAAAGCCCTATCACTTACCATTCCAAAAATATGGCCAAGGTTAAAGTTTTTCAAAAGAAGGTCAATCTCCAAGGTCAAGGTCACAAGGTCAAAAATTTTGGTATCCATGGAAAGGTCTTGTCAC
Source organism: Pinctada imbricata (assembly GCA_033119305.1). Taxonomy (NCBI): domain Eukaryota; kingdom Metazoa; phylum Mollusca; class Bivalvia; order Pterioida; family Pteriidae; genus Pinctada; species Pinctada imbricata. The sequence continues at coordinate 38,897,829 of VSWD01000001.1, forward strand.
AAGGAATGCACATGTGAAATATGAAAGCCCAATCTGTATTGGTTTAAAAGTTATAAGCAAGGTTAAAGTTTTTGTGCATGCGCACGCAGACGCAGACGCAGACGCCGACGCCGGGGGTATGACAATAGCTCTCCGGACATTCGTCCCGGCGAGCTAATAATAAATACACTTGCTGTGTGTTGTAAACCCATAACAATACACAAATTAAGACACTTATTTTCTATTTGCTTTAATTCCTACCTCTTCAACTGCATCTCTGATATTCTATATATATATCTCTCTTATAATGTCTGCTGTGCAGTGCTCTCTGTATCATAGGCTGAATTGGGGTCCCTCATGGTAAGCATCATCAGGAATCTTCGAAATCTTCATTTTAGGACTTAAAAATTGGTGTACTGGAGGAAAAGAGGATCTCTCGAGGAAAGTATTTTCAGAGGGTAAGAGGATCTCTCAAGGAAGGCATTTTCCAAGGAGGGCATTTTCAGAGGGAAAGAGGATCACTCAAGGAAGACATTTTCAGAGGTAGAAAATCCCAAGGAGGGCATTTTCAGAGGTTGAGAATCCCAAGGAAGACATTTTCAGAGGTAGAGAATCCTAAAGAGGGCATTTTCAGAGGGAGAGAATCCCAAGGAAGACATTTTCAGAGGTAGAGAATCCCAAGGAGGACATTTTCAGAGGGAGAGAATCCCAAGGAGGACATTTTCAGAGGGAGAGAATCCCAAGGAAGACATTTTCAGAGGTAGAGAATCCCAAGGAGGACATTTTCAGAGGGAGAGAATCCCAAGGAGGACATTTTCAGAGGTAGAGAATCCTAAGGAGGGCATTTTCAGGAAATCTTCATACTTTTTGTTAAAGTTGCTTCACTGGAAGAATACAGAGTCCCCTGGAAGGCATCTTTAGGAAATCTTCAAAATCTTCTTATGAGTTAATACACTGGTGGAATGGAGTACCCATGGAATTATAAGGAACCTTTGGAAAAACTTCAAAATGATACAGTAAATTGAAGGAATGGTGAACCTCATGGAAGGAATCTATAGGAAATTTTCAAAATCTTCTTTTTACAAGTTGGTTAACACAGGTGGTATGAACAGTGATGAAGGAAATCATAAGAAAATCTTCAAAATCATCATTTTATGAGTTCTGTACACTAGGAAAATTGAGGAGTTGATATCTTCAAAAACATGATGGTACACTGAAGGAACTGTTGCCCTCATGGAAGGCTTTTTCAGAAATCTTCAAAATCTTCTTTCTATAAGCTGGTACACAGGCAGAATGGAGGACCTCATAGAAGGCATCTTTAGAAAATCTTCATGGTAAACTGGAGGAACTCATATGGCAGGCATCTTCAGGAAATCTTTGTGGTAAGGATGGCGAGACAAGTTAATGGGCAGCAGAGGGAATTAGAACGACCTTCACACTTGACCTTGATCAACAGGAGACATTTTCCTCTCATCGTGGAATGATAGAATGTCAAGTTCAGCCATTCCAGTATTCACAGCTCAAATCGTATCTTGGATGGAACATTCTCTGCCACAGTTACCCCTTGATCCTGATTTTAATTGGTCTGTGATGGGTTTAGTGAAACAGGAAAGTTTGTCAAGTGGTATAATTACCCAGCAACAGAACTTCAAAGGAGGAATCTAGATTGGACAGACAGTGAGACAACACAGACAGAGTGAACCTACTACTTGATTCAAGAATTCCAACGGCTGTACTTGTCTACATTAGTCTACCTCAAGCACACCACAACCTAAAAATCCTAAACCAAAATACACCAACAGGGGGAAGAAACTCGCCTAAAAATGACCCACCTGTAAAAGAAAAAGAATAAATAAATAAAAAGCGGGCCTAATAATGTAGGCAAGTAGTCATTTCTGAATTCTTGGATCAAACATTTGTGGAATCACCCTGCCTGTGCTACTTCATCGTCTGCCAACCTGGATCCTTCCTTCAAAGTTCTATTAGAGTGATTATAACATTTGCTTCCCTTTCCCACTCCACTACTCACCACAGATCAACCTACTAACAAGACCAAGGGGTAACTCAGAGAATGTTCCATGCAAGATACGATTTGAGCCGCAAATGCTGGAATACCAAAATATGACATCCAACATTCCATGATGAGGGGAAGATGCTTCCTGTTGATCAAGGTCAAGTATGAAAGTCGTTCTGATTCCATCCCTGGTACCATTCCCAGGTCTCTGTCGTACCAAATCACACAAAGACTCTGAACATGCTGAAGTAAAAGTCATTCAATAGCAATCATCATTTCCCCATGAATCTGAATTGGCTGGTCCTATGTGTTTGTTCCTTCCACAACTATTGTTCTTCTGTTTCCTCCTTCAACCATTTATGTTCCTTCTATTTGTCTATTCCTTCCACCATTAATATGATCTTCTACCATTTATCCATTACTTCCATAATTTTAAATTTGTTCTTCTACCAAATCATTCCGTCCACCAATTTTGTCCTCTTTTTTCCATCCATTTTGTTCCTCCTATTTATCCATTCCTTCAACCAATTTTGTTCTTCTATCTATTCATTCCTTCCACAATTTTGTTCCATCTATAGATTCCTTCCACCATTTTTGTTCCATCTTTTCATTCCTTCTACCATTTTTGTTCCTTCTATCTAATCATTTCTTCCACCATTTTTGTTCCTTCTATCTATCCATTCCTTCCACCATTTTTGTTCTTTCTATCTATCCATTCCTTCCATCATTTTTGTTCCTTCTATCTATCCATTCTTTCAACCAATTTTCTTCTTCTATCTATTCATTCCTTCCACAATTTTGTTCCATCTATATATTCCTTTCACCATTTTTGTTCCATCTATTCATTCATTCCACCATTTTTGTTCCTTCTATCTATTCATTCCTTCCACCATTTTTGTTCCTTATATCTATCCATTCCTTCCTCCATTTTTGTTTCTTCTATCTAGTCATTCCTTCCACCATTTTGTCCCCCCCCCCCATTAATTCATCTTCTTTCCACTCACTCATTCACCATTTTTGTTCTACCTATTCATTCCTGCCACCATTTTTGTTCCTTCTTTCTATTCATTCCTTCCACCATTTTTGTTCCTTCTATCTTTTCATTCCATCCACCATTTTTGTTCCTTTTTTCTATTCATTCCTTCCACCATTTTTGTTCCTTCTATCTATCCATTCCTTTCACCAGTTTTGTTCCTTCTATCTATCACCATTTGTGTTCCTTCTATCTATTCATTCCTACCACCATTTTTGTTCCTTCTATCTATTCATTCCTTCGACAAAATTTTGTTCCTTCTATCTATCCATTCCTTCCACCATTTTTGTTCCTTCTATCTATTCATTCCTTCCACCATTTTTGTTCCTTCTATCTATCCATTCCTTCCTCCACTTTTGTTCCGTCTATCTAGTCATTCCTTCCACCATTTTGCCCCCCCCCCCATTTATTCATTTTCTTTCTACTCACTCCTTTACCATTTTTGTTCTATCTATTCATTCCTGCCACCATTTTTGTTCCTTCTTTCTATTCATTCCTTCCACCATTTATGTTCCTTCTATCTTTTCATTCCATACACCATTTTTGTTCCTTTTTTCTATTCATTCCTTTTGACAAAATTTTGTTCCTTCTATCTATTCATTCCATCCACCATATTTGTTCATTCTATATATACACAAATTTGTTTCTTCTATCTATTCATTCCATCCACAAAATGTTGTTCCTTCTATCTATCCATTCCTTCCACCATTTTGTTCCTTCTATCCATCCATTCCTTCCTCCATCTCCATTTTTGTTCCTTCTATCTATCACCATTTGTGTTCCTTCTATCTATTCATTCCTTCCACCATTTTTGTTCCTTCTATCTATCCATTCCTTCCACCATTTTTGTTCCTTCTATCTATCCATTCCTTCCACCATTTTTGTTCCTTCTATCTATCCATTCCTTCCACCAATTTTGTTCCTTCTATCTATTCATTCTTTCCTCAATTTTTGTTCCTTCTATCTATCACCATTTGTGTTCCTTCTATCTATTCATTCCTACCACCATTTTTGTTCTCCCCATTTATTCATCTTCTTTCTTCTCATTCCTTTACCATTTTTGTTCCCATTTACTCATTCCCTCCACCATTTTTGTTCCTTTTTTCTATTCATTCCTTCCACCATTTTTGTTCCTTCTCTCTATTCATTTCTTCCACCATTTTTGTTCCTTCCATCTATTCATTCCATCCACCACTTTTGTTCCTATCTATTCATTCCTTCCACCATTTTTGTTCCTTCTTTCTATTCATTCCTTCCATCTATCACCATTTTTGTTCCTTCTATCTATTCATTCCTTCCACCATTTTTGTTCCTATCTACTCATTCCTTCCACCATTTTTTCCTTCTATCCTTTGATTTCTTCTACCATTTTTGTTCCTTCTATCTATGTATTTCTTCACCCATTTTTGTTCCTTCTATCTATTCATTCCTTCCACCATTTTTGTTCCTTCTATCTATTCATTCCTTCAACCATTTTAATTCCATCTATTCATTCCTTTAACATTTTTTGTTCCTTCCCTCTATTCATGCTTTCTACCATTTTTGTTCCTTCTATCTATTCATTCCTTCCATAACTTTTGATTCTTCTATTTAATTTATTCCTTCAACGGTTTTGTTCCTTCTGTCTATTAATTACTTCCATCACTGTGCCCCCCCCCCCTTCTTTCCATTTTTATTCTATCTATTCATTTTGTTGCAGAATTTTTGTTCCTTCTACCTATTCATTCCTTGAACCATTTTTTGTTCATTCCATCTATTCATTCCTCCTTCCACAAGTTTGTTACCCCTATCTATACATTTTGCTCTACCTCTTCATTACTTCCACTATTTTTGTTCCTTTTATGTATTCCTTCCTTCCACCAATTTTGTTCCATCTATCCATTCATTCCTTCCACCATTTTGTTCATCCAATTTTTTCATGTTTGTTATATCTATTCCTTCCACCATTTTTGTTCCTTCTATCTATTCATTCCATCCACTATTTTTGTTCATTCTATACATACACAAATTTGTTCCTTCTATCTAGTCATTCCTTCCACCATATTTGTTCCTTCTATCTATTCACTCCTTCCACAAAACTTTGTTCCTTCTATCTATCCATTCTTTCCACCATTTTTGTTCCTTCTATCTATTCATTCCTTCCTCCAATTTTGTTCCTTCTATCTAATACCATTTGTGTTCCTTCAATTCATTCCTTCCACAAAACTTTGTTCCTTCTATCTATCCATTCCTGCCACCATTTTCGTTCCTTCTATCTATCCATTCCTTCCACCATTTTTGTTCCTTCTATCTATTCATTCCTTCCTCCAATTTTGTTCCTTCTATCTAATACCATTTGTGTTCCTTCTATCTATTCATTCCTTCCTCCATTTTTGTTCTCCCCATTTTTTTCAACCTCTTCTACTCATTCCTTCGCCATATTTGTTCCTATCTGTTCATTCTTTCCACAATTTTGTTCCTTCTTTCTATTCATTCCTTCCACCATTTTTGTTCCTTCTATCTATTTATTTCTTCCACCATTTTTGTTCCTTCTATCTATTCATTCCATCCACCATGTTTGTTCCTTCCACCTAGTCATTCCTTCCACCATTCTTAATCCTTCTATCTATTCATTCCTTCCAGCAAATTTTGTTCCTTATATCTTCATTCTTTCCACCATTTTTGTTCCTTCTATCTATTTATTTCTTCCAACATTTTTGTTCCTTCTATCTATTCATTACATCCACCATTTTTGTTCCTTCTATCTATTCATTCCTTCCACCAAATTTTGTTCCTTATATCTTCATTCTTTCCACCATATTTGTTCGTTCTATCTACCGGTATTCATTCCTTCCACCATTTTTGTTCCTTCTATCTATTCATTCCTTCCACCATTTTTGTTCCTTCTATCTATTGATTTCTTCTACCATTTTTGTTCCTTCTATCTATGTATTTCTCCAACCATTTTTGTTCCTTCTATCTATTCACTCTTCCACCATTTTGTTCCTTCTATCTATGTATTTCTCCAACCATTTTTGTTCCTTCTATCTATTAATTCTTCCACCATATTTGTTCCTTCTATCTATACATTCCTTCCACCATTTTTTTCCTTCTATCTATTCATTCCTTCCACCATTTTTGTTCCTTCCCTCTTTTCATTCTTTCTACCATTTTTGTTCCTTTTATCTATTCATTCCTTCCATAACTTTTGATTCTTCTTTCTAATTTATTCCTTCAACCATTTCATTTCTTCTATCTATTCATTCCTTCCATCATTTTGCCCCCCCCCCCTTTCCCCTTCTTTCCATTTTTCTTCTATCTATTCATTTCTTGCAGAATTTTTGTTCCTTCTATCTATTCATTCCTTCCACCATATTTGTTCCTTCTGTCTATTCATTCCTTCCACAATTTTGTCCTCCCTATCTTTTTTGTCTTTCTATATTTACTCAATCCACAATTTTTGTTCTACCTCTTCATTCCTTTCACCATTTCGTTCTATCTATTCATTCTTTCCACCATTTTTGTTCCATCTATTCATTGCTTCCACCTTTTTTATTCTTTCTTTCTATTCATTCCCTCCACAATTTTTTGTTCCTTCTTTATATTCATTCCTTCCACAATTTTTGTTCCTTCTATCTTTTCATTCCTTTCCACCATTTTTGTTCCTTCTATCTATTCAATCCTTCCACCATTTTTTTCTATCTATTTGTTCCTTCCACCATTTTTATTCTTTCTATCTATTCATTCCTTCCACATTTTTTGCTGCTTCAATTTATTCATTCCTTCCACCATTTTTGTTTCTTCCATCTATGAATTCCTTCCACCATTTTTGTTCCTTCTATCTATTCATTCCTTCCGACCATTTTTTATTCCATCCATTTATTCCTTCCACAATTTTTGTTCTTTCCCTCTATTCATTCTATCCACCATTTTGTTCCTTCTATCTATTCCTTCCTTCCATAACTTTTGATTCTTCTATCTTTTTAATTCTATAACCATTTTGTTCCTTCTATCTATTCATTCCTTCCATCACTTTGCCCTCCCCCCCTTCTTTCCATTTCTGTTTATCTATTCATTTCTTCCAGAATTCTCCTCCTTCTATCAACCATGTTTGTTCCTTCTATGTATTCATTCCTACCACCATTTTGTTCATCCAATCTATTCATGTTTGTTCTATCTATTCATTCCTTCCACCATTTTGTTCCTTCTGTCTATTCATTCCTTCCACAATTTTGTCCCCCCAATCTATTCTTTTTTGTTGTCTATTCATTTCTTCCACCATTTTTGTCTTACTATCTATTAATTCCTTCCACCATTTTTGTTCCTTCTATCTATTCATCCCTTCCACCAATTTTGTTCCATCTATCTATTCATTCCTTCCACCATATTTGTTCCTTCTACCTATTCAATTTTTCCACCATTTTTGCTCCTTCTATATATTCATTCCTTCCACCATTTTCTTTCCCCCATTTATTCAGATCGTCCTATTCATTACTTCCACCATTTTTGTTCCTTCTATTCATTCATTCCTTCAACCATTTTGTCCCCACTATCCATTCATTTTTCTTCTATCTATTCATTTCTTCCACAATTTTTCATCCTTCTATTAGTCATTCCTTCCACCATTTTTATTCCATCTATTCATTCCTTATACCATTTTTGTTCCTACCTCTATTCATTCTTTCCACCATTTTTGTTCCTTCTATCTATTCATTCCTTCCTTCATTTTATTCCATCAATTCATTCCTTCCACCATTTTTGTTCCTCCCTCTATTCATTCTTTCCACCAATTTTGTTCTATCTATTCATTCCTTCTACCATTTTCATTCCATCTATTCGTTTCTTCCACCATTTTTGTTCTATCTATTCATTCCTTCCTCCATTTTAATTCCATCAATTCATTCCTTCCACCATTTTTGTTCCTTCCTTCTATTTATTCTTTCCATCATTTTTGTTCCTTCTATCTATTTCTTCCCTCTTCCATTTTTATTCCTTCCCTCTATCAATTCTTTCTACCATTTTTGTTCCTTCAATCTATTCATTCCTTCCAGTTTTTTGTTTCTACTATCAATTTTATCCTTCAACCATTTTGTTCCTTCTATCTATTCATTCCTTTCATCACTTTGTCCCCCCCATCTTTTCATTTTTGTAATATCTATTCATTCATTTCAAAGTTTTGTTCCCCCTATCTATACATTTTCTTCTATCTATTCATTCCTTCCACCACATTTTGTTCCTTATATGTATTCATTCCTTCCATCATTTTTGTTGCTTCTATCTATTCATTCCTTCCACCATCTTTGTTCCTTCTACCTATTCATTCCTTCCACCATTTTGTTCTACCTATTCATTCCTTCCACCATTTTTGTTCCTGCTATCTATTCCTTCCTTCCACCATTTTGTTCTATCTTTTCATTCCTTCCACCATTTTTGTTGCTTCTATCTATTCATTCCTTCCACCATTTTGTTCTATCTATTCATTCCTTCCACCAATTTGTTCTATCTGTTCATTCCTTCCACCAATTTGTTTTATCTGTTCACCTTCCACCATTTTTATTCTATCTATTCATTCCTTCCACCATTTTTGTTCCTTCTACGTATTCATTCCTTCCGCCATTTTGTTACGTATCATTCCTTCCGCCATTTTGTTCTATTCATTCCTTCCACCATTTTTATTCTATCTATTTATTCCTTCCACAATTTTGTTGCCTCTATCTATTTATTCCTCCACCATTTTTGTTTCTTCTACCTATTCATTCCTTCCACCATTTTTGTTCCTTCTATCTATTCCTTCCTTCCACCATTTTGTTCTACCTATTCATTCCTTCCACCATTTTGTTCTACGTATTCATTCCTTCCACCATTTTGTTCTAATTTTTCATTCCTTCTACCATTTTTGTTGCTTCTTTCTATTTATTCCTTCCACCATTTTTTGTTCATTCTACCTATGATTCATTCCTTTCACCATTTTGTTCCCCCTATCTATTCTTTTTTGTTTTATCTCTTCATTACTTCCACCATTTTCATTCCTTATGTCTGTTAATTCTCTCCACCATTTACATTCTATTAGTTTGTTCCTTCATTCAATTTTGATCCTTCTGTCTGTTTCTTCCACCATTTTCGATCTTCATCTGTTCATTCCTTCCCTTATTTTTCCTCCTTTATTTCTTCATCTTCTAGCTTTTCATGTCTTCCTCCATAATGAGAGAGAGAGAGATTGAGAGAGAGATCAAGAGAGAGAGATCAAGAGAGAGATTGAGAGAGAGAGATCAAGAGAGAGATTGAGAGAGAGAGATCAAGAGAGAGATTGAGAGAGAGAGATCAAGAGAGAGATTGAGAGAGAGATCAAGAGAGATTGAGAGAGAGAGATCAAGAGAGATTGAGAGAGAGAGATCAAGAGAGAGATTGAGAGAGAGAGATCAAGAGAGAGATTGAGAGAGAGAGAGATCAAGAGAGAGATTGAGAGAGAGAGATCAAGAGAGAGATTGAGAGAGAGAGATCAAGAGAGAGATTGAGAGAGAGATCAAGAGAGAGATTGAGAGAGAGAGATCAAGAGAGAGATTGAAAGAGAGGAGAGATTGAGAGAGAGGAGAGATCGAGATAGAGATCGAATGAGAGAGAGGGGGGGGGGGGGGTGTATAAGATTTCATTATCTACATTCTGCTTATGGCTCTAAGACTTCTATCCTGAATATCTATTTGCAACACTGCATCTTCTTAGGTCCTCCAAAATTTTGCTCTCTGCTCTTCAACATGTATAATGTATTCAATAGTTGTCCATGCCTTTGCCATTCTCTCTTCTAAAAAAAAACAGGTAATCACAGATTATAAAGCTCACCTTGCAACAGCAAAGTTTTCATTGAAAAATATGCATTTTTCCCAAAAATATCCATTCAGCAATGAAAGTTTCAAGGAGTATTATTTTTTTCCAAAATAATGTAACAATCTGAGCCTATACCATGTATCGTTTATGTCGGTTTCAAATATTATGCGATATGAAAATAGAGTTATCTCCCTGTAGTCGCAACCCTAACTTTAATCTGATTACTCAAGCATGGAATGTGGGTCAGATGCAGCATCTGTACCATGTATTGCTTTAAGCATCCTTAGATGCATCATCCACACAAGTTTGGTTGATGTAGGACTTATAGAAAGGCAGGAATGGCCCTGTCCCGATTTTACTAAACCTGGTCACTCAAGCATGAAATTAAGGTAAGCTGCAACCACCGTACCATGCACTGTTGTAAGCATCTTCAGATGCATCAAGCAAACAACTTTGGATGAGCTAGGACTTATAGTAAGGCAGGAAAGGACCTGTTCCATTTTACCTTACATGCTCACTCAAGCGTAAAATGTGGGTCAGATGCAGCCTCCGTACCAATTGCATTGCAGTAAGCATCCTTAGATGCATCATCAATGCAAGTCTGGTTGATGCAGGACTTATAGTAAGGCTGGAATGGACCTGTCCATTTATCTAACCTGCTCACTAAAGCATGAAATGTGGGTTAGATACAGTCTCCGTGCCATGCATTGTTGTAAGCATCCTCAGATGCATCATTCATGCAAGTTTGGTTTGTGTAGAACTTATTGTAAGGTGGGAATGGACGTGTCCCATTTTACCTAACCTGCTTACTCAAGCATAAAATGTAGGTCAGATGCAGCCTCAATACCATGCACTGTTGTAAGCATCCTTAGATGCATCATCTATGCAAGTTTGGTTGATGTAGGACTTATAGTTTGGCAGGAATGGACCTGTCCCATTTTACCTAACCTGCTCACTCAAGCATGAAATGTAGGTCAGATGCAGCCTCCGTACCATGCATTGTTGTAAGCATCCTCAGATGCATCATCCATGCAAGTTTGGTTGATGTACATGTAGGACTTATAGTTTGGTGGGAATGGACCTGTCCCATTTTGCTTAACCTATAGTGTGGACGCCGACACCGACGCGATAGCATAAGCCATCCCCTCTACTTCGTCGAGGTGAGCTAAAAATCAATCAAGCCTAAAAACGTAGGTCAAGGTCATTTTATGACAGTCTCATGAAAGAATTATATTATATCCAATATGCAAGTTTGGTACATGTAGCATTTATACTTTGTTCAATATTGGCTTTTAAAGGCAAAATCATTCCAGCAGAATTAAGTAGGTCAGATGCTGCATCCAATGCATGGGTTTACCTAAGCATCCCAAGATGAATCACTTGTGCAAGTTTGGTTACTGTAGCATCAGTACTTTGTCAGATACTAAGCTACTCTAAAAACTTTAATAGGCAAGGACATGAGTCACTGAACAGATGAATTTTCTGATGCATGGGTTCATCTCAGCATCACAAGATGAATCACTTGTGTAAGTTTGATTACTGTAGCATCAGTACTTTGTCAGATACTAAGCTACTCTAAAACCTTTAATAGGAAAGGACATGAGTCACTGAACAGATGAATTTTCTGATGCATGGGTTCATCTCAGCATCCCAAGATGAATCACTTGTGCAAGTTTGGTTACTGTAGTACAAGTACTTTGTCAGATATTGATCTTCCCCAAAGCTTTAATAAAACACGGATGCGAGTCACTGAACCCGAAAATTTAGGTCAGATGCAGCATCCCATACATGAGTTCATCTTAGCAGGAAGTTTGTTTAGCACTCGCCCAGTCACATTTGCGATTAAATTTGGCGCTGGGCGACTTCAAATTCGGAAATTACTCGCCCAACTGGCGACTGAGTAAAATCTTGTCCGAAAAAATCTGTTTCGTATTTTTTCCGTTCCATTTAGTTCGAGGCAAAAATCATAGTCAATCATGGGCTGATCTATAGTTGAGGAGTGTGCCGTTGTGAAATCAAGCGCTCATATTACCAAGATCACTCCTTAGTTTCATTTTGCAATTTTTATAAAGAATTTGAGGGGGCGAGTGTCGCACACCCAGCGGCATGTGGCGTTTCATTAAAGATGAGAGACAGTGTGATAGAGATGAGGGACAGGGTGATGGAGATGAGGGACAGGTTGATAGAGATGAGGGACAAGGTGATGGAGATGAGGGACAGTGTGATAGAGATGAGGGACAGGGTGATAGAAATGAGGAACAGGGTGATAGAAATTTTGTGATGGAAGTGACAGTGACAGTGACATAGATGATGAATATGAAATAGAAAGAAACTTATTTGAATTAGAGATGGAAATGGAATTTTAATCTTGCAATTTTATTGTGTCATCATTTCATGTTGAATTGTCATAAAATAGTTAATCAAATATTGCTTTTCATCCTTTTCATAATTGTGATTACAAAAAAAATGCCGAAGAAAAATTGGGCTCCTAAAATTTAAGCTGGGCCCCTAAATTTTCTGTTGCCAGGGGCCCAATTGGCTACCAAGGTTTTAAAGTTAAACAAACTCCCTGCCTTAGCATCCCAAGATGAATCACTTGTGCTTGCTAGTTTGGTTACTGTAGCATCAGTACTTTGTCAGATACTAAGCTACCCCAAAATCTTTAACCGGACGGGAATGTGGATGCAGGTGCGTGAGGTATAGCATAAGCTCATCTCAACTTTGTCGAGGTGAGCTTAAAATTATGTAAAAAAATAAAACACCGCTAAAGACGGTATGGCCGGATTGCAAAGTAAGTTTTTGTCACCAACTGGGTCAAGGTCACTAAGTCAAATATTACAGCATACATTGAGAGGTCTTGTCAGAGGCAATCTACATGTATAATCTAAAGTTTCTACTGTATACAGTTCCTTAAATTTTGCTTAAACCAGGAACTTTAACCAAAGTCTTTAACTAGGTCAAAGTCCAAGGTCAAGGCACTAGGTCTAATGTTATGGCATAAATTGAAAGGTCTCGTCATGGGCAACCTAAATGTATAATAAAAGGTTTCTACTGCATACACTTCCTTAGATTTTGCTTAAACCAGATACTTTAACCAAAATCTTTAACTAGGTCAAAGTTTAAGGTCAAGGTCACTGGGTCATATGTTACGGCATAAATTGAAAGGTCTCATCATGGGCAACCTAAATGTATAATATAAGGTTTCTACTGCATACAGTTCCTTAGATTTTGCTTAAACCAGAAACTTTAACCAAAATCTTTAACTAGGTCAAAGTCCAAGGTCAAGGTCACTGGGTCAAATGTTACGGCATAAATTGAAAGGTCTCATCATTGGCAACCTAAATGTATAATATAAGGTTTCTACTGCATACAGTTCCTTAGATTTTGCTTAAACCAGAAACTTTAACCAAAATCTTTAACTAGGTCAAAGTCCAAGGTCAAGGTCACTAGGTCCAATGTTATGGCATAAATTGAAAGGTCTTATCATGGGAAACCTATATGTATAATATAAGGTTTCTACTGCATACAGTTCCTTAGATTTTGCTTAAACCAGAAACTTTAACCAAAATCTTTAACTAGGTCAAAGTCCAAGGTCAAGGTCACTAGGTCAAACGTTACGGCATAAAATGAAAGATCTTGTCATGGGCAACCTTCATGTATAATATAAAGTTTCTACTGCATATAGTTCCTTAGACTTTGCCTCAACCAGAAACTTTAACCAAAATGTTGACGGCAGACGGACGGACGGACGGACAGATGCACATCGTCAATCTATAGACCGGAATTGCTTTGCAATCCGGCCAACAATTAATTATTTTCATTTTATTTTATCTGACTTTTAAAGTACAGTTAATAAAAAGATAGTGTAAATCAAAATGCCTTCCATACATGTACATTTACAGTCTGACCTTGACATCTGGCATTTTGACACCAAAATCAATCCTCATGGTCAATCTATGTGTGAAGTGTGACATCACTCTAGGCCTCAGCCCCAAAAATAATCCATTTTATTGGATATTGCCGGTAAAAATTTCTTTGGTCAGATAAAAGTTAACAACTATTATTTGGACTGATAAGCATCCCTAAATGTCTGATATTAAACATTGATGTTTTCAAGAACTAGTTGACCATGACCTTTAGCCTTTTGACCCAAAAATCAAAAGGGATCCTTTTGGGGTTATTGGCAATATATTTAAACAGTTTCATTACTATCATGACTAAAGGTCAAGACGTACTGAAGTTACAAAGCTGAAATATGCTGCTGAATTATGTTTTCCTTACATGTCAAGGTTGTCAACTGTTGATCTTCTCAAGGTTGACCTTTGACCTTTTTACCCAAAAATCTATGGGATCCTCTATTCCTCATGGACAATCTATGTGTGAAGTTTCATCACTCTAGGTCAAGATGTTAGGGAGCAGAAACACTGTTTTCCATAATTCTAATAGTGACCTTGACCTTCTGACCCCTAAATCAATAAAGCCTACGCTCACGCAGCAAGATACGCCCGTTGGGATTTTTTTCACAACACCAAAATATTTAAGTCCCATAACTCCATACGGACAAATTGGATGAACCTAGCTTAAAATCGAAAGGCGGCTTCCTCTTCAAAGTCTGATCAAAATGTACAAATATCATGAAAATCTGTTGACACATATTCAAGTTATTGCGTTCCATGCACCTATATTTTGCCCTTAGCTTAACATGTATGTGCATACAACCCCCCCCCCCCCCCCCATTACACATAATTTCTGGATTATGTGACAAAAAATTCAAGAACCCCTTATAAATGTGAAAGAACATCCTTTCTACTTGAAGTATACAAAATTTCAAAACATTTCAACAAGAAATAGATTTTTAAATAATTTTTAACTATTTTAGTATATTTTCACTGTATTTTAAAATATCTAAGTCCCATAACTCTGTAACGACATATCGAATGAACCTGAAAATCGAAAAGCGGCTTCCTCTCCATAGTCCAATCAAAATGTATGAATATCATGAAAATCCGTTGACGCATATTCAAGTTATTGCGTTCCATGCGCCTATATTTTGCCCATAGCTTAACATGTATGTGCATATAACCCCCCCCCCTTCCTATTACACACAATATCTCGCTTATGCGACCAAAAAATGAAAAACCCGTTACATATGTCAAAGAGCATCCTTTCTACCTTAAGTATACAAAATTTCAAAACATTTCGACCAGAAATAGATTTTTAAATAATTTTTAAATATTTTAGTATATTTTCACTGTATTTTAAAAATCTAAGTCCCATAACTCTGTAACGACAAATTGGATGAACCTGAAAATCGAAAGGCGGCTTCCTCTCCACAGTCTGATCACTATGTATAAATTTCATAAAAATCCGTTGACGCGTATTCAAGTTATTGCGTTCCATAGGCGGACGGACAGACGGACAGACGGACGGACGGACGGACGGACAGACGGACGGACTTCGCCATACCATAATACGTCCCGTCAAATGACGGGCGTATAAAAAGGCTTTTTCTTGTGTTGTTAGCACTATACAAATATGTAAAGAATTAGTTGATTTAGGGTGTGGAAATGCTTTTAAACTATATTTTCCCTATATAACAAGTGTGACCTTGACCTTTCGACACAAAAAGCAATAGGGATCGATCCTTCTTAACCCATGGACAATCTATGTGTAAAGTTTCACAACTCTAACCATCTAAGCTCAGAATTACATGACTTATGATGAGGATACAAATTTTTGTACATGGACAGACAGACAGACATGCACATGTACTATCCAAATGCAATTTTCATTGCCTAAGCTATCAGACTAGTATGTATCTTGAAAATAAACAGACAATTTATTTCATAAGCAATACTAACTTTTTCTTCTATCTGAGTTTTGCTTGCTTTTCATTTGCTGTTGTTCCTCCATTAGTGCTCTTCATGATCCCCCATGTTGCTGTCTTCCTTCTGACTTTCTCGATCCATCTGCTACCAAGCCAGACCACATCTTCTCATGTCCTATAATATATAAAGAAAACTTAGATAAAAATTTATTATTTCTTTCTTTCATTCAAGTATAATGGATATTGAAAACTTACTGTAAACGGGTTTAATTTTGCAGTGTCAAAAGTTTGTGTTTTTCTGCATATAGCCAATTGCAGTGGTTTTAATCCAACGGCATGGAAGGTTGAAGAAAAAATAAAAAATATGTTTGGGAAACATAAATGCCCCCAGTGGCAGCTTTGAGAATATGGCAATAAAAATAAATGCAAAGGTCACCAAGTCAAAAGTCATGAAGTATCAAATGAAAACTCTAGTCATGAGGAATCTACAGGGATTTTTCTAGCCCCTGATGTCAGGGGCCTGGGCCTATGAAACTGGGAATTTTACAACATTTTAACCTAAATTGGGAAAGGAATTTCAAACAACAGAAAGATATATTCATGCAAATTATCCCTTATCATATCAATTGTCTGTATTTTGAATCCTTCCTTGAGTTAAACTAACACAACATGTTTGTTCTACTTTCGCTTTACTTTCAGTTAATGATACATAAATTGGAAATGAATTTCTCGTTTTGGAGAAAAGATTGAATTGGGAATTTTTAGGTCTAAAATTGGGAAAAAGTACCTCTTTTTGACGTTGGGAATGGGGCCGAATTTCGGCCCCCTACAGACCCTAAAAAAATCCCTGATCTATGTGTGAAATATTAAAGCCTTACCCCTTATAGTTTAAAAGTAGGTCAAAGGTCAAGGCCACTAGGTAAAAAGTCATGGTACCAAATAAAAGCTCTGGTTATGAGGAATCTTTATGAAATTTCAAAGCCCTACCCCTTATAGTTCAAAAGTATGTCAAAGGTCAAGGTCACCTAGGTCAAAAGTCATGATATCAAATGAAAGCACTGGTCATGATAAATCTACATGTATGTGTTAAGTATCAAAAGTATTTAAAAGTAGGTTAAAGGTCAATGCCAAGGTCACTAGGACTTAAGTCATGGTATCAAATGAAAGTGATTGACATGAGGAATCTATAAGTGAAATATCAAAGCCCTACCCTGAAAGTTCAAAAGTAGGTCAAAGGCCAAGGTCACAGGGTCAAAGGTCATGATATCAAATGAAAGTCCTGGTCATAATAAATCTATATGTTTAGTACCAAAGCCTTGTTCCATTTAGTTTAAAAGTATTTTAAAGGTCAAGGCCAAGGTCACTAGGACAAAAGTCATGGTATCAAATGAAAGCTCTGGTCACAAGGAATATATATGTGAAATATCAAAGCCCTAGCTTTTTAGTTTTAAAGTAGGTCAAAGTTCAACACCAAGGTCAGTAGGCCAAAAGTCATTGTATCAAATGAAAGCTCTAGTCATAAGGAATCTATATGTGAAATATCAAACACCTACCCCTTATAGTTCAAAAGTAGGTCAACAGTCAAGGCCAAGATAAGTTCTGACTAGGTCAAAAGTCAAGATCTGAAATGGAAAGTCTGGTCATGAGGTATCCACATATGAAATAGCAAAGCCAAACCCTTTTCAGTACATGATATATAGCCCAGGTTTATTTTTTTTCAAAAATAGACCAAAGGTCAATATCAATGGCACTAAGGTCAAAAGTCTAGGTCTCAAATGAAATGTGGTATCCACATGTGAAATATCAAAGCCATACCCTTTGTAGCACATGAGATATAGCCCAGGTTAAAGTTTTTTAAAAGTAGGTCAAACATCAAGGTCAGGGTCTCTAGGTCAAAACTCGTGGTCCAAAATGAAAGATCTGGTCATAAGGTATCAACATGTGAAATATAAAAGCCCTACCATTTATGGTTCAAAAGACATAACCAAGTTTTTCACTTATTAGTTTGCAGCCCCCACTTCCATTTGCTAAGATATCTCAAAAACATTAAATTTCTAAAAACCCATAATATATATGACATAGGAAATGCATCACTTCAACTATACAAAAGTTGAAGGCGTTTCAGGAAGAAATAGATTTTATATGAACTTTTTTTAGTATTTTCCTTAACAATTGAAAAAAAAGTAGGTCAAAGTTCAAGGTCAGAAAATTTGAAAATCATGTTCCATTCAAAAGTCATGCCCATTGCGATGTTAAAGTTTTTCAGACAAACGGACAGGCAGGCCAAAAACTATATGCATAAAAAAACCCGGTCTAATTCAAAATCATAATCATCAAGGTCAAGGTCAATCTTCAAGGTTTTAACTTCTGTACCAGAATCCAGTTCCACTAACCGAGTCCTACAACATGTACCTCTATGGCAAGTTTGATTATTCTATTACAGGGATTACCCTAGCCCTGCAGAGTAATGAGATAATAATCTCATTTGCTAAAAAACAATGAAATTTTCTCGATTTCAACATGTTCAATGAGATTTTGAATGTATTTGTTCGAAAAAATAGTGAAAAAATCAATTATACTTTCTGAGATTTTGTGTTCACAAGATTACATAGAGTTATATAGGAGAAAATGACCACAACCATTTTCCAAGACCCTGAGGGTCAGGGGCCAAAACAAAATATCAGGTGCACAACTAGACCATGGCATGGGCTCAATAAATTGCAAGAAGAATTACTTCCTTATCAATTATAGTTTTTGAGAAATGGTGTTCACAAGATTACATAGAGTTATATAGTAGAAAATGACCACACCCATTTTCCAAGACCGTGGGGTCAGGGGCCAAAACAAAATATCTGGTGCACAACTGGACCATAGGCTCAATAAATTGCAGGAAGAATTATTTCCCTATCAATTATGCTTTCTCAGAAATGGTGTTCACAAGATTACATAGAGTTATATAGGAGAAACTGACCACACCCATTTTCCAAGACCCTGGGGGTCATGGGCCAAAACAAAATATCAAGTGCCGACTAGACCAAAGACTTGTTATAATGCAAAAAGAATTTACTCTCTATCATTTTTACTTTTTTTGAGAATTTATGTTCACAAGATTACATACATGTAGGGTTGTATAGAAAATGACCACACCCATTTTCCAAGACCCTGGGGGTCAGGGACTCAAACAAAATATCAGGTGCACAACTGCACCACAAACCCATTTTATTGCAAAAAAGGAATTATTTCCCTATCAATTGTAGTTTCTGAGAAATGTTGTTCAACTTTAAAATCACATAGAGTTTTTAGGAGAAAATGACCACAGCCATTTTCAAATACCCTGGGGGTCAGGGACTCAAACAAAATATCAGGTGCACAACTGCACCAGAAACCCATTTTATTGCAAAAAAAGAATTTATTCCGTATCAATTATAGTTTCTGAGAAATGGTGTTCAATAGATTACATAGTCTCAGTTTTTAGGAGAAAATGACCACACCCATTTTCCAAGACCCTTGGGGTCAGGGGCCAAAACAAAATACCAGGTGCACAACTGCACTACAAACCCATTTTATTGCAAAAAAGAATTAATTCCTTATCAATTATAGTTTCTGAGAAATGGTACCGTGTTCACAAGATTACATAGAGTTATATAAGAGAAAATGACCACACCCTATTTCCAAGACCCTGGGGGTCAGGGGCCAAAACAAAATATCAGGTGCACAACTAGACCATAAGCTCAATAAATTACAAAAAGAATTATTTCCCTATCAATTATAGTTTCTGAGAAATGGTGTTCACAAGATTACATAGAGTTTAATATACGTGTAGGAGAAAATGACCACACCCATTTTCCAAGACCCTGGGGTCAGGGGCCAAAACAAAATATCAGATGCACAACTACACCATAGGCCCAATATAATGCAAAAAGAATTAATTTCTTACCATTTACAGATTCAGAGGACTGGCATTCATGAGAAAAGTTTAACGGACAGACAGACAGAAGGACAGACCCCGGACACAGGGTGATCGCATAAGCTCCACTGGTCTTTGACCAGTTGAGCTTACAACAACCCATCAGTTATAAAACAACAATTACGGCTTGAATTCAGTCTACTGACACCTGCAGGTTAGATTGGCCCATGAAAATTAGGCATTTGGTATATATTCAAGTGTTACTTTGAATTTCAATTTGTATATATGTTTATGATATATCATTTATGGATCTATTCAAACACCATGACGAAGAAAGTTGAAGGCAAAGTGAGGACGAAAAAATCGATGTCATTTCATGAAATTAAGTTAATCAAGTGTGGCAAGCCATTAGCAAGCCGAAAATTTTCCCAAAGACCTGTATAAACTTAAAGATTTAGCGTAAAACAGAGTATTCTGAATCAATTAATCAATTAACTTTTTTGAAAAAGGGGGACCCGGACCCCGCAGGCCCCCCCCCCTCTAAATCTTCCACTGATTTTTCTCAGACATTTCCTTCAACAGGACACTTCGAACATCTCTGGGGAGTGGCTTCACAGGGGGGGGGGTGTTTCATGCAAGCTCAATTAACCCCCTCCAACATGCACATGTCGATCATTACACATACATGCATTGTTACCGCAGCATAAGAATAGTTGATTTCGTAATGGTGGTTGATTGACGCTAGCAAAAGAAACTTGAATTCTAACACCTGTTTTACCTGTTTACTCTGCTCATGAACGTAAAGTCGTAAACGTACGTACGCGCCAATTTTTCGAAGGTCTCAAATATCGTACATGTCGAGCCCATTATTTCATGAGATAGAGCGAACGAGCAGTTAAACATAAGTTTGCGTGTTGTTTCAGATAAATAAAGCTAAATAATATTGAAATACGTTTTACCATAATCCTAGGTCTTTTTCTTCGTCTTGTCTGGTCTTTGTTCTCTGGCCGCGCGGTCACGTTGGAGGAACTACCTGAATTCTAATCACTACTCGGGAACAATACAAATGTCACGTGACTCTGAGCCCAGCCAGGTGAGGTCGAAAGAAATCACAACATTCTCACTTTCAACGTGTTGATTGGGGATGATTACCAATTATAAGCCTAATCATGGGTGCAATCTATAGCAATACATGTTAGAGGCGAAAATTCAAAAGAATTAAATTAATTTTTAACTTGGGAAAAAACGCCGTTTTATTTATTTTTCTGTTAGATAACTCGGTTAAAAAAAAAGAATAGCAAGAATTTTCAAAACAAAAAATGTAAAAAAAAAGTTTAAAAGTTTGAAAATAATCATTTCGATAAATGATGGCAACCATCGTCATCATTTCTTTGAGGCGCCATTTTACTATTTATTCCCTATTTTTTGATATCACAAATTCAAAATAATTTGTGATATCAAAAATTCTATTTTTTGATATAAAAAAAATTGGGAATAAATAGTAAAACGGCGCCTCATACATTTCCTCATATGAAATTCAAAGTTTTGTATCAGTTGCATTCAGGCGGGTGAAGATATTTTTCACCGCGGGGTGGAAGGGAGTTTCTTCGTATCCTGTACATGGCATATCGCGGCTTAGAAAAAATATATACTAATAAAGGGACGGTGTCCCTGGAAATTAATTCATTTTACAAAATTTAGGAATGCTAAATGTTTCTTTTCACATGAAAGTATACGTTCTCATTTGTATAAATTCAAATTTTCAGGCGAATCTAACGCATACATTCGCAGTTATAGACTATGGAACGCCTTAACAGAAACTCAAATAATTAAAGAACTCTTCAATTTATTAAAAAGCTCTTTAAAAGAATTAGAGAGCTCTACAATTCAATTAAAGAGCTCTTTAATTCTATTATTGCGTTCTTTAATTCATTTATTGCGCTCATAAATACAGTTAGAGAGCTCTCTAGTTCTTTAAAGAGCTCTTTAATTCGCATAATTTATTGAGCGCAATAAATGAAATAAAGAGCTCTATAATTTTATTATTGAGCACAATAAATGAATTAAAGAGGGCAATAATTGTTTTTTGCGCTCAATAATACAATTAGAGAGCTCTTTATTTCTTTTGATGAGCGCAATAAATATGTGGATTAAATAACTCTTTAAAAGAATTAAAGAGCTCTCAAATACAATTATAGAGCTCTTTAATTCATACTTAAAGCCGATTTTTGTAATTAGAGAGTTCTTTTATTCAATTGAAGAGCTCTTCCATTGTTTTACAGAGCTCTATAATTCTTTTAGAGAGCTCTTTAATTATAATATGGACATGTCCATTTTAAAGAGCTCTCTAATACAATTAAACTTAAAAGAGCTCTCTTATACAATTGAAGAGCTTTCTAAAAGAATTAGAGAGCTCTTTAATTGAATTATAGAACTCTGTAAAAGAATTAAAGCTCTGTAAAAGAATTGAAGAGCTCTCTAATTACAATAATCGACAATGTATGAATTAAAGAATTTTAAAGAAATTTAATTAGAGAGCTCATCAATTCTTTTATAGAGCTCTATAATTAATTGAAGAGCTCTTTAATTAATTGAAGAGCTCTCTAATTATTTGAGTTTCTGTTAATTTGGCTTTCTATAATAGACGTTATTTTGAATTTGGGGTGCGCAGCTCTAATTCATTTCACTAGCGCCACCTACAATGCATTGAGTTTTTACAATAGAGGTATATATAGATTTAATTATTAAAAAACTCGACATTATTAGGGCCGTTACTGCATATTTTTAGATAAAACTTTTTATAGATCCTCTTTTCGTTCCTCTATCTAGACCCTTTGGAATAAGTTTTACGTTTTCAATGAAATTTATTTTCAGGGACACTCTATCTTTGAAAATAGAGAAAACTTGTACATTCAAAAGGGCTCTGACCCACTCGATTTTTTAAAAGTATATATTTTGATCCCCAGATAGGTCCGCCCTTGTGTTTTGACGGCTGAATCGTTGCCACTTAATTGGGGGGGGGGGGGGTTCAGGCCGGTGTGCCCCTCTAAAATTCTCGAGAAAAAAAGACGTGCCTGTCATGTCCTGAAATTTTTTGTAGAAATCGTCATTATTCTCAAAAAAATCTGCGAAGAAGTTCCCTAGCTTTCCGAAAATAATGAATGTCATTTTTAGCTATACTGGTCTTTGACCAGTCGAGCTTATGCGATCGCCCTGTGTCCGGCGTCCTGCGTCCGTCCGTCCGTCCGTCCGTCTGTCCATTAAACATTTCTTGTGGTTTCCAGTCCTCTGAAACTGTTGGTGATGGAAAGTTAATTCTTTTATCAACATGATTGGTCTATGGTCTAGTTGTGCACCTGATATTTTGTTTTAGCCCCTGACCCCCAGGGTGTGGGTGTGGGTGTGGTCATTTTCCCTATATAACTCTATGTAATCTTGTGTCACCATTTCTCAGAAAGTATAAATGATAGAAAGTTAATTCTTTTTGCAATATTAAAGGTCTATGATCTAGGTGTGCACCTGAAATTTCATCTAAACCCCTGACCCCTGGGGTCTTAGGAAATGGGTGTGGTCGTTTTCTCCTATATAACTCTATGTAATCTTGTGGTCACCATTTCTCAGAAAGTATAAATGATAGAAAGTTAATTCTTTTTGCAATATTAAAGGTCTATGATCTAGTTGTACATGTACCTGATATTTCATCTGAGCTCCTGACCCCTGGGGTCATAGGAAATGGGTGTGGTCATTTTCTTCTATATTATATGTAATCTTGTGGCCATTATTTCTCAGAAAGTATAAATGATAGAAAGTTAATTCTTTCTGCAATATTAAAGGTCAATGATCTAGTTGTGCACCTGATATTTCATCTGAGCCCCTGACCCCTGGGGTATCAGGAAATAGGTGTGGTCATTATCTCCTATAGACCTCAATGTAATCTTGTGGTCACCATTTCTCAGAAAGTATAAATAATAACAAGTTAAATCTTTTTGCTATATTTTATGTCTATGATTGAGTTGAGCACAAGCTATGTTGTTAGAGCCCCTGATCACCAGGGTCTTAGAAAATGGGTGTGGTCATTTCCTCTTATGGAACATTGTATAATCTTGTGGTCACCATTTCTCAGAAAGGGTAAATGATAGAAAGTTAATTCTTTTTTGCAATGTTCAAGGACTATGATTTAATTGTGCACCTGAAGTTTTGTTTGAGCCCCTTACCCCAGGGTCTTAGACATTGGGTGTGGTCACTTTCTTCTTTATATGCAACTCAATGTAATCTTGTGGTCACGATTTCTTAGAAATTATAAATACACAGGATTATACAGGGTTACACTTTTTTAGCCCCTTACCCTTGGGTCTTAGAAAATAGTTATGTCATTTAGTTATGTATTTTACTAAACAACCAGGAGAGCTTCAGTCTCGTCAGAGACTTCTAGTTCAAGAACTTCTGGACAGTCTTCCAAAATATCTCTCTCTCTCTCTCTCTCTCTCTCTCTCTCTCTCTCTGATGTACTGAATACAAACATGGTCATTTTGACAAGAAAAAAAGAAAAGATAAATCTGGTGCCATGGAAACTAGGTATGTCTACTTATACGAATGTAGCTCATTGAACATTGTGAAATAAGCCTTATTAGAATACTGTCATGTAAACAATGACTTTTAGTCTGGGATGTATCACTGGGTTGGGTGCAACCGCCCCCCCCCCCCCTTGATACTCCAAAACCGGCCTAACTTTGTAGCATTTTTTGCGCTCTTTCAGATAAAAAAATGACATTTGTCTCATGGAAATTTCCATTGCAAAAGTGGTGTTTTTTTTAACATGTTTTTTAGTCAAAAATCACTGAAAATAGGAAAAGAATTATAACTTTTATATGATTGGTGTAAAGTGTTAATATATAGTATTTTCAATGCCCTTTCAGATGAAATAAGTTGCAAGTTTCAATTCTCATTTTTGCTGTATGTTTTTGGGTAAAAAAAAGTTGAATTTTTGCCAAAATTCACAGAAATTTGAGGAAATTTTAATTTATTCCTGCTTCTCAGTTCCTCAATATTGCATATGATCGTTCAATGATGATTTAAAAAACATCTTTAAAGTCTCCTCTTTCAAATGACATGTATTTCATATTCTTATTTTTTTTTTGCAAAATCCTTGAAATTAATTATTTTACACAGAAAACTGTATTTTCAATTAGAAATCTCAGATTTCTGTATATTTATTTAAAGAACCCTTATTAATTATGAATGCAATGATTGAAAGCTATTTTCTAGTGTAACTTTTCACACTTTTTCAGATTATATATGTTTTACTAACATTTCATTCAATATCAGCGTGTTTGGGGGGACGTATTTTTGTGTCGCCTGCGAAGCATAGCGACACTTAGGGATCACTTTGTCCGTTGTCCGTCTGTCCGTCCGTCTGTCTGTCTGTCACACTTTGGGTGTCACAGCCCATAACTTTTGATTGGTAAGTGGTAGGGCTTTGATATTTCACATGTGTATTCCTTGTGACAAGACCTTCTTACACATACCATAATTTTTGACCTAGTGACCTTGACCTACTTATTTGACCTACTTTTCAAAAAATAAGAATGAATATATCTTTTGATTGGTAAATATTAGGACCTTTATTTTTAATACATGCAATCCTTATGGCAAGACCTTTCTACAAATACCATAAATTTTGACCTAGTGACCTTGACCTAGATATTTGACCTACTTTTGAAAAAAAGATAAGATTCGCTATATCTTTTGATTGGTAAGTGATAGGGCTTTGATATTTCACATGTGTATTCCTTGTGGCAAGACCTTTCTACACATACGATAATTTTTTAACCTTGTGACCTTGACCTAGATATTTGACCTACTTTTGAACAAAAGATAATATTCCCTTGATCTTTTTATTGGTAAGTGATAGGGCTTTGATATTTCACATGTGTATTCCTTGTGGCAAGACCTTTCTACACATACCATAATTTTTTACCTTGTGACCTTGACCTAGATATTTGACCTACTTTTGAAAAAAAGATATGATTCGCTATATCTTTTGATTGGTAAGTGATAGGGCTTTGATATTTCACATGTGTATTCCTTGTGGCAAGACCTTTCTACACATACCATACTTTTTTACCTATTGACCTTGACCTACATATTTGACCTACTTTTCAAAATAATTAAGATTGTATATATCTTTTGATTGGTAAGTGATAGGGCTTTGGTATTTCACATGTGTATTCCTTGTGACAAGACCTTTCTACACAGACCATGAAATTTGACCTTGTGACATTGACCTAGATATTTGACCTACTTTTCAAGAAAAGTAAAATTGGCTGTATCTTTTGATTGGTAGGTGATAGGGCTTTGATATTTAACATGTATTTTCCTTGTAACAATGCCTTTCTACACATACCATCATTTTTTTTGCCTTTTGACCTTGACCTAGCTATTTGACCTTCTTTTCTCAGAAATTAAGGTTGTATATATCTTTTAATTGGTAGGTGATAGGTCTTTAATATTTCTTATGACGAGACCTTTTTGTTACCAGTAGTTATGTAGTGACCTTGACCTAGATGATTGACACTCTTTTCTGAAAATTTGAGAATCACCATATCCTTTAATTTGTAATTAAGAGGTCTGATATTTCAGATGAATTTCATTTGACAAAACTTTTCTACTGATACTAATGATTTTGATCCACTTTCTAGAATAATAAACCGCTTCGCAGGCGACACAAGCATTCCTTGGATTGCTATTTTTTCATTTAAAAATAGCTGATTTCTGGAAAATATTTATTGAATCTATAGAATTTTTTCCAGCTGCTGGATTGTATATTCAACTGTAATTATCTAGGTTCACTCATGAATTACATGTTTGAAACATAAAAGGTATATTTTCTGCTTAATTTTGGGGCAAAATGCCTGTTTTTTGTCCATAAATAACAGATTTCTGGGAAAATTCTATTAATTTATTATCTTTGCTAAAACTATACATTTAAAGCTATTACCATAATAGAAAGTAATCATTTGTCAGATGATTGTGAAATTAAATGTAATAATTAATTAAAACCAACATTTTTGGGTAAAATATGTATTTTTATGCAAAAACCACTTATTTTGAGAAAATAAGTACTAGCTCTTTTAATTTGCCTAAATTGATATATTTCAGCTTTTACATTATGCTGTTTCTTATTATAAATGGATAGGAATGTCATTTTATAACTGAAATTTAATTTATACATTATTTTGGGGCAAAAAACTAATTTATGTGCGAAATCCACTTATTTCTGTTTATATTTCTTTTATTATTATTTTTTTTTTATTTAATCAAAGCTAGAGAGGTTTCATATAATTGGATGGCATAAAAGTGATCAAGTTTAATGAGTTAGAAGAGATTTCTTTTATTATCTTGCTATTTTGGGTGGAAAATCTCAATTTTTATTTAAAAATCGCTGATTTATGGAAAATCCGTATTACTATGAAATGTGTCATTATTATTTATATTCAAAAGAGTTCCTGGGTATATCATAGTTTTTCGTTGTAAGCCATATGCATTTGATGTATCCTCTGTTCATTTAATTGGTATTTTGGGGCAAAAATATGTTTTAATATATAAATATATAGCCTATATATCAAGAAACTTACTATTGAAAATCTTATATTTCAAACTATGACTAGAGGGATGCTTATGTGAAAGAAATTTGCTGGTTCTTTTTTTAAATCATATTTTTATGAATCTTTTTAACTGCAAAAAAGGGAAGGGATGATTATCGTTTTTGACATTTTCAAATTCTCCCCTTAAATTGCTCATATACCTTTTGATATTTATAGTAAGAAATGCAACTGTGAAAGAATTTTGTCAAAATATCAACTTGTTGAAGATAGTACGTAGGTATGATTTCCATGCCCACTGGACCCAAGGTTAGTGGGTTCAATACCCGGCGGGACGATTTTTTTTCTTGTATTTTCAGTTTTATTAAATCATTAAATCAACAAGTTAATGTTTTTCACATACTTTTTCCCCTGAGATAATATTGTAGTGCCGTGGATCTAGCACCACAAGATATAAGCGCAGCATGCAGCAATTCAGGCTGCAACTGCACGAAATTAACACAAACAACGTGTGCTAACTTTGACAGCTTTTAATCACGGAATACTACAGAACATTCTAAGATTAGGTCCGTCACGGTTACAGAGTTCCGGAACGTCAATCACTACACTATCCCCCTTTTTCTAGAACTACAAATCCAGTCCAAATTGTTCGTTCACTATCCTAGTGTGTTGTTGGCCAGTGTCTTCCAGGTCCAGTTTCGCTCGTTGATTCCAATTTCCACTTGAAGCCAGTGCTGATGAGTTTGAGTCTCCTGAAGACAGAATTTGTGTCCTATCAACCACCAAAAAGATGTCCTGTTCCACTTCCTTGACAGGAAGGAGAGCTGTATCAAAGAAGAGCTCTCTTCGGAAACGGTTATCCCATCCTTGACGTGAGTCGGGCTTGAACGGTTTGAGATGGTCATGATGAATAGTCATCATGGTCTTGCCGTTGGTTCCGACTTCATAACAGACTGGTCCCTGTTGTTTTGTTAGCATAGATGGATAACACCACAATCTCTGTAATTCAAGTGGCTTGCTCCTGGCTGGGCGTAGTTTGGGAATGTGCACAGGGTCTCCAGGAGCATATCTGTTTCCAAAGGAATGCAAGTTACACAACTTTTTTACACTGCCGGGTGCCATGTCGCAGCTGTCACTTCTAATATCAGTTTCCATACGATGTTCCTGAAAGAAATTTGTCTCCTTATAAATAGCTTCTGATTCATCTTCCCTAACTTCTGCATCAGGGGGCTTTCCTAGTAATCCTACGTATACTTGCCCATCTTTTGGTAGAGCTGTATTGCCTATAACAACTTGCTCGTTTGGCACAGGGCCTTCAACTCTTCCTATCATGATCTGTTCAGTGACACCATTGTGTGCCTGAACAATGCCACAAGCATATGGCTCCTCATTTTCCTGGGTCAAAATACCTGAAATAATGGCATCATCATTGACGATTACTGTCCCTCTTCCTGTATGGATGGTTGCATTAATAGCCTTCATAAAATCCATCCCCAGGAGGACTGGATCTCGGATTGGTGCAACTACAAAGTCCCATTTGTATGGACGCTTTGCCAGTTGGATTGTCGCAGTGACAGCTCCAACGGCATCCAATTCAGATCCATTAGTGGCATTGAGTAAACGAAAACTCTCGGATTTATCTGGGACAAGACCTGCTTTTTTGGCAACTTCCTTTGAAATGATAGTTGCATCTGCTCCAGTATCAATTATGGCATGTGTCAGCGTACCATTTATCCCGACCGGAACACTTAAAGCCCCTCCTTGGTTGAGTATACGGGTGACACGGACATTCCTTTTCTCTGACGAGCTACTGCGAGTCTGGGGCTTTGGACTTGGTGACCTTGCTCTTTTAGTGCAATCTTTTGCGAAATGCCCAGGCTCATTGCATTGGAAACAGTTTCCCTTGACCTCATTTCTTGAGCCAAACAGCTTTTCTATTTTTTCCATTCTCTTTTGTTGTTCCATTGTAAAACGCACTTCCAATTCTTTCAGGCGTTCGTCCAATTTATCCAAGGTCAAGTAAGTTGGTTGGCTCACCCTGTTGACTCTTATCTCTCTATCAAAAATCTTCGTCGCTCAAGTCCTGGTAACTCATGCGACGCATGTTCCCTTCTCGACCAACTGTAGCCCTATAATTGTGCTCTTGGAAAGTCACAAGTTCAATGGCTTCATTCAGAGTCACGGGTTTCTTGTTTAGTACATCGTAAGCGATCTTTGCATTCTTGTAGCCCCTTAAAAATGACTCAGCAGCAAGCTGATCCTGCATTGCTAGATCTACACCAGGATAGGCCCTTGTCACAAGTCTCCTTATCTCTTCTCCGAACTCCTCATTACTCTCTAGTTTTTGGCGAATTTCATTTAGCTTTCTTCGGACTGTGGCCGGAGGGTCCTTTCTGCCAAATCTTTTTATGAGACTTTCGCGAATTGACGAGTAATTTCTCAGCATGTCTTTGGGAAGAGAGCATAAAAACCACATAGCCTTTCCTTTTAAACACTCATATATTTTGTCGATTTTCTCTTGCTCTGTCCATTTATACCTTTGGGCCATTCGTTCGAAAGGAACTATGAAAACATCAAACTCATCCTTTCCCTCATATGTTGGTAATTTTGCTCTAGGCCATCCAACTAATTGATGTTCAAACATTGTGCCTCTATTTCCAATGTTTCCTGTCTGAGTGGTACCATCTGGAGTGTATGATAACTGTCTGCTTGCTTCTCTTTGCTCTATTACCCGCAGCTCTTGATCAAATGGTCTACCACTTACTGCACCTGTATTAGTTTTTGGCCTGACAGCAGTTCTTGTTGGAGTTTCCGCTACCCCTTCATTTGGTTCGCGCATTTGAGTCTGTTGGATTGGAGGAGGTAGTCTGTACTCGTCAGCACTGCCAGACAAAGGAGTAGAAGTAAACTTTGGAGCTGCCAACATCGATATCCTCCTCTCTGATGTCTCTAAAAATGACGCAAAATCTTCCTTCATGTCCTTCATCATTCCTTTAAAAAACTCCATTTGATCTTTTCTGATATTTTCAGCTCCTTGAAGCTGCTCCTTCATAAATTCTTCCTTGTCTTGTAGCCATTTGTTGACGGAATCTTTCTCTTCGTTAACATTAGCGTCCTGGTTTAGCAATTGTGGAACATCAATGAATCCAGATGTTACAGACTGTGACGCAGTGTCATCAGTCTGCACATTCCCTCTTTCATCCGACTTCCCTTCCGTTGATATTTTCTTTTCTTGATTTGCCTCAAGTGCAAATTAACTTGTTCGCAGTGAACAATGGTATACAACAAATGTGGAGATTTGTACGCAGTGTACAAATCAATAAAAGATACAAATATGACAAAAATTTTTTTTTCAAGTTTTCGGCTACGTGTGCCAGTGATTTTTTTTTTTTTTTTTTTTTTTTTTTTTTTTTTTTTTTAACTTTGACAGCTTTTAATCACGGAATACTACAGAACATTCTAAGATTAGGTCCGTCACGGTTACAGAGTTCCGGAACGTCAATCACTACAATATTGAAATACTTTTAGTGGTATTCAAGTAGAATTTTATACCAATGCTTATGAGTATGAATTTTTATAAGAAAAATTGATTTTTTAAAATTTATTACAATTCTATTACTCTTTTCAGCTGGAAAATTTGAAATCGAACCGCAGCTTTTGTTCAAACCGTGGTTAACCGGTCGACATTTCGGTTAATCGCTACAACCCTAATAATAAAAATGGCGAGCTATGTAATCTTTGATTACCCTATGTTTTCATAAGGCTCATGATTAGCATGATATAAACCGTATTCGCTGTTAAGATTTCCAGTGTTCTCAGGTGAGCGATGTGGTCCCTGGCCCCTGGGCCTCTTGTATGTTTTAAAAAGAATATGTATATATGCCCTTTGGTTGCAACTTGTAGGTTCTGATTTTGAGTTTTGCTTATAACTTTCATTCGCTGATTTATTATCCCGTATATATAGGATCTCAAATGAATTTTCATTTCATACGATGTATTATGAAACGAGTTGTGTGTTTTATATCCCCGAGCCTTGGCGAGGGGATATAAAACGGACAACTAGTCTCATAATACATCGTATGAAATGAAAATTTCATTTGAGATTCTATTTATCACATGATATTGCCTAAAAATGTGTATTTCTAACTTGAAATCAACGTTTCCGAGAACTATAGAGGCAAACCACGTCGTGATCTAGAAGTCGTCTGCTACGCCATGAGAAAAAGTGTCCCCATCGTATAGATATTCTGTGCGTAAGAGAAAAGTATTTCAATTTTGAATAGTATTTTAATGCAAGGATTAATTCAACAACAACAATTTTAATCATTGATATTGACTCAAGTTCTGAATTTAACAGTTGACCGATATTTGAAAGGTCACATTTGTCAAGGTTTATGTCATTAGGTTCCAGTCTTGACCAATCGCATTCAAGCAGAGCGATATGTAACGTGTTATTATATCATATATTTATGAAATCACTTTTTAATGGCTTTATGAAACTGCATAACGAGTGTATCATGTGATAAAATGTGATATCATAAAATTCTCGGGCCTTTTGTTGCATTCTGATTTTGGGTTTTCGGACCTTTTGTTACATTCTGATTTTGGGTTTTCGGGCCTTTTGTTACATTCTGATTTTGGGTTTTTGGTTTGACTTTCATTCAATTAACTGTTGGCGGCTTCCAGATTTACTCCTGTGAAAACCACAAGAGTAAGAGAACTAGGGATGTAAAACACAACAAACATAATGGCAAAATGGTAATTATGACCTTCAAGCAAAAAAAAAAGGATAAACAAAGTGCAAAGAAACTCAGGAGAACGATAAAAAACTGAGCAGGAAGCACATGAGGGGTGGACAGGGTGAAAGGGAGGCGGGAGGAAGGGGGTGGGAGGAGGGAGAGAGGGGGAGGTGTAACATGAAGCGACGGGGGAGCCCGAAGAAGGGGTCTGAAGTCAAGCGCACTTGACCGCATTCCCGACAAAGCTAGCCTGTCGGCGAGGCAGTTCAAGTGGCTTATATTCCTAAGCTCACTATTCGTTATGTACACTTCCCCCTTCTCGGGGAAGCTTCGTCCCCGTTCAGCTTACTCATTTACGTGGGTTCTCTTTGAGATATCCACGGTTTTCCTCTGTCACAGCATGTTTCAGCTGCTACTTCTGCTGACGGTATCCTTTCAACCCAACATGGATGACAGTCCACCAGTCCGTACTGACTGAGCAGAATTACCCTCGAACACTATGGTCCGAAATTTGGCCACATGAACCACCGAGTCACTAATGAATCAGAGGGCCTGCCGCGGACCCTATTTAAAAGCCACTTCGCTGCCACCAAGTTGTAACGTGAAGCGACGGGGAGTCCGAAGAAGGGGTCTGAAGTCAATAATGTCGAAGGGTTACAACTCTATAATGGCTTGAAACCAATTTAAAACCAGACACGTGTTTCGAATATTAAATTCTCATCAGTGATGCTTCTAGCGGAGCCACCAAAAATCATTTCAGTAGCGCCCTCTTTAATTTTTAGAATTTATATTTGTACATTTACATTACAGAGAGTGCGCGGTTCCAAATTTCCTGTAGGATTTCCTGTAGGGTCGATTCGGTAGCACATCCAAATAAAATCCATGTTCAAAATAGCTTTGGAGGGATGGTGCTAAGATGTTAAACTCCTTTAATTTCGATCGATGATATTTATGGGTGAAATGGCTAGTTTCCGAAATAGCAAAACATATATAATTTATATTATAAACGATGTCAAATTGATAAAAGGCCAAAACAAAGCTTCTTTCAGGTGACAGAGCTGGAAAGAAGTAATTAATACACTTGACAAACATCAGGTCACGGGGAACGATTTTACATTGTAACTGCTCCACACTGCAACGTGAAATAAGTGTTTATATTAATAATGTCGAAGGGTTCCAACTCTCAAGCGCAGTTAGGGAGCAACCATTTGATTTTATGGGGGGGGGGGGGGGGGCAGGAAGACTTTTGCCAGCCGGATTTTTTTTTTCAGCCATTTTAAGAGCCGGAATTTTTTTTTTTGAATTTTCCAATGTTGAAAATTACTCTAAAGTTTAAATAATTCAGCGTGATTTTTCGGCCATATTAAACATCAAACACAGAATTAGTTCATCTGATCTCTTGCCAGCAGATCACTTCATTTTAATTTTTTGTATGGCAATATAATGATGCCTATAATCTATTTACTTAAATGATACTCAACGAAGACAGGCTTTAAGGTGCTAAATGACTTTTGAATTTGATTTATTCACTCCAAATTGCATAGTTTGTTCCATTCTTTTATACTTAGTTTAT
This sequence comes from Pinctada imbricata, assembly GCA_033119305.1. Lineage (NCBI taxonomy): Eukaryota > Metazoa > Mollusca > Bivalvia > Pterioida > Pteriidae > Pinctada > Pinctada imbricata. The sequence continues at coordinate 38,931,303 of VSWD01000001.1, forward strand.
GATACACAACAAAGTGAATACTGGGTGGAAGAGAGGGGCAATTTCATGATCCGGAATTTTTTTTTGCCGGCCCTTTGGGCCGGAAATTTTTTTTCCCTAAAATTTCGATCCGGAAATTTTTCCTCCCCCCCCCCTAAAAATTAAATGGTTGCTCCCTTAGTGATAGGGCTTGACCTTGAGACCTTGACCTAGATGATTGACCTTTTTTGACCATCTTTTGATTGGTAAGTAATAGGTATGATATTTCACATATGAATTTCATTTGGCCTGACTTTCCTACTGGTGCATATACTAACACTTTTGACCCAGTGACCTTAGCCAACACATTTGAAAAATAAGCCTCTTCGCAGGCGACACAAACATTCCTTGGATTGCTATTTTTATTTTGATATTTAGAAAACTACTAAAACAGTTTCAAATAGGTGATGCCAGGGACGTAAAAAAGGGGGATACAATTAATATATAAACGGCCGGGTGAGTGCCCGTGATCAATACACATTTTGTGTATGATTCCGTTTTTCTAAGTGTGTATATCTTCCTTATTCGTAAAATAGATCTCTATATTTGGTTTAATTTGATTAATTCCTTAATTTATGGAAAAGTTCTATAAATAGTATTTAACCTCTCGACATAAATAGTTATTTTTAAGGATCGCTCAATACACAAATCTATTATTAGAGACGTATTATATAATCGGTTTTGGTTGGCGTAAATCTGTCACGTGACCAAATTTTTAATGGCGACCAGACTTGGAGAACCAAATTTCACAATTTTGTTATTTAATTAATGCATCATTAGGTAAGACAGAATAATTATTTTTCAGTCGATAAAGACTTCCAAATTCTGTATTAATTGTTTGTATTATCAAACCGAATCATGTGCGACAAGAGAAGGGGTAGGGGTGTCATGAATATGTCGAATTCGCGTAAATCTGGGATTTGTTGTTTACGTTTTTATTTTCTCTCAAAATTTATTATGTTTTCCTGTGATATGTTTTATCATTTACGTGCTCAGTAAAGTCAAATAAAGTGGAATAAACATACTCAAACCGAAGTAATTAATTTGCTCATGACATATTGATTTGTAACAAGTGACCTAGATTTGGCGTGTTTGGCAACACTCCCATCTAGCACGAATTTCGTCTGTCTGCTTGTGTGTTTGAACCATTTTAGTGTGCATTTATATAGAATTCACTGGACTTCAGTTTGTAGTTTGAAATTGAAATGGTATACTTATCCTGTCTTGTCCCAAGGAAATGTCCACAAGAAACTGTCCACACAACAACTGCAGAGATTAAAATATTAGGGATTCAGGATTATCTTGTTCAGTTTTAAACCTGCTTTTCTAGTAAACTTTAATATAAGTTTAAATGAATTGAAAAAGCTTGATACTGACACAGGGCCGTACTCACTACTGTGAATTGAACTATCATGCATGAATCGCAGTTAATCTAGAACCACTGTGAATCAAGAATGGCAGTGCAAACTTACAACCCTACTTCCAATTCGTCAATAGAAACAAACAGCAGAGAAGCAGGGCTCTCACACCCATGTCTGTGCCTTACAGCAGATAGTGATCGGGTTGTTATTTCCGCTGTTTTTGCTGATGAGTTTTGTTTTCTGTACATGTATGTAGACCTTCAGTCCAACTCTGATGTTGCTTGCTGTATATTGAAGACTGTCTATTTTCCTTTGTATATCTTGATGTCTGTTTGCTAGCAGTCCTAGTCCAGTCCTTTTCACCCTTCCCTTCCCTCTCCCCTCCTGCCCCCCTTCCTCCCTCCTCCCACCCCTTCTCTCCCTCCTCCCAATCCCATTCCATTTCTCCCCCTCCCTCCTTTTTTTGTCCCTTCCCTCCCTCCTCCCTCCCCCTCTCTCCTTCCTCCGGCCTCCCTTTCACCCTGTCCACCCCCTCTATTCTAGGATCTGTTCTAGCCTGCAGTTAATGAGTGATTCAGACTGTTTTCAGAAGCTATAGGACACTTGGCTTAGAGCACAAAAAAATCATAGGCCATTTTTTCCTAAACATGGAAAAAGTATAGGCCGTCAAGCAGCATAGCCACTAGCCGAGCGCCAAAGGCACACTAAGCTTGCTAGGGGGGTCTGGGGACATGCTTCCCCCTGAAAATTTTTTTTAAATTTAAAGCAAAATGGTGCAATCTGGGCCAATCTGGAGATGAAAATAGAAGTCTACAAATTTGAAAATAATGGGTGTGTAACTGAGGCCTTCTTATTGTTTTCCTGTAGAAGTGGGACTATTATGGGTGTAACTGAGGCCTTCTTATTATTTTCCTGTAGAAGTGGGACTATTATGGGTGTAACTGAGGCCTTCTTATTATTTTCCTGTAGAAGTGGGACTATTAGACTCAGTGCTGTTTGATGGTCATTAGACTTGATGTGGTCTTTCAAGGAGCTTGGTTTAAAGTTTCTATTACCTTGTGGAAAGGTTTTTTACAGAGCATTGCATTCGCAGTTTCATCATACCGTAACCAAGGGTATAGGGTTACCCATTTATGTTGGAATTTTCTATCAACAGTACGTTCAGGTTGTTCAGCCTGAACTTCGGGGTGTTAGAAATGCCTCTTGGGGACTGCCGCAAGAGGGTTGCCGCTTGGAGATTCTTTGATCAAATTAAACAAAGTTTGTTGGCCATCGCAGCTTTTATTTGACTTGGTCATTTACATGCTTTAACAAGCATTCGCCGAGTCACCATTACGTAAAGCGCTTGTACGATGGACTCTTTTGTTATCATCCAATGAAAACTGTTGTTACATGTTTATTGAGGTACCGAGTCAACTCGACCTTAAATTGTGTCATTGGTATCATCAGGAGTTTTGCAAATATACCCAAGTATATTTGCAAAACTCCTGATGATACCAATGAAACCGGTTGAGTTTTAATTCGGCGTTTGTTATTGATATATCGATATAATGTTACCCCTCTAGTTAAAGGCACAATCATTGATTAATACAATGTAATACATATTTTAGAGTTTGTAAATTAAATCAACTTAAATCAGTTTGAAACTTCTTTAATCAATATATCATGATCAATTAGTTCCAATCAAATAAATCAATGATCTTATTGTGTCGCCTGCGAAGCATAGAGACACTTAGGGATCACGTTGTCTGTCTGTCTGTCCGTCTGTCTGTCACACTTGGATGTCACACCCTATAAAAGTGATACCTGAGTGTCGCTATGTTTCGCAGGTGACACATGCATTCCTTGGAATGATTTTTTTTCAAAAATTATGATAATCACTGGTGTTACCTCTCAGTCTCACTTTTATGAAACTCAGACTGAATTCTTTTTAGTTGTATTTTAATAGTATATCTGCCATGATCTTAATGTTGTTGGTTGACATTGTATGCTTTGAAGTGTTGCCTTTTAATTATCATGCCGCCCTAACGACTTGTGGGTAAAAATGTCAAAGGTCAAGATCAAAGGACGTAATCATTGAAAATGATTTCCCATTATAACTTATTATATTTGGGAATTTTAGAATTTTTTTTTTTTCAAAATGGTGGAATTTTGGCATTGAGGGAAAAGAGGAAAAAGGGGAAAAATCCAACTGAAATTATCTGTAAAACATGTCATGATTTTAAATCAATGGATGGGATGCATGGAATTTGATGAAACTCAAAATTAGGCAAGATAAAAGTGGATAGAATTTTTAGAAAAATTGAAATCTTATGAAATTGTCAAGGTAGAGGTTCTATAACTTCACCAAGACTTTGAATATTTGAATTAAAACCAGGGATATTTTTCCCCCTTTTTGGGGTCATTATTCGGCCCCATTCCCAATAAAAAATAGTATTTTTTATCCCAATTGTGGCTCTAAAATTTCCCAATCATATTTAGATGGAATTTTCACTGAAATTAGTGAAATTTTCTGGCTCAAAAGTAGCAAATTTACTAATTATTTGCCATATTGATGTAAGCATAAGAAAGTAAATTATATTTAAATGAAAATTATTTGATTGAACATTTAATTCTGAACTTTTGAATGTATAAACTGTCATTTTACTTTTTATATTAGTACTTCCCAAAATATTACTAAATGTCGTTAATTTTCCCAATTGCACGGGCCCTGACTCCATTACCAAATTACTGAAAAAAATCACTGAAAACTCAAACTAGTCCATCACGCTGGGAAAATAAGATTCAAACACCTGGCACGAAAAAAGTCCAGAGAACTGAAACTTTTTATGTTAATATCACATGAACAGATGAAGATGTATTTTCATAATCATGTATAAAAAATGTGTTCAATATTTGAAGCAACAGTGAACAAATATCTGGAAAATTGAAAAATTACATGGCATTTACGAAGTCCAAGGGCCATAACTCAGGCAAAAACTAGACCGAAAAGAACCAAACATCCGCGGATCTAATTTGTATTGCGATATATATTGCGATATTCGGGAAAATATTGCGATATATTGCAATATTTCATAGCATTGTGATTCCTCGTGATTTTCATTTTCCTACCTCAATTTTATTAAGTCTGAAAATGTCATCATGATATAATGATGCACAAGTGCAGACAAATTTGACAGCCCTTCTATAATATTCAAAGTCAATCATACATGCATGGATATCCGGTTGAAGGAAATCAAAATCTTTTAAAGTATTAATGTGATAATTCTGCTTGGAAATCGTCAAACACTGCAAGTCACTGGGAAACTTCTTTTAAATTGCTCTTATAAAGTAAATGACAGGAAATTAAGGAGAACGTCCGTTAATTTCAGTATAACAATGATTATTTACTTTTGTCCTTGACATGTACAGTGTTTTGACGTACAATAAAGGCCGAACAAGTGTTATTTATTTCTGGGAATCTATTAGGCTGTAGCATAGTACGGACACTTTGTCGTGTTTAAAAAGTGGCAAGTCAGAAAATATTAGATCTGTATGATCATGATTTTATCACTGGTGTTATCGGACGCAACATAAAAAATGAGAGTTGGAATGAGCATGATGTGAGATATAACAATGACCTGGAGATACATGTAAGAATCCACCTTTGGCAATTTAAATGACCCTTTTTTGTATTTTGAGTAGTAATTCACGTTTGCTAATGGTTTTTAAAGAAACAACATAAAAATATACAGATAAAAAAAATATTGTCAAAAACTGGTTTTTGAAAACAAATACTGTGGTACATATTGCAAAGCCTCGTATCGCAATATACCGGTACTGCGATAAAACCGCTCAGCCCTAAAGGGTACAACTGAAAAAGTCCAGAAAATCTTAACATTTTAATGTAAATTTCTGATTGTCACTACTCTGGTGAAAAGAATTAGGTCAGTTGAAATGAAACTCAGACTTGATTCTGTATTCTGTAATTAGTATCTTGCTAAGGAAGAAAGTGATTTATCATATTTATAACCAAAAATCGTAAAGGCCACTGTCATGCATCTTCTCAAGACAAATGTACGTAATACTTTACTCCCCCTTGTTGGATGTCATACACACAACTGTGTCTCAGGTAAGTGTGGTAGCGGAGACTTGTCAGGCCAATAATACGTATAAATTACTAGCAATTGAATTGCTTGCTATAATGTGTTTGAATGATTTTTTTCCGAAAATTGCTTGTATATGAAAGTATAATATAATATGGACACTGATCTTGTCGTATATACTCTTCTCTACGACACTCACCGGAGACGCGGTTTTGTGTATGACATCCGACAAGAGGGAGTCATAATAAGGTATTACGTACACTTGTCTCAAGAAGATGCTGTCATGATATTCAATATAAAATTCCTTAAGTTTAGTTCAGACAAGTTAGTAGATCTGTAGGAAGATCCTGGGAAAAAAATCTGAAGCTGCATCGGACTTAGAATTTATTTAGAAATACGGAGACGCAGGTGCTCATGGAAGACAGTTATTTTGATTTCAAGTCACAAGTAATCCAAAATAGCAATCTCAGATTGACTTCTTCACATATAGGAATCAGAATTTTTTGTTTGTCTGTGGCATTACATTCAGTGCGAACTTGTGAAATGCAAACCTTGCGTTAGCCAGCATTTCCGTGTATTTTAAGTTTTATTGCACCAAATGACAGCCAGATCATTGCTCCGGTACTGTATCAGTTATTGAACATCCATGTACATGTATTTGCCATCTGTATCACTTAGCATTAAGAACAATGGTTTCAGTAATCAATACTCTCAGGTTCTTGTTGATATCTAACTGTTCTGATAACGGTACTGTCTATTGCAAATCCTTGCAGATGTTTTTAATACTTTTTATCAAAGTGTTTGTTGGCCGAGTGATGTTAAGTCAAAGTTCCGTAAATCAAATGATTCAATACTCTAACTTGATCTGTAGCTTACAAGAACATATTCAGCCAGATATCCCTATTTAAGGCTAAGAAAATATAGAAAAGTGAAGTGTAACAGACAGACAGACCCACCGACAGACAGACAGACAGAAGGACAGACAGGTGGACGGAGTGAAAACTATTTAGGCGATTGGAACTTCTATAAAAGTAAGAGGTGATCTCTTATTTGCAAAGCATACTTCTTGAAAAGAGATACAGTAAACATGGTTATTTTTTATGGGAAAATTTTGTGATTTTAATATCAAGACATCTTTGCCATTGTAAGAATGTAGCGAGGATATTTCGCATGGGGGAAATTTTCACGAAAAACACGAAAATTAACCGCACGTGAAAATTCCCATGTTTGTAGTAAGAATGGTATTACAATGTATTGCATCCCCCCACTGCAAGTGGTATGCTTTTAGTCTATTTCTCGGTCCATCTTTCTGATAGTCGCAATCTCATGCATTTCAATCAATGGTTCTGATGTGTTCAAGCATGATGAGACTCCACACCTAATATGATGGGTCAAGGTTGCCTCCAAGGTCAAGGTCACATTACCTATAGGTTCAAACATGCAATAGGTAACATCCGTCCTCTGGAACGAATACACTTTACATCTTGATGCACAGTAATAAGGGGTCTAGAATTATTTTTTGAATCTACTTGCCAAGGGCAACTCATGACATAGAGTTTACTTGCCCGACCCTAAAAATCACTTGTCCATTAAAAATTATATGTATAGAAGGATAGGTCTTATACAATTATACTGCAATTTTAAAGGCTATGTTGAAATGTGCAATATTTAGCAAATTCAGTGCTTGATTCCTCAGAGTAAATTAAAACCCTGTCTTAGAATTAGGAGATTAGAGAGAAATCTGAATGAAGAGGATAAAAACGTTCGATAAATTGATTTGCCCACAGGGCAAGGGAACACCTGCTTTGCACTTTCTCGACCTGCCCCGGGAAATGGGAATTCTAGACCCCTGCAGTAATCAATACATGTATAAGTTTTAAACTTTGAAATTCGTTAAACATGTTTGAAAAGTTTAACTGTTAACATTCATAGAACTTTAAATCATGTCAGAGTCAAAAGCTACTAGTCAGGACCCAGTTGCACAAAGGCATTGTTAAATTGTAATTAACATCAAATGTCAGTCCGATTAACTTTGTAGGCTTTTCGTTTCCATGGCAACTCTTTGTGGTAATTTGACATTTGTGTGTAATCTTAGGATCTTGCTTAAGCCTTAGCAGAGAATTTGATAAATAAAATTCTAGTAGCATTGGTTAAGTGCAACAGGGTCAAGATACCTTATATTTTGCAAATTAATCATTGATGCTAGAATATGTCCAACAGTGATAATTAGTCCCCTACCGGCAACGCCGAAGGGGACTCTTAGTTTCCTCTCGGTCTGTCTGTCCGTCTGTCCCTCCATCTGTCCGTCTGTCTGAATATCGGTTTTCTGGACTTTTTGTGCAACAGATGGAGATATTCAGATGAAATTTGATACACAGCTTGGTCTTGGATAGTTACAGAGCAAGTTCGACTTTCGTCACGCTTGACCTATTTTTTTTCTCTGATATTTATTGGATTTCCGTTACTCCTGATTATTGTATCATTACAGGCTCTGTATTATATGATACATGTAGTTTAGTTTCTTTTTAAATCATTTCTGATATTTTTGCTGACAGAGAAATTCTTCACTGGTCAATTTACACTTTAATTATAAATTATTTAATAGGAATTCTTAATTCTTCAAACCTACTTATGACCCAAAGGTTGCTTTCATAAAGATCATGAAGTATTTTCAAATTTGATCTCTTCACAAATTAGATAATGTCAAAAACCGTTACACTAAAGAGACCGAATTACTATCTAACAGAACATATACAGTTGTCAAGTACTAATGATTTCTGAATTTCTGAAAGAATTCCTAGATCATTTAACACATAGAAACAATGGACTGGGGCTTGGATTACAAGATATCGTAAAGATATCAATACAAGTGATTCAGAATCTGCCATGTTATTGATAGCACTTGACAATAACAATGCTGAGGCATACAAAACATACTAAACAAAGAGTAGGTAGCTAGTGCTTCGTGTTCAGATAGAAACATATTATATTACTGTAGCATCATGAACACAGTGCCGTATATGTATATTATTGTCTTGTTTATCTCTCTGTTTAGCGTTCATCTCTTTATTTAGCGTTTATTTCCACGATTCTGCCCTTATTTTTCTCCACCAGTAAGATCATGAAGATGGCAATTGTGAAAAATCAATACAGCCAGCAAATCTCTAGTCCCAAGTTTCTCTGGTTTTAAGCGCAGCCCTTGATTAGTCCTAAATTTAGAAACAGGACCTATTATTAGAAATTGATGCTTGCATTCCCTTTTTGCAGGAGCTGGAGTTTGCAGTATCGAGATTTCTCTGAAGAATTGCCGCTGAAAGCAGTATACTTACTTAAAGGACAAGGAGGGAGGAAGTGACATTTGTAACAAACCATCTAAACCAATAATGACACCCCATCAGGACCACGTCTGAGATTCATGTGACGTTATTGATTCCAGAAAGAATTCTGCAAGATGTCGTCTCATAATTACCCATGTAAGTTTATATCTAATGATGGAAGAAGCTCAAGAAAAGAAGCCGTAATCTATTTTGGTTAAGTTTGGGCTATTTTTAGTAGAGAAACGTCTCCCGGATCGATCGCTTGCCTATTTTAATCCCACTGTTTATCCTTCCTTAAACGACCCTAGATATTTCCCATGATCCATCTGAGTTGTATAAAGCAGTAGATTATTGGGCCCTGCTCATGTTTAGCCCTGCCTTCCATTCTCTTTGTATTGCCGTACTATTAATGGATGAAGAAGATAACTATAGGAATTAGGGATTTGCATTATCATATTGTAGTACGGTAAGCCAATAATGCAAATTAGGCATCCCTAATGAAGTATTAAAAATATTATCTTCTTGTACTTTTGCGTCATTTGGATATTTTGATGAACAAATTTTAAAATAGAATATAAAATAAGTTTTGTATGCAAAATAGATTTTGTAAAAAAAAAAAAAAAAAAAAAAAAAAAAAAGGTGCTGAAAAATAAGAATGAAATGTGAGAATTTTATAATTATGATAATTATGTAAGAATTTAAGTATGATAAGAATAAGACAGAAGCAAAATTGCAAGAAAAAAAATTTATTTGAAAAGGTTTGATGGTTTGTTTATGTTATGATTTACTTGTTTTTGAATCATATTTTCTAAGTGAGGATTGGTTTTTGTTGCCAAACTCTGTATCATGAATTTTATTTTTACTATTGTAAGATGCAAACCTCACAAAACTCTTTAAGGTTACCTCAACCTCAACCAAAAAAAAAGATTCACTCTGGTTCCAATTTAAGGCGAACACTTTTGTAACGAAAAGTGAAAGATAAGTTGAGCCCAGTCCAGGGGTCGAACCTTCTTGGAAGCTAGATATTTCCCTCCTTGGGAGCAAATTTACCTCTGACATACATGTATTAGGACCCATACCCTAGCTTTTCCACAGAGGGAAGGTCAAGGTTATTCGGAAACTAAATGAGTCCGAATCTTTATGCAATGTATTGTCTTGAGCATGAATAATTTTGTGGTAGTACTTGGATGTTTAAAGTACATTGATTTGATTGGATTTCAGACTTGGTGAACAGGAAATTGGTGTATAAAGAAAGTGTGGACTCGGGATTTCAAGAACCTATAGGTAAGTTTGAGCACTTTATATATAGTGTCCTTAATAATAATTAACCTTTGGAAGTCACAGACTTGTTTCTATTGGTCAATTCATTCAGACTTTTGTAACAGCGGGTGTTGCATGCAAACAGGAGACGCCGACGCTACCTTGGCACCTGGTCTCGCCTCGTGGTGTCTGCTTTGTTTCATTGATTGAGAATGTTGCCTACATCTATGCGAGTTATAGCCTTATGAGCTTCAGTACATTGCAGGTTCTTACTAGCATGTGAGTGTGTATGATATGTATGTGTGTCCCAACGGAATAAGGGTTTTCTGGAAGACTGTATAATCCTGTATATTTTGTACAGATTTATCTCCTTAAACTTGCAACATTGTTTTGTTGGAGGCTGTCTTGATATATGATTTTCCAGGAACTTGTAGACTTGATATGTTCATATTGCTCATATGTGAATGAGCCAAGCTTAAGTCCTTTTTGTGTCGCCTGCGAAGCATATCGACACTTAGGGATCACATTGTCCGTCTGTCTTTCTGTCTGTCTTTCCACCTTTCCGTCTGTCTTTCCGTCTGTTTGTCACACCCTATAAAAATGATTCCTGAGTGTGGCTATGTTTTGCAGGCGACACATGCATTCCTTGGAATGATTTTCTACCGGTATTACAAATGGTAGTAAGAGAGTATTTTTGCGCTGTTGAAACCAAAATAAGAAGGTAGAACTAGGGTTGTGGATTTCTTTTTTAAGAAGAAATTTTAAGGAAATGGAGGAGGATATGTGTTACAGCTCAGCTGCTCTTAGTATAATACTACCTGTTTTGAAACAGAGGATTGCTGCAATAGAACATACCCGTAAATGCCACACGCCCCCGACTTTTTACAAATGTGGCTATTATTAATATACGTATGTATTTGTACCGTTATTATACGTCTATTAAGAAACCCTCCATTGAATCAACCATTCATGACTGAAGCCACAATAGAAGTCTATAACACCCACCAAATGTGTTACGCTATCAGGTAAATATAGAATTCTGCAATTCTTCTTTAAAAGGATAATTGTTAACCTATCCTTTGCTGTATTGAATCCTGAATTAATGCTCATCGTTAATCATAAGCTTCTATGATCATTTGTTAATGAAAAGTATTTATTTACCATCGAACAATATATGCATCATCCTACTTCAAACCACAGGCTTAATTGTTTCTTTGAATTTTTAGCTTGTTGATACCTACGCATATTTATTAAATGTAAGTTGGAGTATCGTTACCTTGTCTGTATAATTGATCCTTCCGAATGCGGAAAAAATTTGAGAAATTCCATGACGTCACAATGCAATTTCGATGTTTGACCTAGGTTCGAAGCTTGTTTGTCCAAGGTAAAAGCATTGTGACGTCACAAAATTTTGCAATTTTTTCCTGCAATCGGAAGAGTCAATTGGATCTGAAACAAGACTTTTGTTTATGAAGTTGCTTTTGAAAGACATATCCCCCTAGTACTGACCTGAGGGCATATTTTATCCCATCTCTGACAAGTTAGTTGGGGAAATCCCAAATAGTAATTGGCTAATTACGGTCACGTGAAGACAGGGTATATATCTTTTGCCGGGTGCTTAGACTTTTATACCAGACCCTCAATGATGTCACAATGTTAGCAAGAAAGACGTCCAAACACTTCACAAATATTAATATCAAATAGGTCATCGATGGGGTAAATTCATTACCTAGTCATCTAGTCACTACTGTCCTGTTCACTAAATCCAGAGCACCCTGTTTTCCCGGTTACTGTCATCTTCCAAAAGATGTAACTTTATAGTACTCCTTTAGTCGTAACAGAAAATACCATTGTTTTGGCTGTGCGTCAGTTAAGTTAGAAATAGGACGGATAATAAAAAGTCTACGGGGATTTTCTATAGTAAAATCGCTGAAAATGTGTGACGTCGGAGGCTTTGACGTCACCGTTTACAATTGTTGACATGGAGAACAATATGGCGGCGGCTTGAAATTAACATGGGAATTTCCCATAGACATTTTATTTTATATATTGCGGTTTGAAGGCAGCTGATAGGGTAAGTTGAAGTTAATTTCCCGTTACGACTACAGGAGGTCAATTCTCAGAAACAATAATTTAAAGTAAAGTTATTCAGACAACAGAATAAATCGCCAAAACAGGGTGCTCTGGATTTAGTGAACAGGACAGTAGGTTACTAATAATGTTTGTCCCTTATTTTGTCCATAAGTTAAACCATAGCATATAACTATTTAGGGGTGGTGGGTTCAACAAACAATTAATCTCTTTATTCTATGCTCGAAACAGAAGAAGAGGAAATGTAAATTTTGAGTATTTGAATAGAAAATGAATTTAAAAAATGATTACTAATATCTAAGGACAGAGCTATATATTGTCAATCTATTTGTACTAGATCCCTAAAATATGATAATTCATTAAGCCATGCTCAATATGCTGCAACTAGGTAATAAAACCACCCAGAAGTAAAATTGCATCCCAGAATTCTGACTTATTTAGCCGTTAACTCTCCAATTTCATATTTGATTTGCAAGGATAAAATCCTAGCACGTTCTATTTCTGTCAATTTATTAGCAAGAAATACATACTGTCGACAAGGATTTAGTTGGCTGAAGTGGAAAGATTGCCGTAATATTAGGTAGAGAATCCGATCAGATCTTTAATTAGTATTTGCCTTGTGATACATGTATCATAGTTTGATCTGATGTTTGAAGCTTGTCATTTTGCACAAGAAATTATCCTCATAAAAATTGAAAATGGTAACTGCACAATTTTGTTTGATATTAAAAGTTTGTAGACTAAGAACTTATTTACTAGATAGAATGAAATATTAAAATCGATACAGAGGCAAGCTCACTAAAGATGATAAAGCTGCTTGCTTAGTATTGCATACTGTTACAAAACACAAATTAAGACATTTATTATACTGTAAATGTGATTATTTCTCCGGGGAAATTTTGCGATTGTAACATCAAGACTTAACGCCTGGGGGAAATATTCGCAATAAAAATGTCTTTCCCATTGTAAGAATGCAGTGGGGATATTTTCGAGTGGGGGGAATTTTCACGACGTCACTTGATTAGCGAAAAACGCGAAATTTACCCCCACATGAAAATTTCTACTTTTACGGTATATATATGTACACCATAGTTGTCAGTTTCATTCTTGTTTTCTGAAATTGCCATTCTCCATGTATGAATATACTTTTGAATTTAGGTCATCGAGGGTTAAGTTTGCAGGTCAGAACAGCTGCCATTACATGTTTCTATAGATTAGTGCATTTTGGCGTCACATGCTTCCATACCAAAATGCAAAAGATTCGATTTCAAGAGTTTCATCTGAGGAAATTGTGCATATATATTGCTTTCATTGTCTGTCATCATATTGTCTTTGTACCTTGTCATGTGCCCTTCTCTTTGATGACATCTTTGATTTTAAACCTCAAGTGCATATTATCATCATATGCTATGTTCCTAACTGCCTTTCTGTCATAATATTGTCATGTGCCCTTCTCTTTGATGATATCTTTGATTTTAAACCTCAAGTGCATATTATCATCATATGCTATGTTCCTAACTGCCTTTCTGTCATAATATCGTCATGTGCCCTTCTCTTTGGTGATATCTTTGATTTTAAACCTCAAGTGCATATTATCATCATATGCTATGTTCCTAACTGCCTTTCTGATATGATATCGTCATGTGCCCTTCTCTCTGATGATATCTTTGATTTTAAACCTCTTGCATACTATCATCATATCTTATGTACCTAACTGCCTGCCTTTGTACATCTCTTGTCATACCATGAATATTGACACCTCTCCTGTTATTACTTTCATATACTGTATCCGGAGATAATCTTCTAAAAATCTTTAAACCTCATATGATGTTCATCTTCTGTCATATACCGTATTGTGACTTCATGTGTCTGTGTGACACTGGTTTCTTTATGCTGTCTATGAATCTCATGTGATGTTCACCTTCTGTCATATACTGTATTGTACCATTTTGTGTCTTTATGACACTGGTGTCTTTATGCTGTCTTTGAACCTCATGTGATGTTCACCATCTGTCATATACTGTATTGTAACATCTTGTGTCTTTATGACGCTGGTGTCTTTGTGCTGTCTTTGAACCTCATGTGATGTTCTGAATCACCATCTGTCATATACTGTATTGTAACATCTTGTGTCTGTATGACACTGATGTCTTTATGCTGTCTTTGAACCTCATGTGATGTTCACCATCTGTCATATACTGTATTGTAACATCTTGTGTCTTTATGACGCTGGTGTCTTTGTGCTGTCTTTGAACCTCATGTGATGTTCTGAATCACCATCTGTCATATACTGTATTGTAACATCTTGTGTCTGTATGACACTTGTGTCTTTATGCTGTCTTTGAACCTCATGTGATGTTCACCATCTCTCATATACTGTATTGTTATATCTTGTTTCTTTATGACACTGGTGTCTTTGTCCTGTCTTTGAATCTCATGTGATGTTCACCACATGTCATATACTGTATTGTAACATCTTGTGTCTGTATGACATTGGTGTCTTTATGCTGTCTTTGAACCTCATGTGATGTTCACCATCTCTCATATACTGTATTGTTATATCTTGTTTCTTTATGACACTGGTGTCTTTGTCCTGTCTTTGAATCTCTTGTGATGTTCACCACATGTCATATACTGTATTGTAACATCTTGTGTCTGTATGACACTGGTGTCTTTATGCTGTCTTTGAACCTCATGTGATGTTCAACGCCTGTCATATACTGTATTGTTATATCTTGTGTCTTTATGACACTGGTGTCTTTGTCTTGTCTTTGAATCTCATGTGATGTTCACCACATGTCATATACTGTATTGTAACATCTTGTGTTTGTATGACACTGGAGTCTTTATGCTGTCTTTGTACCTCATGTGATGTTCACCACATGTCATATACTGTATTGTAACATCTTGTGTCTTTATGGCACTGGTATCTTTATGCTGTCTTTGAACCTCATTTTATGTTCACAACATGTCATATACTGTATTGTAACATCTTGTGTCTTTATGACACTGGTGTCTTTATGCTGTCTTTGAACCTCATGTGATGTTCACCACATGTCATATACTGTATTGTAACATCTTGTGTCTTTATGACACTGGTGTCTTTAAGCTGTCTTTGAACCTCATGTGATGTTCACCATCTGTCATATACTGTATTGTAACATCTTGTGTCTTTATGACACTGGTGTCTTTAAGCTGTCTTTGAACCTCATGTGATGTTCACCATCTGTCATATACTGTATTGTAACATCTTGTGTCTTTATGACACTGGTGTCTTTAAGCTGTCTTTGAACCTCATGTGATGTTCACCATCTGTCATATACTGTATTGTAACATCTTGTGTCTTTATGACACTGGTGTCTTTAGGCTGTGTTTGAACCTCATGTGATGTTCACCACATGTCATATACTGTATTGTAACATCTTGTGTCTTTGTGGCATTTGTGTCTTTATGCTGTCTTTGAACCTCATTTGATATTCACCAACATGTTAATACTGTATGTGTTTCTTTCAAGCAAATTACATTGAAAAAGTGAAATTCTAATGCGACGTCGTTATAACTTCGAATTTCATTGATTGTTTGCTCCATAATAACGGCAGTAAAACGAGATCATACTAGGCTCTTATATTCACAAAAATATAGATTGCATTAGAATTGGAATAACTACATGTAGATACTGACGTTATGTTTGCGGACGATGAATGCTGATTTTACGGTGCAAACATCCGTTTTTCTGGCTCCGCTAACGCGTCGCCAGAAAAACTCAGTTTGCCACCGTAAAATCAGCATTTACCGCCCGCAAACGTAACGTCAGAAGCTAGTTATTCCCTAATTAATAAGAAAATATGAACGGTATGGACTTATTAACATACAAAGAGGAGCCTAATTTTACTTCAAAATGAAAAAAAGAATGAAATTGCAATATATTGCAATACAGCTAATAAAATATCGCAATATATCGCGATTCACATTCGGAGTATTGAATTCCTTTCATCCGGACTGTTTTTATCAGGAATGGAATAATTATAGTATTAATGTAGTAAACGCAGATGACATTTGTTAATATTTCGTATCATATATTCGTGATATAACAAGCAATATGTTCTAGCATGTGTAGACGGGTTACCGTTCTTCATTTTACGACAATGTGGCATTTACATCGTATCCATACATACATGTATGATACGTAGAGTTATTTAGAGATTATGATGAAATTAAAATCACCTTGAAATGTAACAAAAAAAATCATGATTTTCTATCATTTGACCACGTGTCACATTGAAAGTGGTTTTGGTGTTGTCTCAGGGCTCTTGGTCGTCTTGATTTGGGACCCATATTCAAAAAGTATCTTTTTTCACAATTTATTCCCCCCGCCCTTCCCCCTTTTTTGGCCATTTGACACCTGAAAATTAGAGGAAGAAAAAAAAAGAGCTAAAAGGCAGCCAAATCTATTTATATTTTCCCCAAATTTGGAGAAAACGCTGTTACTTTTTCACAATTTCAAAGGCCCTAGCCCTGGGTGTGGAAGCCCTGATCTTGAATTTTTTTCCCATTGTTTATCGACCGATCTTATTCTATATTCGATACTCTTTGAATGTATCACGTATCGTAATTTGACGGAAAAGGCACGAATCAGTGACGTAAACCTAGTCTTAATTATGTTTCTATATATACAATTTTTCTATTAAATACCTAGATAAGTCTTACGGATTCTTTGATAATAACAGAATCAGGCTTATGATAAAATAGGAAACGTGGCCTTATTAATGAAGAGAGTCAAACGAAGAGCGTTAGAAGTGTGAAACAATTCTTTCTCAAAACGCACGATGTCGGAAAAAAATTCTCTGAAATCGAAAAAAATTCTATGAAATTTTCCACTGAAGATTCTGTTTTGCGATTAAGAGGTTTAAAGATAAGATCTTAGACATCCTCGTTCCTTCCGTGTCAGTTTGAGAAAAGAATAAATTCGTGAGAAAGTCGCATTTTTTCTAATTTAAGGAATGAGACATCTATTTGGTTGACATTCTTAGAATACATATCTGAATTTTCTTGGAAGATTTGAACTTAAATTCAGAGATTATCAGTGCATTTGAAGAATCTATTTTTCTAATTTAAGGAATTGGACATTTATTTGGTTGACATTTTTGTGTACTTTCTTCAAGAAGATATCCGAATTTTCTTAAAGTTTTGAACTTTATTCAATTCAGTGAATATGGATGGATTCTGAAAATTGAGACTTAGAGTTCTTGCACAATATTTTGAAATTTATGTGTATACTTAGTCAAAGAATATCTGAGTTTTCGTGAATTTTAACTCTTTAATTCGGTGATTACCCGTGTGATGAATTCTACAAATTAAAAAAATACTCGGATTTTTCCGGGTAATTTTGTCTTTCATTTATAAACTTCCGTGCAATGCGTTTGATGAACATGTGATGTCTAATTCTAGCTGCCATCAGACACGTGATTTCTGTCATTAATTGTGCGTGTTCGATCGAGAAAATCTAAAAATAGGTTGACATTTGTATAGAACTCGTGGAATTGTAAGATTTATGCTTGCTGGACATGTTTGTACAAATATGAACTACTGATAGAGGAACTGCGAAGTGTATGTGATAACGAGTGGGAGTGACAGATTAGTTTACTCAGAAAAGGAACATTCCAACTTTGCAATTAGATAAAACGAAAGTAGAAGATGGATAGATTTGGAAGGGTAAAATTCTATCATTGGCCAGTTCGGAGATCTTACTCAGGTGAAATATCTTCATTTGATTTTCATTACACTTTTGCACATTTAAAATCAATCGCAGCGACGCTGCGTGTTAACATTCGCAACTTTCGCAATGCGTTCGCAATTTTCGCGGTTAGCTTCGCATCGCGAAAGTTAATCGAAATGAATTTGAATATACTAAAGATACAAATTCGAAGGAAATTAAATGAATAAAAGATACATAAAATTTATGCAAAATATTGAAAAGAAAAATTTAAAAGTCGGATGCCTTGGTGAAAGCCGGATGTTCAAGTTAATTGATTGGTATACAGTAAATGTAATCCATGTTTTGTATGCATTTATGTATTACACCCTGTGCAAATGCTGTGTAACCGTTTTGTTTGTTCTTTTCATTGACTGTACTTCTATAGTACCCACCGTGGGGTATCACGTGATACACAAGTGATATGTTCCACGGGAATACCCTTTGATTGAACCAAGTAAATACTGTCTAAATCTACTTTATATGAATTTATTTTAGGCCTATCATATGGTCATTATTATCAATTATATGATGGTTATTTATTCTAGTCAAGAATAGACGTATATTCGTAGAACACTTAAACATAATTTTTTCAATGCTCACCACATGTTATGATATGGTGCACGGACAGATACAAAATTTTCTGTTTAAGTGTTCTCCAAATATACGTCTATTCTTGATAATAGATACCAAATGATAGGCCTAAAATAAATTCATATAAAGTAGATTTAGACAGTATTTACTTGGTTCAATCTAAGGGGATTCCCGTGGAACATATCATTTGTGTATCACGTGATACCCCACGGTGAGTACCTATACATCAAATATGTTAAATGCATCATACTGAAAAGGTATGGGTCAGGGCATGTCATCTATTCGCGGGTCCAGAGGGGTAACGGGGGTCAGGACATTGTAACGCCAAGCGTTGGCCACAAATGTTGATTTTTTCACCATTTAACGTAAAATTTTCTTAATCTTAGACTGGACCCCATGACCACCTGTTTCATTCCTCTTGTCAACCTACTGGTAGAATAGATTTATTTTCGCATCGTCTCATCCCCCTTTCTAGTCATTTCTAGCCAAGCTCCTCTATTTTTGATACAAATTCGTGCCAGCATGTTGTACGTGTTTGTCAGATCCCATAACAACCCTGATGCTGTCGCTTCTCCGTATAAATATTTCAAACTTTCTGTATGAAGTTTTGTTAAAATTGATACCATCGGGCTTGTAATAGATTCTATTGCTTGTATTGTTACCATGCCAATGGAAATAAATTCCGACGGTTTTTAGGGAAGTAGGCCAGAAATTTTGAAAGCTAAAACGCCGTCTTCATCGGATTTAAGGGAAATCTCGCTCCGACTAAGCTTCTTGGTGATTTTAAGTGCAAACACTCATTATATCGATAAATTTTCTCTTACGAATTGAAATCAAATTTGTGAACTAATTTTCCGTGATCGTAATCTTATTTATAGCGTCTACAGTGCTAGTAACCTCTTGATTTACTCGAGTTGATTTTGTAAATGGAACTCACCAAAAATGTTTTCAGAACAAAATTGTAACAGACTCTAGTAACAAACTCCTCAAAATTTCATGTACATGTATTGTTTTATCCTCGCCGTCTGTCAGTCGGTCTGTGTGTCTGTTTGAGCTTTTGATTAACGTTTCTATGATAGGTAATTTAGGCGTTCTCATGTTACTTATTGTATTTTTTCTATTTTTTTTTTTTTTTTTGAAAACACGTTGTCCGCAAGCATTCCATTTCCGTTGTAACGGATGGAATATTGTCCATGACGTCATTCTCTACGTATGATAACGATATTCAATATGTTGCACTTTAAAGAACACAATTCATGATATCAGAATGTTAGAAACGCGCGATCTATGGATTCTGGTATCTCAGTACACGTGCACATTGCGTAAGCCTCAATTATATTGGCGGGAAAAAGACGCAGACTCATTGCACATTTCTGCAGATTTGACACCCCGCAGGTGTTAACGGTACCTAGGTAAATATACGTTGTAATAACTACAAACACAGACTGAATGGGAATGAATGTTTTGAACTACAAGTATATGTAATGAAATATCAAAGATGCGAAAATTTATTTTTTGCATTTCTTAGAATTTGCTGTGACGCATACATGTATTTCCTCATGATAGAAGCTTGTTGATGTTAATACAGGTAATAAAATCATAAATTATCTATTAATTTTGAATAAAGCCAGTCAGACTGGATATTTTCTGGATCTAAATGTACCATGAGACCTTTTCCGTACACCCCTAAATGAAGCTTATATGGGGACCTTAGCCGAAAATCTGGATCTTGAAACATATCATGTGATAAGACCTTTCTGTTTCACCCCCTCCCCCTTAGAATATTATCTAGGATTCTTAGACCTTTCTGATCGATCCAGATTTATGATGGGAAATTATGACTTTTGGGTTGTAAGAGATACACAAATGTACCTATTACCGGGTATTTTGTCGTCATATGTGTTCAGGAATTATACGTCCTTGGCTTTACATTACTTATTACATGTATATCAATCTGCCAGCGTTTCCTGGTGCTTTGTACTCGTTACTTTGGGCAGATTGAGTCTTTTATTGGTTATGACAGTAGAACAAACGTTAAGCGGTATGATTAAGGACTCGCACCAGCAGATCCCCCTGCACCTGTTAGTCTACTACTGTTCCCGTGATAATCAAGTCATCACTCTCTGACTGTCCGCATTGTTTGCCTGTCTTTGATCCCGTAATCATGGTAATATGAATGTCATAACGCAGCTACACAGCAGATCAACTCGGTAAAGCTCGGCTGTCGTCGAACAATTCCGGTACCCTGACTCTTTGGCTGTCCGCATTGTTTGTCTGTGTCTTTGATCTTGTAAAATGTCATAAAGTGACTCTACACGGATCATCTCGATGAAAATCGGCTGTCTTCGCACAATTCCGGTATCCTGATTCTCTTGCAGTCCGCATCTGACTCGCACCAGTAGACCCCCCTGCACCTGTTAGTCTACTACTGTTCCCGTGATAATCAAGTCATCACTCTCTGACTGTCCGCATTGTTTGCCTGTCTTTGATTCTTTATATAATCATGGGTAATATGAATGTCATAACGCAGTTACACAGCAGTTCAACTCGGTAAAGTTCGGCTGTCTTCGAACATTTCCGGTACCTTGACTCTCTGACTGTTCGCATCGTTTGTCTGTGTCTTTAAATGTAATCATTGTAATGTGTATGTCATCGTGTATCTCTTCAGCAGATCAGCTCGTTGGAACTCGGCTGCCTTCGCATAATTCCGGTTCTATTACTCTCTGTCCGCATTTTTGTTTACTGTAGATCAACTCGGTGGAACTCGGCTGTCTCCGTACAATTCCGGTTCCCTGTCCTTTTGACTACCCATGTTGTTTTTTAGCTCGCCGGGACGAATGTCCGGAGAGTCTGCGTCGGCGTGCGCGTGCACAAAAACTTTAACCTTGCTTATAACTTTTAAACCAATACAGATTTGGCTTTCATATTTCACATGTGCATTCCTTGTGACAAGACCTTTCCATGGATACCAAAATTTTTGACCTTGTGACCTTGACCTTGGAGATTGACCTACTTTTGAAAAACTTTAACCTTAGCCATATTTTTTGAATGGTAAGTGATAGGGCTTTGATATTTCACATGTGTATTCCTTGTGACAAGACGTTTCCATGGATACCAAAATTTTTGACCTTGTGACCTTGACCTTGGAGATTGACCTACTTTTGAAAAACTTTAACCTTGGCCATATTTTTTGAATGGTAAGTGATAGGGCTTTGATATTTCACATGTGTATTCCTTGTGACAAGACGTTTCCATTGATACCAAAATTTTTGACCTTGTGACCTTGACCTTGGAGATGATTGACCTACTTTTGAAAAACTAACCTTGGCCATATTTTTTGATTGGTAAGTGATAGGGCTTTGATATTTCACATGTATATTCCTTGTGATAAGACCTTTCATGCCGTACCATAAATTTTGACCTAGTGACCTTGACCTTGAAATTTTACCTACTTTTCAAAAACTTTAACTTGGGCCATATTTTTTGAATGGTAAGTGATAGGGCTTTGATATTTCACATGTGCATTCCTTGTGATAAGACCTTTCATGCCGTACCGTAAATTTTGACCTAGTGACCTTGACCTTGAAATTGTTGTTGTTGCAATTTACATATGGTTGCCACCGGCGAGCTATGTTGTCATTCTGACAAGTCTGGTTCTGTGTCTTTGGTCCTGTAGCGATACTCTACTGTACATTGTAGATTAAAAAACTGACTTCGCAATATCCCTGTACCTTACATCTCTCTGAGACAGTCATTTCTCCATTTATCACTTACTGTACATACGCACCATGTTTAATTCGATTCTTTCATTCAAATTTCGAATGGTTCCTCTAGACGGAAGTCTTTGACTCTGGTGAAGACTTCAGTATTCGATAATCTCATAAATTCCATGCCATGTCACCTATTCAAAACAGGACTTATACTTACCAACCTTGAATTGCTTTATTCTCGAGTCGTACTTGCATCATTTAGCTACAATGTTGTCCTTTATTTGGAATATATTCATTTAAAGAAATAAGGAAGCTTGATATACAAATTATTTCAGATATACCCTCAGCCTTTACATACAATGATAGGCCTTGGAAAATTCTAAATTCGTAAAACATACAGAATTAGATTTAGATTCGTTTTCTTTGATGACGGTGAAGTAAACCTTTTCCTTGGCGATGTCCCTCGGCGAGTAAGCACTGGCGGGCTTCCCTCCCACCAGCCGAGATTGTTTTGAGAATAACCAAGACCTTTTATGGCTGCAGCGAAGATCCGGCTTGTTATAGCACTGCGTGGTAGGAAGAATCTCCGGGATTATTACTCTAAATAGGTGTTCGTATCAAAGCAATAACAGGGGACTACTACTATATTTGAGTGGCATTTGGTAAGCAATCAAGACCGACGATGTGGTATTGTAGGAAGATGTCCTTAATGATACTTGATAGATAGATATTATGATCCAAAAAGGGCTTGATTTGTAATGAATTTCCTGCTCTAAAGGTTTATTAGCCATAAATACGTTGATAAATGTACTGAAGGTTTCTTTTTACGTTATTTTGATGTTACGCATATGTCCTTTAAAAGTTCCTCGCAGAGGCAGGTCAAGGTCATAGGTTCAATGTCAAAAGAAGGATGTTATGATCCAAAAGAAGGACTTTTGTAATTAATTTCCTGTCTTAAAGTTTTATTAGCCTTAAATGTTTCGAAAGATCATGTATCTACTGAATGTGTATGATAAACTTTGATGTTCCTTTATAAGATTGCAATCAAGGTCATAATCGGCACATTTTGCAGTCTGACGTAGAAAAGTGGAAATGAAATGGGACGTATGCATAGGAGATAGATAATCCGCTGTTCCTGACAGAGGCAGGTCAAGGTCAAAGGTTCATGGTCAAATTCAATGCACATGTATTTCCATTACAATAAAAACATGGTTTATATGAGCTATTGAAGGATAATTTATCATTAATTAGGTCTTCCGACTTCCGTCGGAAGACCTATTGTTTTCGTAACCGTGGAAAATTGGATCAGCGATTTCTCAAGAACCCTGTAAGCTAGGACAATGAAAGTTCTCCAACGTTACGTTTGGAGTAAAAGCTGGATTGGTCTTTTTTATTTTTGGTCTCTGTTATTTTTTTATCATGTTTTTTAGTAGATTCAAATATTTGACGGGAGTGTCGAATTACTCAAAAGGACCGAAATTTTCATGTTTTGCTATTTGTAAGCTTAAATATCTCGTATTTTGCTGTCTACAATTTCCATTCTTTTTGAAAGTCGACAGCCATGCAAGATATGAAATGCTAGATGCACACTGTAACGATTTATTACGATGACGTCCTTCACCGTCCTTCATATTTCCAAATTCAGAAGTTCATAGGAGGAAGACACTTTTTTGCTTATAATAGTAAACAAAAATTAAGCTTATGAAGTTTCCTAAAAATTTCAATATTATTATTTTTTATCCATATATCTGTCTTATTTAGTCTTTCTGATTTTTCCTATCTCTTACTGTTGAAAAGATATGAGCATCGAAATTTTGAGTTGGGTATTTCGATACACCTTCACGCCAACAGATCGGGCGCACACTAAAATTGGTAGTCCGAGTCCGACTCGAGAAAAGCAGTGTTGGGATTTTCAAATTCCGATTTCACGGCAATGATGAATATGCATTTCATAAATACATTTCGATATACACAATTTGATTTTAAAACAGTTGATTAATTTAGAAGAGATCAGCTACAAACCAGAATTTACACACAAAAAGTGGTAGTTTGATTCCGATTTCTAACCTACAAACCTGTTTCTAAACTTCAATAACTATGTTTTGAACATCAAGTTTAATTTCTAATTCTAGCAAACGTTCGAACATAATTTTCGGTTGGTTTATTTACAAATTGATGAACAATTTCTCCAACATTCTTCCCTCCCCTCGTTTTTCGAAAACAGTTCTGTTTATATTGAACGATGTCGCCATGATGGAAATTCAAAATAAACTTTGAAAAAAGGGAAGGGGGGTGTCCAAATTTGAACCTGCACAGCGAGAACCTCATGGTATTTATATATATATATTGAACGTAACTTGTTATTACCATTTCTCTTCTCAAGAAAATTGGTTCTACAGCTACGAGCTCGCCTTTTTTTATGGGGGAAGGGGGCATGAAGAATTTGCAAAAAAAAATCCCGGCTCTGAAAAATGCTGAAAAAAATATTCCGGCCCAAAGGGCCGGCAATTTTTTTTTTCCCGGACCATGCAAAAGTAAGGATACATTGCATGATATGGAAATTTTTGCTGGCCCTTTGTGCCAGACAATTTAAAGTCAAAAAATTAATTAATATAAATACAAACTGTTCACATAGCTGTTTCTACCAGAGACCTAATACGCATAGGCACAAAAATCTAGAAAAGGTTCTATTTAAACATCATACAATCTGTCTGAAATTCGCTAATTGCAAAGAGACATCTGAAGGAACGGTTATTAACTCATACTCTGTAACAGCGGGGAGTTTAACTTACACAGACATTCACAACATTTGAGAATTTGTTTAAATCCGGCCCGAAGAACCGGCGAAAATTTTTCTCCGACTCTGGTAATGGCTGAAAAAAATGGCCTGCTCAGAAAATTGCTGAAAAAAATTTACCGGCTGACAATAGAATTCCTGCCCCCCCCCCCCCCCCGCCCAAAATCAAATGGTTGCTCACCAACAATTATCGGTTTGAAAATTTAATGTTACTGCTATTTGAAAACTTAAATATATAATATAAATACATGTAATGTGACGTCCTTCATATTTCCAAACCAAAAATTGTATAGGAGGAAGACACTCTTGTTGCAACCGCAACAAGAAACCTTTCTAGTTTTAATATGTATCTTCCTTATCGTGATTTTCTCCATTTCGAAAGATAGGGGAAGAGCGGATATGGATGGGTTGTGGATGGGATGAGAGGATGGCATGACCCCCTGGGATTTGTCAAACGTTTTCACATTTGAGCAGAGCCTCTTGGCCACCACCCATCACCGCCCTTCTCGGGGAATTTAGAAGTAAAATTGACATTAAGTGCAAAGGTGTCAAAGGAAACGACCCTGATCTGTTAGGTTTGAGCAATAAATAAACATACAAACCTAAAACAGGATAAAATTATCAATGTTCTAACAACGCGGCAATGATGTGCAAATTATAATCTATTTTGAACCCAAGTACTTCCCACTCTACTTACAACAGTGAAAATTATGTAATAATAGATGAAACTACAGGTTTTGTCTTCCTAATCCTAGATCCTAGTACATTATGAGTCATTAAGCAAGAAAGATACTAGACAATTCTGTTACCTGAAACACAAGATCGACATATAGGGATCACTTTGTCCGGCGTCCGTCCGTCCGTCTGTCTGTCTGTCACACTTATAATGAATTATTCTGGACTCAACACATGGCCTTGATATCATATCCTTTAACATAATGACAGGTTAGCCTTTTTATGCCACCTGAAACGCAAGGGCGATATATGGGGATAACTCTGTCCGGCTTCCGTCTTTCTGTCAGTCTCTCTGTCTGTTCGTCCGTAGTCCGTCTGGTAGTCACATTTTCACATACATGTATATGCCTTTAACTTGATATATATAATACATGCATGTCCATATCATTTGCAGAAATGACCAAGCATGATGAGAATTAGCAATCACCTTAAAGGTCAAAGCCGCATGGTTATTTTAAAAGGTTAAAATATGTGACAGGCAACATGCCTATTCTTTAATTAAGAGTCTAGCTATCTATTGGGAGAATCAAGTTCGAGGGAAAAGGAAGGAATTGAGGGAAAAAAGAAAGAACTATCTTCTGGATGTAAATGCTTTCATTTTAAACTGTGTTATTCAGTTGTCCGAGTAGAAATGTTAATATCGATTAACTGTTCTTCAATGATATGTTGAAAATGTTCCTCTAAGTTTTCCATTTTATCGCATAACACACGAGTGGATTTAAATGAAACTTGATACAAGTAAAGATGTCACAGCTAGGGTCTGACAATTTTTGTATGATTTCAAAGATATAAAACAAACGATCACAGCTATTCGCAATTAGTCCCAGATCTTCACATTTCATATGGCATTCTTTTATCGATCCCCCCCCCCCCCCCTCCATTCCAGCCCACCTCAATTCATCTGCTGCAACCAAACTCTTGGTAGCCTTTCCATACTCTCTGCAAGCTTAATATTTTATAGGCGTTACCTCCCTTTGTACATAATATCCTGCTAATTGATGTCTAAATATAGCACAAAATCGTTAAATATGGTACATAATTAACGGTTGCTACAGGTTTGATTGATTAGAAAAGAAATCGTTCGAACGATTCAGCTTGTTGACAGGTATTGCTCGATGACAGAGATAACGCGATGGATGGGTAGGAACAAATAATGAAATAAAAATGATCAAAGGTGCCGAAATTTGGGTGTGGTTTGGGAAATGCTGAGGGGCGCGACAAACTGGGTGCAGAAGTCGATAAGAAAAATGAGATGCAGGGTCGATGTACAATAGAAATACACACAAATGAATAACGGGGTGAAAATGAAAAGAAAATTAAGTTTATTGCTAATAAATGACTAAAGACTTGAACACGAAAGAAATGAAAATACGTAGTTTTGAAGCTAACAGACCCTTGGAATTTAGGAGGTAAACTGCTCTATCTGTCTGTCTGTCTGGTGTTTTTGAAATTTCCACTTTTGAATTGTGAATTTTCAAAAGGGGAAGGGATCCGTGGAGGTTGTTATGGTAGCTGAAGTGTTGATTTTATATGGTAGAAAATTTTAAGTTTTTGTGACTAACTCTTGTCCATTTGATTATAGCTAGCTCAGACATCCTGTCCGTCCGTTCGTCGGTCTTTTGCTTTGTCATAATCAGTAGTAATCTTAACCCCCAGTGCATTTTTACCGGTATATAGGTACACATAATTACTCAATAATAGTTAATTACGTCTATGATGTACCATTGCACCTGTACTTTTACACTGGGGTCAGACTCTATCACTGTATGGGAACCACATGTCGATACTAGTATGTAAGTACAGAATATAAATCGAGCTATTGTTAGGATTCTAATTTTAGATGGGAGAACGATGGAGGAGATGGTCATGAATCGCCTCGCCACCGGAGCCTCGTGATGTCATCGGATCCCTCAAATCTTCCGAAAGTAATGACGTCATGTCACTGTCTGCGCACCTTAGCCGACTTTGGTTGTCAAGTTGGTTGTATGCAATGTAAATAAACAGTGGCGGATCCAGCTTTTGAGTTAGAGGGGCGTTAAAAAGGCGAGGGGTCTGGGGACCGCGTAGGTCCCGAGCGGTTCCAGGGCAGAGCCCTGGTAGGGGGACCTACACCCCCTTGAATCCGCCACTGGTAAACTTTCCATTTGCGTAGCTCTACGGTTTAGGAAAAGTGAGGTTCCATTTACGTAGCTACATGCTGTTAGAAAAGGGAAGGAGGTTTGCTTTCCGATTTGGTGAAGATCTAGGTTTTCAAAATTGTCCATGCCATCCTACTTGGCTGTTCGTTCAAACCCTAAAACTTGCGCACAATAATTGATAACATTTTATTTCCTTGTGACAAATACCTGCTAAATTGGCCCCTGTGTGGACCAAGGGAGTTTGAAAGTAATTTTACTCAGTTAATGAAACTTCACAGTCGCAACGTAGTTTTATAGTTGTTGATATTCCATTTTATATTTCTTTCGTTTTAACAATATACAAATGTAGTAGGATTTACTATTCCAGACTTTGTTTTTAATAAAAGAGAAAAAAAAGGGGGGGGGGGGCGTGGTGGTGGTTAAACTTCTGCTACAATATTTAGTTTATATTACTAGCTAGTTGAAGCTGGAGTATACTCAGAAATTGTTTTGATTTTTCATTCTCTAGATCGTCTCTTTCTTATCGCGTGATTGGCCAGTATTTCGGTTCTTGGCACAAAACGGGGGTGAAGTTGGGCTAAGATATTTTGAGAGGGCGAAGAGAAACCGACGTTTTCCTGTGTTGTAACACATGTTACATTACAGTGGTGATTATCAGGAGGTTTTTACTCGAGTTTTACTACTGACTTGACCTGGCGAAATGCATTCACCGGAAAACTAGGCCTAGGTCGGCATCTTTCAAGTACACGTCTGATATTTTTACGTGAATGAAGGAGGCTGAGTTTGTTTTCATTGTGTGATGCGAGCGATGCACAATTTTCAGACTTCTTATGTTTTTGCGCAACTGTAGTGTTATTACATCGTGAGAGAAGCTTTTATGTGTTAATTTTTTTCTTCTTCTGACTTCCATGATGCACGAACGTGCGTTAGGCTGCACGTAGGATTGATTCGCTGGTTTACGGTAAAGTGAATGAAACTTTTGAGGATTTTGGATATTTCGTTGTACTTCGAGACGAATTTGTGTAATCGCTGTACTTAGGTACTCGGGCACTTGTGTTTAAATTGACCGCAAAAATGAAGATTATTTGATTTTTAAGTGTGGACTTAAATAGTAACACTCGAGTAAGTGGGTTTGTATGACATAAGCGCTGTATCACACATACTAGAAAGGAAAGGGTTTTGGAAACGTCAAGTTTTTACTTTCTAGGTAAATATATGTTACAACCTATCGTTACCTTTAATCTACCGGCGACCTACTTTTACTAGTGTTTATACTGAGCGAATACTGTGTAACAACAGATCTATGTACTAGAGAATAGAAACAGAGGGTTACAGGAACTAAAATACCTGACAAAAAGGAATAATGGATCAATAGAAATCATTATATCGTGCCTTTTGTAACAATATCGGATATATATTGAGGTCTTTGCATCAGAGATTAACAAAAGAGAGAAAAATCTCCTTCGCTGTATAAACTATTTATATATGCCCGAAGAAGAAAGCCGATTTTGATTTTGAACGGTGATTTCTGTATAAAACGTGTTTTCGTTTGAGTAGCTGCTTTAATTTCCAGTGTGTAGAAAGGCGCAAAACTAGAAAGGGGAGGAGGGTAGTGCATAAAGGATGTAACAAAGATTGACTAAGGGGTCAGTCGAAACGTCCTTTACTCTTCTTTCCTGAAGCCCCACTTCAAATCGGGCTAACTGCGCGTTATAGGATGTGTAACAACAATTGAATGTGTTACTTGCTTAGAAGTCAGGAAACTACAACTTTCAAAATGTCATCAAACGGCGGATTTTTAAATTTCAAATGTAAGTATCATTGTATGTTCAGAATTAATTGTTTTTCATATGGTATCTTTTTAAAATGTTAACCGGGTAGTTAGGAGTTGAGGGAAACATGATATTGCTTAGAAGGATTGCAGAGAGAGAGAGAGAGAGAGAGAGAGAGAGAGAGAGATTGCAATACAATATACATGTAATTATCACACGGATGACTAACTCAGCACACAGACTGAATCTGGTAAGCCCCCTCCCCTCCCCTACCACAACATTTTAAGGAGTCGAAAAATTCGGTTGTTCATGGACGGATCTAAAAAAAATCAAGGGGAGTGGTCATAGGGATGGGATTGGGTGGTGTTCCAACCCATGCATTTGAATAAAAAAAAAGACATGTAGTGAAACATGGGGAATCTCATATCAAGACCATGTACGATGTTACGGCTTCATTTACATAAAAAATGTTAATAAGACAGGAAGTGGCTCTCTAAGGCATGTTTATCTACACCGAAAAACCGGTACAGACCCTCCTGCCCCCCCCTCTAGATCCGCGCGTACTGTTAGAATTTGAGGTGGGTGGGGGCTATGGAGGCGACAGGGGCTAGTGGGTGGACTGGCGGACTAGTTCAACTTCTTGGTCTACAATTTTTACCAGAATTGCATGTAATCAGTTCTTGTATGTAGGATGTTTTCTTTGGGAAAGTGTTCAATCCGAGTGTATATATGAAGGGTTTATGCTATTAAAACACTCGCTGTTTGATCTATATGTTACACCAGTTGAACTTGAATTTTAAATGAGTTATAAGTGATTCGTTGAATACTTGTTTTGATTAAAGAGATCAGCGAAATTCTCTAGTATGTACGAAATAAACGTTATTTCTCAACACAGGAATAAACATGCTACAGTTAATATTTGAAATGACGTGAGACAGAAATCGGTACTATATGTTATTATACTGTATGCATGCGCGGATCTAGTGGAAAATACCTAGAAGAGTAGAGTTTATGATATCTTTTTGTAAACGTAAAAATTGTGAATTTCTTGCAAATTCAAATGGGGAGCTAACGACTCCGGCCCTCACAAGGTCTCGCGCGCATGCATATATTCAGTATGAAACTAATGCACCCATTGCTACTTGTGAGTTCGACTCATTCCCTTATCTTGCTGGTATATTAGTAAAGTTTTAGGTGTGCTATTGTGTCATCATTTAAGTCTGTCTGTGTGTCTGTCTGGTCTGGTCTGGTCTGTCTTTCTTTCTTTCTGTCTGGTCTGTCTGTCTGTCTGTTCGATATCGTAAACTATTGTTATAGCGTACATGTACCTTAACATAGTTTTTGTGTCGCCTGCGTCTGTCTGTCTGTCTGCCTGTCCATATGTCTGTCTGTCACACTTGGATGTCACACCCTATAAAAGTGATTCCTGAGTGTCACTATGTCATGCAATGGCTTTGAATCCTTTGAATGATTTTTGAATGGTAAGTGAAGAGGATTTCATTTTCACAAGTTTATTCCCTGTGAGACGTGACGTTTCTTTAAGTAAAACTCGACCGCATAAACACACCTGCTGTATGTCTAACGATGAGCTATATATGCCCACTCGGGTCTCTTTCTCTCTTTTACGCAGTTGGGATTTTCGGCCAATCACGGAATTCAATTATTAAGATAATTAAGAGTATGTACTCCAAAAACTTTAAGGAAAAGGACTATTTTCCGTATTCTCAGTACATTTCTATAAAAAAAATACGGAAAAAAAACTATTGTTGCGACGGTGTGTGACCACAATGCTAACCAGACACATCAATTACACTGTCGTTATAACACACAGAAACCCTAGTTTTCGGGAACCTGTGCTTCGTATTTTGACTGACCCTTTAGGGACCTCATATGTCTTTACACGTTAGATTTTCAACAAATATAAACCTTTAAGTTACTAAAATATATCTTTTCCACGAACAATTCTTATTTAAAATTCATGCTGTGATTTAGCGACTGGAATATTCATTCTGTCTATCCATTTTCATGTTGCCCTTTATACTGTATGTATAATTCTGTGAAATTCTGAATATGAATGCTGTTGCGAAGAGACCTGAAAAAAAACCATATTTTGCGGAATAAATGGGATAAATAGGCATGATTTCTTGACTCCGAGCACAACCCTCTTCTCCCAGAGGGGAGGGGGGTGTTATGTCGAGAGATTCACGTCCCTTTTCCTAGATCCGCCCATGACATGGCATTAAGTTTATAAGAATTTAATCTGACGTGGCCTTCAGATTTTGTCATGTTTATATATACAGAGAGAGATTGGTCTCGTTTCAGGTCAACCATTCTATACATAATTCTACTTTTTGATAATAATGAATTGATATATCATCAGGATTGAAAATTACTTATTGATTGTGAACTTTTACCTACTTTACCTCATTAATATATCTGACATTAAGTACACACTGCTATCCATAAATAACTATACAAACAAGGAAATCATTCTAAATTCTTTTTAAGTTTATCCAAATTTTTCCCTTCTGAACTCGAGAGATTCATAATAATTGGCTTCGCATATTTCAAAATTATGAATTGTGATAACGAAAAAGTAAATAGAAACTTTTTTCATCAGCACAATTTTTTTCCAAAAATTGTCATTTTTATATAAAAAAGAACAAAAATTTAAAAAAAAATGCAAATATTTTGGTCAAGTTTGTAACAAATGATTTCTATGAGGTTCATCTTTAGAATTATACAACAATGGATTAGGCCATACCAAATTAATTAAATGTTCTTTGGATTTCCCGCACCATATATTTCAAAATTAAAAAAATAATATTATAAAAATAAAATGCTCGTCCGCACCAATGCATTTCTGGCTCAAGAATTTTTGAGGGTCGATTCTGATTTCTGCAAATTTTAAAGCTTCTAGAAGTCTCAGAATGTGAAAATTTCGAAGAAAATGATACTTTTGTGTAAAACAAATTTCGTTGGGAGCAAATTGTCCCATATACATGACACTGAAAGTCAAGGAGGGGGAGTGTTCGAAAATCTTTTCCGTACTGCTATGTGCCAGGCTTCCTAGTCACCAGATTCCTATGGGGATTCCTTTGTGAGTACAGAAACCATCAGAAATGTACTATTTCACTCGCTCGCACCTTAAAAGTTGCAATACTTAAAAAAAATAAAATAATTATATTTTCGCTCGCTCGCACCCTTTTTTTCACAAGAAAATCCAAAGAACATTTAATTAATTTGGTATGGCCTATGCATTTTCTAACAGCAACATAGAGAGAAATGGTGTACTAGTATACTGATTTATGGATGGCACTGTATAAGCCTTTAAAGTTACTAAAATATATGTTTTCCACGAATAATGCTGATTTAAAATTCATGCTGTGATTTAGCGACTGGAATTTTAAGAATTCATTCTGACAATCCATTTTCATGTTGCCCTTTATACTGTATGTATAATTCTGTGAAAATCTGAATATGAAAGCTGTTGCGAAGAGACCTGAAAAAAAAGCGGAATAAATGGCATAAATAGGCATGTTTTGTTGACTTCGAGCACAACCCTCTTCTCCCAGAGGAGAGGGGGGGGGGGGGGGGGGGGGGGGGTGTTATGTAGAGAGATTCACTTCCCTTTTCCTAAATCCGCTCATGACATGGCATTAAGTTTATAATAATTTAATCTGACGTGGCCTTCAAATTTTGTCATGTTTATACAATCAGAGAGAGATTGGTCCCGTTTCAGGTCAACCATCTATACATAAATTCTACTTTTGATAATAATGAATTGATATATCATCAGGATTGAAAATTACCTATTGATTGTGAACTTTGACCTACTTTACCTCATTAATATATCTGACATTAAGTAGTCCAAGTTTGACTCAGTATTATTCAAAGGTCAAACTCTCCTACTGAGATATGAAGGGAAATAACTCTTACTTTCCTCGGTCAATGAATACTGAAATGTCGATATAGTTAAGTATTCTTGCACGAATATGGGATAAAAATGTTTATATATAGAACTTAAGTAATTTTCTCTGTGCGCTACATATTTAAATCTGGTTTAAGAAGCCTTTGATCTTAATCCGTTCGTCAGTTGTACCGTTCTTTAATCACATTTTTTCCAAGGGTGGTGCACATTGTTTATCATTGTTCCTTTTCAATTCTGAATCTTTAAAATTGTAGTCATGTGCTCTTATTCCAGTGATTCAGAATTTAAAGTCAGAATGGAGACATTATAACAGTACAATATAGTATTATATTTCGGTGTAAACTCAATTCAAAATTATGTAAAAAGGGGTACTCCTTTATTCTGTCTATACATACTTGAACCCCCCCCCCCCCACACACACACACCCATTCCACCAACTTACCCCTTCCTTTTTATTTCCCGGGGAAAACAATCTAGATTCGCCCATGGTTTTACATCAACATATCTATTATTGCCAATGTTTTAATGTGAAGCGCAGTGGTCATTTGAGAGAGAGAGAGAGAGAGAGAGAGAGAGAGAGAGAGAGAATACTTTATGTTTAGAGTTTGTGTATCACATTGTCTTGCGAATGTTTATATATTGTTCTATTCGTTTGATAATATGCACTATGGACACGTGTAATGTATTAACCTTTATTCATAATCCATGCATGAATTAATGTCCTTACCCATTATTTACTCCGACTGTTAAAGTGTCCTCAGATATGAATGGAACAGTCACTGAGTCAGTTTAGCCGGAATCAGTGTGACAGAATGACGGATTGGCTGTCCGTATTGTATTATCGTAGTACTATAGCTTCCTTAAACCTAATTTATCCCACAATTCTGAAATGTTTAAAGAGTAAAATTATGTCATGACTTTCAAATTTCTTTATTGAAAAGAAGGTAGGAATAATGAATTTGAATTTCGCATTCAATTTGGATGTTTTTAAAAAGCTTGCAGTGATTTGGTTTTGGACTAGTTAAAATCCACGTTGAAATTAAGTTAATCTATCCTTTCTTCTCAATACATTAAGAAGTAGTTCACGAATAGTGCGTAAACATATCTTAGTGAAGAGAATTTGTCGGTAGAGATGTTTTTCTAACAGGAACGGTGTACATCCGTCATTCCGTCTGTCCTTAAAGGTCATACCTACTTTTACTTTCAATTTGTATTCTATTGTCCCCATGAATACTTATCGTCAAGTTCGATATGAAATCTACGAAATTAACTAAAATACTCTAAAATCATTCTATTTTCACGAAATTCGGCATCGGAGGAGGTGCGTATCATGAAGAAAATTGTGCGTATAAAATATGGCACAAGTTTTCGACTAAAATAGGGCATAAGTTTTTGACTGATCGGTGTGCACCAGAGTATCAGTGTGTATCGGGAAGTACTAGTGCGCATATGCGTGGTTTGTGCGTATCGAGGTTAGATCTTTGTATCATTGATTAATGCGAATTAAAAAAAATTAGTGATTATTGCGTATAGTCAGTTGAAATCAGTAAGGTACATTGTAACATGTACGTCAAGTGCGTACCTGGAAACGTGCACATTGTTAAACTTGTTGAGATGTAGGTTAATATTCAGTGTGTATACGCAGAGGTCGAGGCGTATAAGCAGGTGTGTAGAATGCATATCAACACGCATGGGATTTTTGCACATCAAGAGGTCTACAAATCTTGAGGTTAGGGCGCATACAGAGGCGTTTGCGTTATGATGTCAATACCGATATCCAATGTGCGCACGCTAAGGTCAAGGCGTATAGGCAGGTGTGAAGAGTGCTGCAGCACATCAGCACAACATGGGATTTGTGCACATAAGGCGCACACAGAGACGTACGTTTACGTAGTAAGGTCAATACCGGTATCCAATGTGCGCACGTTAATGTCAAGGCGTATTGGCAGGTATGAAGAGTGCTGCAGCACATCAGCACAACATGGGATTCGTGCACTTAAGGCGCACACAGAGGCGTTTACGTAGTAAGGTCAATACCGATATCCATATGCATACGCTGAGGTCCAATCTCCTACGCATGCGTCCGATTTCAGTTCCGCTTTTCTCTAGTGCGTAAATTGCGAGGTGAAGGCGTATGATGGCAGGTCGGTACCGTGCAAATTATCGCTGTGCCACTGTGACACGGTGAGGTTTTGTGTGTATCATTACACAAAGGTTATTGCGTAGTTAATGCGTTTTCTTAATTTTTTTCCTCAACTTTTTGAGCTACTCTTTGTCACTCTTGAAGTTCGAAAAATAAAGTCATTGTTAACAGGACTTAGTATATAGTTGTTTTCTTGTTTGAGCTGGTAATGAAGTATATGTCGTCTTTCTTTATACCGAACAGTAAGGTGTCTGTCATTCTGGTAAAGCGGCAGGATCCGGTAAGCGGCCTGCTACTTTTAGAAACATTTTCTATTTCTGACTTCGTATAAACATGTTAATATCTCTATTCACATAGTATGGATTCCACAGCCCCAATGCTTGGGATACTTTTAGAATGCCCTTGCGGAGAAACTTCAAAACAAGGGGAAATAACTGTCGAGATAGCACTCGTATAAATGTCATAAGTTCTGCCTCTGTAACCTATGTAAAGATGTACTTTAAGGCACGAAGCATCCACTCAGCTTATTTTATGACGGATGTTACTAGTAATAGATGTGGTAACACGCGCGAATCTAGAATCTTGAAAAAAAGGAGGGGGGGGTCTTCCAGTTCGTCGGGAGGAGTGGGGATAGTCAACCTTGAGCCAATGATTTTGAAAAGAAACATAACACGAGGAATTCCATCGTGTGTGTGGGTGGGTCGGGAGGAGGGTTGGGTTGGGTTGCTAATTTCCCTCCAGATACGCGCTTGGTATACGATAATGACGATGATGTCATTGTTTAGTCGACATGTTGGTACGCGGTTGCTTGCGATTAAGAAATGGAATTAGTTATGAATATCTGTCATTTATAAATGAAAAGGCACAGATAGTACTGCACACCAAATAATTTAGATCGTTATAATTTTAGGAACTGAATGTTTGTTCAGCCTTATTGTGATGACACAGGACATCCGGTTGGTCCTTCCGTCGTTCTGTCCGTCTTGTCAGTAACTTTTGTATGCTTTCAAATTTCTAACATGTGTAGTCATGTCTCCTTCCGTCGGTCTGTCCGTCTAGTCAGTAACTTTTGTATGCTTTCAAATTTCTAACATTTGTGTACTCTATGAGACATGACCGTTCTTCCTTGTACAAGAAAATCCTGTGACCTTGACTATTCGATTTGACCTCCTTTTGTGAAAGCACCAAAAACATGGGGACCACAAGTCTATCTAAGGGAATTGGAAAAATGTAACTTTCCACTGAATTCATGATCCCGTAACACCTTGCAATTTCAAAATTACGAATCCTCGTAACTATAAGAAGAGACTATACAAGTCAGCAAAAAGGGGGTTTGGAGAGAGAGATTGAAAGTTAGAGAGAGAGCGTCTGCACCCCATAAACTTTGAAGTAGGAAGTAAATCGTTTTAGTTTTCGTGTTTTAAAATTCTTTCGTTGTGTTTACAATTTCATTAACAAGACGTAAGCTAGTTCAATTTGTTTTCAACCTTAAATAAAATCAAAAGCTTGGCATACGTGAAAAATGACCGTCTATGGTAAATAAAGCCATAAGGGGTACCGGCTTGTATCTGTGTATTAGTCAGCTATTGTGAACTTGCGGACCTTTTGATTAAAAAATAAAACTGGGGGATCTACTGAAAGGTGACCTGGTTAGTAAAGGACGTTTACCAGTTTACCAGGAGATTAAAATGACGTCACTATATTCTACTTTATCCCTACAAATCCAGCTGTAATGGGCTTAAGTATAAATAAGTATAAATAGGCAAGACCCCCCTTCCCCACTCAGATTTGAAAAAAAATATATATGTATAAATTATGAATAAATTATAATGAAAATTGTGTAGAAAAGAGGAGAACGAAATCATATTAGTATAATCTTGGACAATATTAGACAAAAAAATCAAAAGTAATGAGTTTAAAAGTAAAATTAAAAATTAAGAAAGTATCTGTTTTGTTGTGAAGCCTTTTCAACCATTCACAGGACTTCAAAGAACTTGTAGGGGTAATAACTAATTAATTTTGCGAAATAAAATCAATATAAGTTAACATGATGAAGACTTCTGAGGAACCACATAGTAGTTTCATTGTTCATAAATGATACCTTTTCAAATACTAACAATCGGCGGATCCAGAATTTTTTTCCAGGGGGAATCAATTCCATCAGGGGGGTCCAGTTACGATTTTGAAAAAAATATATACGTAAAGATTGTAAATCGGAAAATTTTTATTTTAGGCAAATTTTAGAGGGGCTCCTTCAATGTAACTCTCCTCCCCCCCCCCCCCCCCCCCAGTTTTCTTTGACGGCACATCTTCCTTTCATTTGTTTCAACCTCTCGTATTTAAAATAGACGTAAGATGTTTTCATGAACGGGGAACAGAAAAAAATACTTGTGTGGCCTTATCAGTCTATTTTTGATTTAATGGCGGAGGAGCGGCAAGGATCCTCAATTGATCGAACGATGGTTTATTTTCAGCTACCGACTTGATCGTGCCAACGTTTGTTTGTTGTACTGGGTGATACCAATATATTCTAAGAATTTCTATTCATAAGACAAGACCCCTTGACTGATCGATTCGTATTCCGGCTCCTTCCGATCTCCGTTGCTTCGCCGACCCGTTGTATAAATATAACGTTACTGAAAATATATTTTGGGAAGGTAAACAGTTTAAGTTATGAAAAGGAATATGGAGGGGGTAATTATTTATGGAGAAGATATATAGGGAAGGGGGGGTGTCGACAAATACTTTTTTTTTTGGTCCAACATCGTATCATATCAGTACCCCCAAAAAATTTTTAATTTAAAAGCAGGTAGATAACAGAAAGAGAGAGGGAAGAACAGGAGAAAGAGAGAGTTAACGTAGATAACATAGAAAGAGAGAGGGAAAACAGGAGAAAGAGAGAGAGAGAGGGGGGGGGGGGGGGGGGGCAAAACAACACGTAGGAGTATAATACTTGTTTTTCATGATACCAAATTGTTTATAAATATCTTGTCTCGAAAAAGAATATTGATCGCCGCGTCACGTACTCAATAATCGATCAAAATAAGCTTGATTAATCATGGTCTATAAATAACTCGACGAGGACCGTCAAGCGGCCCTTTACCTTGTAGATCAACAATACCGCTGGTCCAAATATAGCCTGGCATGACACACTTAGTGGAAAAAAGATCGAAATGTGTTAGGGCTGACGGCCGTAAATTTCACGATTTTCTTTGTATCGCATATAGGTTGATATATCTATATATTTGTATAATTGTAGACGTTGAAAAAGCCTTTGAGCGAGGTGGAAGGTTCGATCTAGTCGATACGCTATATATAGTATGCTAATTGTATCTATTTGCGGAGCGAATCTTACTTTACAAGTGTCTTTACCAGGGATTCAACTTATTTCGTAATCATATACCGAGATCAGAGGAGAGAGAGAGAGAATTGGAGAAGAAAATATCATATTTATGGCTAGTGGTTGATGTATTTATTGCGAGGTTTTATAGTTTGTTGTCCGTCTGTTTTTCTATCGAGAGAGGAGAGAAGTTTGAGATATAAATAAAATTTTTATCTTTGGATGTAGCAGATGTGTATGTATAGCAAGTTTTAAAGGAGAGTATTAAACAAGTGATGAACTGAATTTCAATATGTCGAGATGAAAGTATGAACAGCATTTATAGTGTACAGTCGCCAAAGTCCTGTGTTTATTATAGAGATTTATATAGGTTATTTACATCTCTATGTAATATAATAATGTGTGAATAAATTGGATATATTCTCTGAGAAAATCGTGTCTGTATTTTGATCTTTTTGGATCCGTGTTACATTTACAATGTTAACTAAAGTTCTACCTACGATTCAAGAGGAATTTAAAAATCATGAGCGAAAGAACGCAGCGAAGGACAAAGGTATTTAATTAAGGTTTTTTTGCCTTT
The DNA here is from genome assembly GCA_033119305.1 of Pinctada imbricata. Taxonomy (NCBI): domain Eukaryota; kingdom Metazoa; phylum Mollusca; class Bivalvia; order Pterioida; family Pteriidae; genus Pinctada; species Pinctada imbricata. Next base: position 38,970,927 of record VSWD01000001.1, read on the forward strand.
GAAATTGTATGAAATATTCAAAATAGTCAACTTTATTTGCATTTACGTTGATCTTAAAATTATAAATTATTTATAGAGATCATATTAAGTATATTGGTTCTTATACTAATTAAGACAGATTTTCGCTGACGAATCGAAAAGGAGGAAAAAAAAAGGGGGGGGGGATGGGAAGCTCCGTTTTGTGGGAGATTTCACCAACCAAAACACGTCAATTTTAGTAATTTCATATGCGGAATATTGTAAATCTTAGAACATTGCTAGATTTGATAATGATTTGAAGGTGCGGAAAAACTTCCTATAGTAACAACTTGTGTGTAGGTTTTTATTTTTTTGGGGGGGGGGGGCATTTTAGTCATTTAATTGATCAGGAACGTCGCTAGATTTTGATTTTGTCGTTCACAGACAGCTGTCCGTTGATGTTCTCACTTAAGATTTTATGCACGCTATTAATATCGCCATCCTTCATTATATCAGAGCAGATCTGACAAATTATTATGTGGCCAGTGCCTCTGTAATACAGGGTCGTGCACGTACCACATCAATCATGTACTAGGACATGCGCACTTGATTGTGAAAATCCTAAATTGTGCTTTTCAGTACTTCTTACGTGTACGCCGCCTTTTTAAACCAATGAAGTTATGCTTTCATCAGATTAGTATCAAATTTGCAGAAATTAAGCTCTGTTACACAACTTTTATATAAAAATTGCAAAAAGAATCATTGCGATATTTTGCAATGAATATATGATACAAGAATAAGATATCTTTGAATAAGTACTAAGGAAAATCTCGCATTTTATTGTTAAAACGGAATTTCCTGTAGGTGGCGCCCCTGAATTTATCTATTTTGGAGTTTCATTTCATCCGAAATTGAGCCTCAGGTTAAACGTTTATTTTAGAGTCGTATCGTTTCAAAAAATAAACCTGAGGCCTGAAACTTAAAATGAAGTCTGATTGAAATTATTTATTCCTTCAGACTTTGATGATATGATGTTAGATTATAAAATGTTCAAAATTTGGCTGAAGTAACCTTCAAAGATTCAGCTTAGTAGGAGACTGAATTTCTGAGAAAAAGTTGAAAATGTGTGATAACTTTGAACTTTGTTTTCTTTTATGATTGAGTTGGTGGTTCTAAGCTATCATTCGTGATGTAATAATGTATAGTTTTAGTTTATCCATGAGAGAGAGAGAGAGAGACAGAGAGATAGAGAGAACCCTTTTTAGATTTTTTTGGACTTTATTCTTGTTAGAGAAAGAGAGAGAGAGAGAGAGCTTTTTAGTTTGTTTTGGACTTTATTCTCGTCTCGTTATGCTAAATTCCTCTTATGGTTGGTTCCATTATTAAATCGATAACGAAATGAAACTATTCGAGAAGATATGTTTCTATTCGTTAAGTAAGACCCAGATCTCAATTAACAAATAAGAAAACTCTACGAGTTGTTCACGCGATTCAGTCTTGAACGCATTAGCGTGATGCTTGGATCACTTTGCTGCACGTCTGTCCATCTGTTCGTCTGGTAGTCAAACTTTGCATAAATTAGTATATTAGTATTATACTGTCATTTCCATCAAATTTGTAGAGACTGCCAAACATGATGGTCAGGGTCACTTTAGAGGTAAAAGTAACTTTAAAGGTCAAAGTAACTGAAGAGGTCAAGGTCACTTTAGAGGTCAAGTTTACTTTAGAGGTCAAAGTAACTTTAGAGATCAAGGTCACTTTAGAGGTAAAAAAAAGTTCACTTTAGAGGTCAAAGTAACTTTAGAGGTCTAAGTAACTTTAGAGGTCAAGGTCACATTAGAGGTCAAAGTAACTTTAGAGGTCAAGGTCACTTTAGAGGTCAAGGTCGCGTAGTTGGAAGCAAAGAGGTTGCATTGGAAGATTCTAGTTTGTACAATACATATAATTTGGTCAAAAAGTTCTTCAAGAGCAGGGATAGAACTGAAATTATCCTTTCAAATTCAGTTGAATCACACAATGTTATATTTTCCCCTCTTTTTTTCAGATCCTTTGGGACCCCACGATTCCAGCATGGAGATAAATAACCATTTTCAGCCAATCAGAAAAGGTGAGAGAAAATTTGAAATATGAAACATATTCAAAATGAAATCGAAATTACGAAGCACATTTTCGTTCAGTAGTGATTGACGTCAGAGCATTGGTCATTGAACGAGGGAAAATTCGTTCAGTACTATTCTCCCAGACGTGACGGGAGAGATAAGAAAAATTCTGATGTCAATCATAAAGAAAAATCGTCTTTTATATTCAGATCATAATGAAGAAGAATTCACATAAATTATCGCCGATATGACCACTTTATTTTTTTTATTACTTATTCAAAATTCCCCAAATATTTATTCACATTGGCACTTATCATGCGTGGATCTAAAATTTATTTTATTTATTATTTTTTTTTTCGAGAAAGGGGGGGGGGGGTTCCAGTTTGGACAGACGGGGATAGGGAGTGGTTCAGCCTTTGATTTTGAAAAAAAAAAAGAAAAAAAAAAGCAAAAACACTTTTGTTAAATTTTAAAGGGAGGGGGATGCTGGCCGTCGATACCCCTTTTGATCCGCTCTTCAAACAGACAAAAGAAAAACTACAATAATATTAAAATTTATCACACTTTGTCAAACTTTTCACCCAATAATTTTGAAGTTAACTGATATTTTTCACAAGTTACAGCGCAAAATGTGAAAACAGAACTGTGCTGTGTACATTTTGTTAACATACATTAACGTCAAGGAAGTTGAACTTCGATTTGACGTAAAGAAGCAATCTCCATGTTTACTCTTGTATAATTCTGCCAGTTTATGAATTGTATTCTTTTTTCGGAACACTTGAGATTATGTGGCTTTATGACGTCATCAATTACTTCGTTATCTCTCGGGCACCGACATCCGGAAATAGAACTGATAGTGCGCATTAAATGTTCAAACTTTCATCGGCTGCTGATTGTGGCACTTGAAAATGCATGCGCGGATGTAGAAAACTTTGAAAGGGGTCCAGCCAAACGAAAGTTTGAAAGGGATGGTTTCCTCGCTATGATTTGTAAGGAAAGATCGATGTATAAATTGGAGGACGGGATATTTTTTTTTACACATTTCAATGTGAAAAAGGAAGAAAAAGAGCTCAACTTTTTCAAAGCAAAAAAAAAAAAAAAAAAAAAAAAGAAAAAAGAAAAAATTGAATGTGAAAAAAAGTATTTTTGATTTTTAAGAAAAAAAGTATTCTACATTCAGATAAAATCGTTGGAACATCAGGATCAACCCCCCCCCCCCCCTTTCACAAAAAATGTTAAAAGTGACGATAAATCAAACAAAACAAGGGGCCCTAACCAGGAAGATAGCAAGATAGCATTGTGATAACCAGGTTGTCAACACGTTGACATAACCAGGCGTAGTATATACTGACAGATTTATAATGTTATGAATATAGTGTGACACGTCAACAAGTCCCCTTATGGAATTCAAAGTATAAACCGATGACAATGGTTTATTAGTATTCTCACAAACTGAATATTAACCGCAGAAAAAAAACGGAAAATACGTATAGACAGAAATAAGGACTCGAACCAATGTTTCCAATCAGGCTTTTGAAAAAAAAGGCAGAATTGTCCCTCCCCACCCTCCCTTTCAAATAAAATGAGTCAAAATTTGTTTTGAAGATAAAGGTTTCTAAGAATATTTGGTTGAGGAATAAGGTTAAGTAACCTAGTTGTTTGAAGGGAATGAGGAATAAGGTTAAGTAACCTAGTTGTTTGAAGGTAATGAGGAATAAAGTTTGGTAACCTAGTTGTTTGAAGGTAATGAGGAAAAAAGTTTGGTAACCTAGCTGTTTGAAGGTAACGAGAAAAAGGTTTGGTAACCTAGCTGTTTGAAGGGAATGAGGAATAAGGCTAATTAACCTAGCTGCCTGAAGGGAATGAGGAATAAGGTTTGGTAACCTAGCTGTTTGAAGGGAATGAGGAATAAGGTTTGATAACCTAGCTGTTTGAAGGGAAGAGGAATAAGGTTTGATAACCTAGCTGTTTGAAGGGAATGAGGAATAAGGTTTGGTTACCTAGCTGTTTGAAGGGAAGAGGAATAAGGCTAATTAACCTAGCTGTTTGAAGGGAATGAGGAATAGGGTTGAGTAACCTAGCCGTTTGAAGGGAATGAGGAATAAGGTTTGATAACCTAGCTGTTTGAAGGGAATGAGGAATAAGGTTTGATAACCTAGCTGTTTGAAGGGAATGAGGAATGAGGCTAATTAACCTAGCTGTTTGAAGGGAAGGGGAATAAGGTTTAATAACCTAGCTGTTTGAAGGGAATGAGGAATAGGGTTGAGTAACCTAGCCGTTTGAAGGGAATGAGGAATAAGGTTTGATAACCTAGCTGTTTGAAGGGAATGAGGAATAAGGTTTGATAACCTAGCTGTTTGAAGAGAAGAGGAATAAGGTTTGATAACCTAGCTGTTTGAAGGGAAGAGGAATAAGGCTAATTAACCTAGCTGTTTGAAGGGAATGAGGAATAGGGTTGAGTAACCTAGCCGTTTGAAGGGAATGAGGAATAAGGTTTGATAACCTAGCTGTTTGAAGGGAATGAGGAATAAGGTTTGATAACCTAGCTGTTTGAAGGGAATGAGGAATGAGGCTAATTAACCTAGCTGTTTGAAGGGAAGAGGAATAAGGTTTAATAACCTAGCTGTTTGAAGGGAATGAGGAATAGGGTTGAGTAACCTAGCCGTTTGAAGGGAATGAGGAATAAGGTTTGATAACCTAGATGTTTGAAGGGAAGAGGAATAAGGCTAATTAACCTAGCTGTTTGAAGGGAATGAGGAATGAGGTTAATTAACCTAGCTGTTTGAGGGGAAGAGGAATAAGGTTTAATAACCTAGCTGTTTGAAGGGAATGAGGAATAGGGTTGAGTAACCTAGCCGTTTGAAGGGAATGAGGAATAAGGTTTGATAACCTAGCTGTTTGAAGGGAATGAGGAATAAGGTTTGGTAACCTAGCTGTTTGAAGGGAATGAGGAATAAGGTTTGATAACCTAGCTGTTTGAAGGGAAGAGGAATAAGGCTAATTAACCTAGCCGTTTGAAGGGAATGAGGAATAAGGTTTGATAACCTAGCTGTTTGAAGGGAAGAGGAATAAGGCTAATTAACCTAGCTGTTTGAAGGGAATGAGGAATAGGGTTGAGTAACCTAGCCGTTTGAAGGGAATGAGGAATAAGGTTTGATAACCTAGCTGTTTGAAGGGAAGAGGAATAAGGCTAATTAACCTAGCTGTTTGAAGGGAATGAGGAATAGGGTTGAGTAACCTAGCCGTTTGAAGGGAATGAGGAATAAGGTTTGATAACCTAGCTGTTTGAAGGGAATGAGGAATAAGGTTTGATAACCTAGCTGTTTGAAGGGAAGAGGAAAAAGGCTAATTAACCTAGCTGTTTGAAGGGAATGAGGAATGAGGTTAATTAACCTAGCTGTTTGAGGGGAAGAGGAATAAGGTTTAATAACCTAGCTGTTCGAAGGGAATGAGGAATAGGGTTGAGTAACCTAGCCGTTTGAAGGGAATGAGGAATAAGGTTTAATAACCTAGCTGCTTGAAAGGAATGAGGAATAAGGTTCAGTGACCTAGCTGTTTGAAGGAAATGAAGAATAAGGCTAATTAACCTAGCTGTTTGAAGGGAATGAGGAATAAAGTTAAGTAACCTAGCTGTATGAAGGGATTGAAGAATACGGTTTAGTAACCTAGCTGTTTGAAGGGAATGAGGAATAAGGTTTAGTAACCTTCCTGTTTGAAGGGAATGAGGAATAAGGTTAAGTAACCTAGTTTTTTAATGAAATGAGGAAGGTTAAGTTATCTAGCTGTTTGAGGGGAATGAGGAATAAGGTTAAGTAACCTAGCTGGTTTAACATGTTCCCTTTAAGGGAATGAGGGATAAGGTTAAGTAACTAGCTTTTTTTAAGGGAATGAGGAATAAGGTTAAGTAACCTAGCTGTTTTAAGGGAATGTCGATCCAATCTTTCAATGATATTTAAATGACGATAAAGAAAGTCTAGATAATGATTTACAGGTAAAAATATTTGCTTAATCTTCACTGACCTAGGTGCACTTCAGTCGTTATGCTGTACTTACGATCAGTACTAGACGTCGAGGTGGAGAATACAGGAGGGGATGGTAAGGGGCTAGAGGGGAAGGGACGGTGTCAAGGGATAAGGGATCTTTAATTTGCCAAAGATCATCATTTTTCCAATTTTTCGTACATTTTTTTTTTCAAAACTGTTGACTGACCCCTCACCCCTCCGGACGGCTCGAAAAACTCCCCCTTTCTGGAAAAAATATAGATCGGGTTTGGGGGAGCGGGGGGGGGGAGTCGTTGGTGTACATGGCTTAGAGTTTCCCACTCTATACAAATCCTCGTTACCGGTAAAACCGACAATGTATTCATATAGCGTTCTCACCTTTGTGCGTCTGACCTAGACAACATTTTTATGTTGAACTTGTAGAAGTCTGTCTACACCATAAAATACAAAAATCCAGACATATATTGTATAATTCAATTAATGCTAATTAATTTAGCGCTTGTATATGTTGTATAGTATTGAATGGAAATATAGATTTATATTTGAGCATGTTGAATCGTAGCATGACGTTTATTCAAAGAGGGAGAGAGAGAGAGATTAAACACTTTTTTTGCTCTTAAATAAGAGTATTTTAAGGTATCCGATGTACAATAGGGCAATTTTGGATGCTTGGTAAGGTACAATAAACTATATATAATTTCTGAAAGGTTATAATGCCCACTGCTCAGAATTAATAATTTTGGGGCCAGAAAAACAAAGGGGAATAACTTATGAAGCATTTAAATTGTCTATTTTCTCTATACATCATGTAAAATAACAAAGTTGTACAAGAGTTTTTTCCCTTGGATTTTTAAGACCTGGGAGTCTTATATCTGTACTCAGGGCTTCAATACCTTTCAGAAAATATATAGTTTATAGTACCTTACCAGGCATACAATTTACCATATCAATGGAGATGATTAAAACGCTTTGTAAAATTACTCTATTGTACAACGGATACCTTAACCTAGTTGTTGTGAGATTCAACTATCTAGAAACGAAAAGAAATTTTCTGCGATAGAAATTTGACCTCTTTCGTGATAGAACTATAAGATTGACCTATTGTTTCTACAGTCATAGTCTAGCGCCTGACGTCATTTTGTATCGGAGCACCAACTGAACATTATTCGGTCAAAGATACTATTGACTATAGACCTCTACTCTACTCTCCTCTCGCTTTTAGAAATAAGTTTATTAAATTTGTCATGCGTTTTCTCAGAATTTTGCCTTCTCTTGTACACGGTCTAACTACTTATGAATAATTTCTATGCAAATTCTACATTGTTTGACGTCATTCTTTATACCGTACTTAACAGACTGAAAATACTTATATTTGACACCAAGTGAAGTGAAAGAATGACACATTCGCGAGTGGATTATCTTTTATATATAGGCCACTGGGTCAGAGGGCAAAAGAACGTAGAAAATCATTAACGTACTTGAGAATTATTCAAACTAGATGGATGAAATAATAGAAATCTTTGAAGTTAGATAATTGAAAATTATTGATAGTCTTTGATACCCCATGGTTATGGACGCTTCAATTCACCACCCTTTCCCTCGCACCGCCCCGCTCCCCTCTCTATAGATTGCCAAATACTTGTGAGCACCTTTGCATTTTGGATGAATCTTTAGTTATTTTCTTGTATCTTCCCAAAATTTTTAAAGGAAATGATTTGTTCCAGGAAACTTGCTTATTGCGTATAGTCGTAGGACTATCCAAAATTTGTTTTCTAGGGTCAAGGTTAAAGATGAGGAAATACTACAAACATTTTGAAGGCTCCGCAAATTCAGCTACATGTTCGATACCTGTTACATGTAGTATAAGTTCTCTACCGAATACAATGAAATTCATCTCTACGGTCAAGGTCAAGGTGGTTGACTTCAAAACGTAGCGATTCACATCGAAGGTCACCCTGAAGGTCACTATTTCCCGTAAAATCGTACCAATTTCTTGTTGATTTTTTTTTTAAAAAAAAACTCAATTCGTTAAGCAATTGGACCAAATTTGACCCCCTAAATCTTCAATATATTCAGAATACTCTACACATGGATTTTGGGGACGTATTTTGTCCATATATGCATGTCATGTAGTAGAAATTACGTAACATTTGGACGTTGAAGGAGCCTCTTCCTTATTTAAAGTAGAATGGTGTGATTAATGCGGTGTATCTATCTTTTATTTCGCCTTGTCTTTTAGAATATTATCAACTAACACACGTTTTAGTATGTATTATCTTCAAAATTATTTACAGCACAAGTTTAGATTACTACATCCCTCCTATCCCTCTTTTGAAATTAAAGCTCAAAAGATTCAATAGATGGGACCAAAACTCTTGTCAGATATAAAAATAGGAGAGAATTTAAAGGAGAAAAAGAAGAAGAACTTTTGCGGTATATATCAAGCACAGTTACTTATGTACATGTAACACATGGTTTGAAAATATTTCTATGAATACTGCATAATTCGTATGTCCTTTAAGCTGTGACAGCTTGTAGGTCATATGATATATTGTTATACCCTTGTCAGTATCTCTATATAAAATTCCCATAGGAAAAATGCCTATAAATTCGAATATTTGACCAAGCGGTCAATATTTACATCAATATTGGCCCTAGGGCAATATTTCAAAAAATATTGACCGATAAACGGTACATCGTTTGTGACGTCACGTCATTGATGACGCTATTAGCTCTACCTATTTTTCCGCGCTAGCTCTTTCTCTTATAGAAGAAAATGAACGTAAACATGCCGGGCTAATCGGTTCGTTGCTGTAGTATTGATGTAAGGTATAACAAAACAATTATTGACTGGGAATTCGGGCAATATATGATTTGTTGGACCTTCAGACAAAATATCGCCCTCGGCCTTCGGCCTCGGGCAATATTTTATCTTCAGGTCCAACAAATCATATATTGCCCTCATTCCCAGTCAATAATTGTATAATGGTTGACCTATTGGTGATGACTTTTCTGTACCAGTTTATTAGTTTTATAACTGACCTACTATGAAAATATAAGGGAAACGTTGTGTTTATAACTGACCTACTATGGAAATAGTAGTGGCAAGTTGTGTTAAGTGTTGACCTACTATAGAAATATAAGGGGTAATTGGTGTTTATGACATACCTGTTTTGGAAATATAAGGGGTAAGTTGTGTTAATGACTGACCTACTATGGAGATAAAGGGATACATATTGTTTATGACTGACCTACTATGGAGATAAAGGGATACGTTGTGTTTATGACTGACCTCCTATGGAGATAAAGGGATACATTGTGTTTATGACCGACCTTCTATTGAAATATAGGAGGTAAGCTGTGTTTATGACTGTCGTACTATGAAAATGTTAGGGTTGTGTTTATAACTGACCTACTATGGAGATAAAGGGATACTGACCTACTATGGAGATAAAGGGATACTGACCTGCTATGGAGATAAAGGGATACTGACCTACTATGGAGATATAGGGATACATTCAATATTTCCATAGTAAGTCAGTCATAAACGCAATGACATTGTGTTTATGACTGACCTACTATGGAAATATTAAGGTTAAGTTGTGTTTGTGACTGACCTACTATGGCAATGGGGGTAAATTGTGATTATGACGGGGCAAGGAGGTTCAGTGCTATTCTTATGGTAGTACATGTATACAAAGGTCAACTGTTCGTATTTAGAATATTATTCTTACTTAGTACTCTACACGATTGTATTACAAAATAACCTTGACATTCGTGGTTTTGATCTGGCGTTTTTAAGACGTATGTTTGACAAAAAGGTCACTGAACTCCACTCAGATATAATGGTAGAATTAATAGAGAGGTAACATTTCTGTATAAGATTTGATACGAGATGACATTGGGTTGTTATATTGATAATAGATAAAGTCCTATAAATTGTACTGTTAATACAGTCATTGCGCATCACTTGACAAGCGTACACATGCTTTGTTAAATATTTTTGGGGGCATGGTTCAATTAGTTTAATATTCAAGATTTGATATGCAAAACAACTTTAAAAAATAACTATTTGTGATTCAATATTGACCTCCTTTGACGATTTTTAAATTCCATTTGGAGTATGTCAAATTTGAGCAGTTTAGACAGTATTTATGGGGAAGGATGGGGTGCCTTTATTATGTGTGTTTTAATCAACGTTGTGTAGGACAAAATAGATAAAAAAAAAATTGAAGAAAAAAATCTAGACGATGAATACATTAAAATCTTAACCCTCCCCCCCCCCCCCCCCCCCAGTGACTGGAAAGCAAAATTTTGATTTTGTAAATAGTACATTTTCCTCTATATATTCTACTAATGTTTATAATTATTCATTTCTTGACTGCCATGGGCAATCTTTTAGATAGAACTAAGGCACATGGCCCCCGTCTTTCCCAATCACTGCCCCCCACCCCAAACCACTTTGTGTTGAAAACATTAAAAAATAAATAAATTTAATAAAATAAGAGTAAAGATTTACACGTAGTGGATAAGATGAATCTCTTATGTAGAAAAAGATTGAAGTACAGTTTCCTCTCATTGTACACTTGAAATGCAAATAAAAAATCTGTGTCTTGAAATAGTTTGAAAATTAGTAATAATGTTTGTTATATTTAGGAGTGCGCACCGGATGACGTAATTTTGATATTTTACGTATTTATACATTTTTATTTTGAGATAAAATAGGACTTTACCATTTAAACTCTATTGTCTTGTCAATTATTAAGGGTGTACAAATTCCAAATGTCAATGGAACAGTTTTAAAACGATATCTAATAGCTCATACGGGCCCCATAGTGGAAATGCCATAAAGAATCAAATCGCAAAACAAAGTGGGCCGATGATAACGATTGCCATTTTATTCGTATGGAGAAAAAAGGAAGACGTTTTGATGACGCAAAACTATTTTTTGTTTGTTTGTTTATTTGTGTTTTGGTCAGGATGTAGCATATAGTATGTGACATAGGTCTGAAGTTTGACAAGAAAGTGTGGAAAACCACAGTAAAGGGAGTTGTAACGTAACACGAAGAAGGCCAGAAATGTCTCACAAGAGATAGCATGTATTATCATGTATTTGTGTATGTTACTGTCTGGTCGTTTGATATCATTATTCATCACCTACTTTTGTAGGACATGCACGCACTTGCTAACCTATCTTGTCTTGCTGCTTGTCCGTCCGTTTTTCTGTCTTTCTATCTGTTCGTCCTTACTGCTTGTCTGTCCGTTTTCTGTCTTTCTATCTGTTCGTCCTTACTGCTTGTCCGTCCGTTTTTCTGTCTTTCTATCTGTTCGTCCTTACTGCTTGACCGTCCGTTTTTCTGTCTTTCTATTTGTTCGTCCGTTCGTTCTTCACAAGCATCTCGGTTGCATTTCGTTGACTGGACATGTAGTACACGCATGTACTTCAGTTTGTAGGTCACGCATTTGATGGCTATTTCTTTCTATTGGTCTCTGTCCGTCCATTATTCATAAGTATCTCGGTTTTATTAGCTCTACTGGTCTCAGACCAGTCGAGCTTATGCGATCACCCTTTGTCCGGCGTCCGTCCGTCTCTCCGTCTGTCTGTCTGTCCGTCTTTCCGTAAACAATTCTTGTCCGGACAACTCCTCTGAAACTGTTAGAGATAGAAAGTTAATTCTTTTTGTATTTTACTTGGACCATGGTCTAGTTGTGCACCTGACATTTAGTTTCAGTCCCTGACCCCCAGGGTCTTAGAAAATGGGCGTCGTCATTAAATTCTATGTAATCTTGTCCGGACAACTCCTCTGAAACTGTTAGAGATAGAAAGTTAATTCTTTTTGCATTTTACTTGGTCCATGGTCTAGTTGTGCACCTGACATTTAGTTTCAGTCCCTGACCCCCAGGGTCTTAGAAAATGGGCGTGGTCATTAAGTTCTATGTAATCTTGTCCGGACAACTCCTCTGACACTATAAATGATGGAGACTTAATTCTTTTTGCAATATGATGGGTCTGTGGTCTTGTTGTACACCTGATATTTTGTTTGAGCCCCTGACCCCCAGGGTCTTAGAAATGGGTGTGGTCATTTTCTCCTATATAACTCTATGTAACCTTGTGTTCGCAACTACTCTGACACTATAAATGATGGAGACTTAAATCTTTTTGCAATATGATGGGTCTGTGGTCTTGTTGTGCAACTGATATTTTGTTTGAGCCCCTGACCCCCAGGGTCTTAGAAATGGGTGTAGTCATTTTCTCCTATATAACTGTATGTAATCTTGTGCTCGCAACTCCTCTGACACTATTAATGATGGAGACTAAATTGTTATTGCAATATGATGGGTCTTTGGTCTAGTTGTGCACCAGATATTATGTTTTAGCCCCTGACCCTTAGGGTCTCAGAAATGGGTGTGGTCATTTTCTCTTATGTAACTCTATGTAATCTTGTGTTCGCAACTCCTCTGACACTATAAACGATGGAGACTTAATTCTTTTTGCAATGTGATGGATCTGTGGTCTTGTTGTGCACCTGATATATTTTGTTTGAGCCCCTGACCCCCAGGGTCTTAGAAATGGGTGTGGTCATTTTCTCCTATATAACTGTATGTAATCTTGTGCTCGCAACTCCTCTGACACTATTAATGATGGAGACTAAATTGTTATTGCAATATGATGGGTCTCTGGTCTAGTTGTGCACCAGATATTATGTTTTAGCCCCTGACCCTTAGGGTCTTAGAAATGGGTGTGGTCATTTTCTCCTATATAACATGTATAACTCTATGTAATCTTGTGTTCGCAACTCCTCTGACACTATAAATGATGGAGACTTATTTCTTTTTGCAATATGATGGATCTGTGGTCTGGTTGTGCACCTGATATATTTTGTTTGAGCCCCTGACCCCCAGGGTCTTAGAAATGGGTGTGGTAATTTTCTCCTATATAACTTTATGTAATCTTGTGCTTGCAACTCCTCTGACACTATAAATGATGGAGAATTAATTCTTTTTGCAATATGATGGGTCTGCAGTCTAGTTGTGCACCTGATATTATGTTTGAGCCCCTGACACCCAGGGTCTTAGAAATAGGTGTGGTTATTTTCTCCTATATAACTCTATATAATCTTATGCTCGAAACTCCTCTGACAATATAAATGATGGAGACTTAATTCTTTTTGCAATATGATGGGTCTGCGGTCTTGTTGTGCACCTGATATTTTGTTTGAGCCCCTGACCCCCAGGGTCTTAGAAATGGGTGGGGTTATTTTCTCCAATATAACTCTATGTAATCTTGTGCTCGCAACTCCTCTGACACTATAAATGATGGAGACTAAATTCTCATTGCAATATTATGGGTCTCTGGTCTAGTTGTGCACCTGATATTATGTTTTAGCCCCTGACCCTTAGGGTCTCAGAAATGGGTGTGGTCATTTTCTCCTATATAAGTTAAATAAATGTAATCTTGTGCTTGCAACTCCTCTGACACTATAAATGATGTAGAATTAATTCTTTTTGCAATGACTGGTCTGTGGCATAGTTGTGCACCTGATATTTTGTTTTAGCCCTATACCTCCAGGGTCTTTGAAAATGGGTGTGGTAATTTTTCCAATATAGTTGTGCTCTCTACTCGTTTAAAGCTATTAATGATGGGGAGTTAATTCTTTATCCGATGTTATGGATCTGTAGTCTTGATGTGTCATTGATAGTTCATTTGAGCTATTAGCCCTTGGCCCCTAGGATCTTGGAAAATGGGTGTGACATTCTTTTTAGAGATACTTTATCTCGGATATTATGAATTATATGAGTGCTATTATAGTTGCAGTATAATGGATATGTAGTTTTGTTATGCTACTTATAATTTGTTAGAGCGCCTGCTCCCTATGGTCTTGGTTTAAAAAAAAGAAAGGAAATTGATGTTTTAGAAAAAACAACCAGGAGAGCTACAGTCTCGTCAGAGACTTCTGGTTTATGTTTGTACGGTCTTGCTGCTTTGATATCATAATTTATCATCTTCAGTTTGATAACTATATAGGAAACTGGTTTTTTTTTAGCTCACCGGGACGAAAAAGTCCGGAGAGCTAATGCCATACCCTCGGCGTCGTCGTCGTCGTTGTCGTCATCCGTAGACAAAACTTTAACCTGGGCTATTTCTCTTGAACTATAAGGGGTAGGGCTTTGATATTTCACATGTAGATACCTTGTGACGAGACATTTCATTTGAGACCATGACCTTTGACCTAGTGACCTTAACCTTGGACTTTAACCCACTTTTCAAAAACTTTAACCTGGTTTCTGACAAAAACCTGTATAGGCGAGCTATGTAATCTTTGATTACCCTATGTTTACTAGCAAATTGGGGCCGAATTTCAGCCCTTTCCAAATGCCAAATTCATACTATTTTTCCCAAAAAGTGACCTAAAATTCCAAAAATTTCAGAGTACAGTTTGATTCAACATGAAATAATTTTACACGAAATGTCTTCATTTCTAGAAACGGGGATGATCAAAGGCCAAAAAACAAGAAAAATGGCCTTATAAGGGACAAAAATGCAGATTTATTATGTTAATAAACTGTTCCAAATATTCCCAATTTTATTGATAATGTCGCTATTTTTTTTCCCAAACTGAAAGGCACATGTACATGTATACACCTTTGAAAAACAGGGAAAAAAATCACTGGGAAACGCACTTGTTTGACGTCTGTCTGTCTGTCCATCCGTTCTTCACGTGCATCTAGGTAGATTTTGGTTGACCTGGCATTTAAGCTATGATTTTTGTAACAATCAGCATTGAAAGGTTGTTTTGATCTTTAGTAATTGGTCAAGTCTTGTAGCAAAGGTGAAGGTGAGGAAGTAAAGTGTTATGGGACAAAATGTATGTCATTGACTACGTCAGTATGGATCCATTATAAGTAATTAAGTGCAAAGTACTAATATATATTTATCTCCTATTTATCTGCATGATATGACCGTTTTATTTCTTTTATCGAATTCTTCATGTTTGAAAAGTTGCATATCACCAGCACCAGTTCGGCTTTGTCACAACAGAATTTGTA
Organism: Pinctada imbricata; assembly: GCA_033119305.1. Lineage (NCBI taxonomy): Eukaryota > Metazoa > Mollusca > Bivalvia > Pterioida > Pteriidae > Pinctada > Pinctada imbricata. Next base: position 38,986,033 of record VSWD01000001.1, read on the forward strand.
ATGTTTCTGTGGGAGGAAAGTTGGTAGGGTATGAAAGTGGTGGATGAAAAGGGGGAAGGGGGGGGGGGGGGTAAGCCGGTAGGAAATTACCATAATTCGGGGGGAAATTTTGGATTGGGTGGAAAAGGGATAGATGGAAAAGGGGGGGGGGTTATAGATAGTAAATTTCAGGGACATTAGGGGGCACTTTGAATAATTATGACGATATTTAGTAGCGAAACTGGGATGTTAGACTTCGAATAAATCAGTGCACGAGTTGATGTATAAGGGCCTCTGTAACTAACATCCTGCTCGTGATTCATGCTTTATGATTACCTAACAATACTTTCATTGATACGTCACTCAATATGTAGGTACAGCAGATGGATGGCTGTCGTCTGCTATTATAAAAAATGTGATCATCTGTCCCTGAAGCTTTATAAGTGGGAAAATTGAATGCGTTGGCGGAAAATCGGGGTTATAAAAAATGATGGTACAATTTATGAACATGATGAAATTGTTCTCAAAGCAGGGCAGAAATAACTGGGTTAACATATTAAACGTGGTTTGAAGGTGCTCGCTTTAAACATGATGGTACAAGTTATGACATTGTTCTCTAAAAAAGGTAGAAATAACTAGGTTACATAAGCGAGGTTGGAGGTACTTGCATGGGAAGGAATGAATTAACAGGGTTTCTGTCCGTCTGTTTGTCTCTCTGTCCTCTTGGCAGGACAGTTTACTAGGCCACCTTGGATGCACTATGCTCCACGATCTTTTATTAACGAAACTTTATACATAATATAGTTAGTAGATCAAGGTTGATGAGTATTGACCTCTGGTCGATAGGTCAAAGGTCAGTGTCATAAGGCAATAATATGATAAAGCAACGTTAGTTAGCACCCTGTTGCATATTTCTTGCATCTTCCATGTATATCGTAGAGAAAGGAAATTCTGGATACTGTAGTTTAATACCTTTGTACTTTCGAAGGTCGATATAAAACGTTTGAGTATATTATTTTTATGTTGCATTATGAAGCTCTCAATAGAGTTTTGATAAAATTCCATATAATATATTTGCTCAGACATCTTCTTGTAAAATCTACTGTATCAAACACAGAGGAGAAAAGAATGTTTATTCTCCAAACAAACTGTGCATTACCATCCAATCAAATATCGAGATTTAAGAGGCTGGTGTTTGAGGAGGAAACTTCTATCACACTAAGAAAGAAAACTGATTTTTTTTTCACCGAGGAATTGAAATGACCTTGGTTAACCGTTTAGTTCTCGCGCACTTCATATTGAAGTGTATTAATTGAGCCAATTTGGTTTGTTTGTCTGTCTGTCCGCCCATTCGTCCTTTCGTCTGTGTATACTATCATATCTTGCAAGTTGACCTCTGAAATGGCCTCAGCTGACCTAACCCAGAGGAAATGTTCGATTCATGTATCAAGCTCCTTTTGTCAGTTTACCATTCCGTATGCCTGACTGTATTTATTCCTGAGTTTCTCCCACATCTTGCAAGTTGACCTCTGCTGACCTTTGAACTGAACCAATTCTCCGGAAGTGTTCGATTCCCGCGGAAGCGCTCGCTTCTTTAGTTTGTCTGTCAGTCAGTCAGTCTGTCTGTCTGTCTGTCTGTCTGTGTCTGTTTGTCTGACTGTATTTAGTCCAATTTTCTCTCATATGTTGAAAATTGACCTCTTGTGACCTCTGAACTAACCTTACCTGGTATAATCTCAGATGATATATACAAAGTGCCGTCATGTTCGTTTGCTCCCGGGAAGACTGACCATGATACTTTATTTATGGATAAATGGACATATGACATGTAGGTAATTAGTTATTTCTTGTCGACCGATTTTTTGGCAATAAAAGTATATTGCAATTGTAACCCCCATATAGCCCCTTTCGTGTAAATAATATTACTTATACTATTATCATTATTTACATAATGCCGACAGTGAGACATGTTAAGTATTTATACATACTAGACATTGCTACTCTACAATATAATGTGAATAACCAACCTTCGACCGATAAAAGGGGGAGGGGGTTAAAAAAGGGGGAGGGAGTATGCACTGCTAAAGTATATGTTTTGAAAAAAAAATCATTCTTATCAGACTTGAAAGTAAGGGTGAATCAGTCTAAGTTGTCTTTGGTTTAGTCGCGTTTTGACATTGTCAGATGTAAATTTCTAGTCCATATCATTGTTATCTAGTCTTGGACTTCGACCTTGTGACCGTATGAGACCCCAGACGACTTCCATGTTTAGTCATGATAGAATTTCATTTCAAACCGAGATTTGTGAGTTTTGATCATTCTTAGTTGTTGTGTTCGTCTGAGTAACAAGTGCTTTGTAATATCCGGATTCCAGGTCAGATCGGTTGGTAGTGTACCCGTGATCCGGATCACTACATAGATATATAGATTATGTATAAGAATGGCAGCGCGTGCTCAAGCATGACTTGCTAGTTATTGAGATTGTAATATCTTAGGTCTTCGTTTAGATCGCTCAAGTTTTGTTACCAATTGAAATTTTGTTGGAACGTTGGCAGATGGGCTGATCTATTGCTATCGTTTATTTATTTTCATTGAAAGGAAAAACATTCAATTTTCAATGGCTAGAAACAAGGTCTTTGTTAGTTTTATAGTTCGCAAAATGTTTGTAGCTCCGGGGTTCAGGTTTGCGATAAGTACTTTGAAATGTCCGGGTTCCTGGTCAGATTGGTTGGTGCCGGATCACGTCATACTAGTAAGAGTTGTATTTTGAATATTGAAAGAAGGAAATTCGTTGTCTCAATATCGTTTGCTCATGCATGATGTGTAAGTCTAAAGATAATAAATCTTTTTAAGATGGTTCAAATTCGGTTGCTCAAGTTTTGTAATCCATTGAAGTCTTTTTGGAACATTGGCAAATGCAGGATCGTTCATATAATATTTGTTATTGAGATAGAAACCTTGGCCCGATCTAGTTCGCTTTCTTTGCTATTCTGAGGATGAATAGACCAATTCAGTGTTTCATTACAATAGGCATGCGAATGTGAGTGCTTTCGTGTCATATTTTTATCGGAACATCAAAGGGCCTATTTATATGCTTGTTTGTTTATTTTTGTATAATGCCGACATGTTACTCCCCGTCGGTGCCCCATATTACAGCACTTGAAATGCTCGCTCTTGTTGGCGCGCTATTTACGTCATCACTAAAGTAGGGGATTATTTGTTAATATTTACAAGGACAACTCGACGAAAAGACATTTTGAAATCAGACATGCATGTCGAAACTTTGCTAAATAAGCAGCTGGACCGAGACCGTTCTTCTGAAAAGGAGTATATCTACAGAAGTGATTTAGACGTCAATTATTTACGTTTTATCATCATCGAAAGTGACAAATATGAAGCAACTTTTGTCATGTGAGCAGAGGACCGTGCTTTCAATTTGTATGTTTTTGTCTTACAATTATACATGCGGGACGTTGTAGAGGTGAACGCTTATAAATACATCTAAAACGTGAGGTCTCATGCACAGAATTTTAAAACTCCCAAGTTCAGTCAACTTTACATGTAACCATTTAAAACCTGCTGCAGAACGGATTGTTCTTAATACCAGCGGATTATGTTTTTAATATATATTTAACTGTATTCAATTGTACACGTATAGTTTATATTGTGGCCGATCAATGCAGGACTATATATAAATTCTTTTAATGCGGTTCGGTTTTTGGCTTTGATTCAGTTGTTATTGACAGATCGCGGCGTGGATTTCAATTATAATTCTTTAAATATAGACTTATGTCCTTGGGTCTTTTGGTCCATGAATTCGCATACGTACTGTCTACAAATACGTAACATTATTAAAACTCGGTGCGCGGCTGTCACCTGTTAATTCGCAGCAAGTACAGTAGTAAAAACAGTGGACTGCGATATATTTCTTTATAAAGTGGATTTTTGATTTTTTTTTTTTTTTTTTTTTTGCCTTTGATGACATGTGATCCAATCGTTTTATATATAGTGAAATCTGAATTTTCATGGAACTTCATTAAAATTTGCCAACTTGGATACAAGGGACGAAAATACAATTCAACATGTTGCATTTCAACCCTTTCTTTTTCAAAGGTTCGTATAAATTATATAGCTTTCAATACTTTCATATGAATTGGAAGTTGCGTTAGTTCAGATTTTTGTGATTATTATTTTTTTCCAAATGAAAAATTGGGTAATAATGATTTCAGCTTTTTCCTTGTATTCTCTTCACTTTTGAAGTCATGTATCTCCTTGCACGTCATAAATCACGTGACAGCTCTGCGATTTTCCGTAGAAATTCAATAGTGCTTTGCTTCCTTGTTTTTCTGTACCAAAGTCATCGGTTGAATTGATAGAATTGTTTCTTTAAAGTTTCTTTAAAGAAAGAATCGATAGATACAAACGATTGTTGAGCCTTCAGGCCGTATTAAAAATTGTATGACTACCAAGAAATGTAAATTTGCGGAGTTGACATAGGACAGAAGTTTGTTAGTATTTCGTGAGTGTATTATTGTATAGCAATATGTGTGAAAGTGAACAAGTGCATATTGATATAGTATGTACTTAATGTATGTTTCCCCTTGTCAGAAAAAAGGTCAAATTTACAATACAATCGGTCAGACCGTATTCAATTGGAAATTTTCATACTTTCGATTTTTCCTTGCAGTGCATTAATTCACCCGGTCTTACACATGGCTATGTAGGGGTTTTGTTGTAGAGACAGTAGGAGTTCTAAGATCCGTATGTAAGTCCAGATGCATACGTATCATGTGATTTGGAACTCAGTAACGTACGGCATTATGATATAGAACCACTTTATTCGTCCCTTCGTTCGGTTGTCTGTCTGTTTGTCCGTCTCTCTGTCTGTCTGGTACTTTCAAGTAGAAATTTTCATGGAGAGTAAAGACTCAACGCACAATTCAAGGTCATGAAACACTTTATGTCAATCATACCTGTACCTTTTCTTTATCTGGCTCAGTCATTTATGCATCTGTCAATCATACCTGTACCTTTTCTTTATCTGGCTCAGTCATTTATTTGATGCATGTTTAGAGGCAATTGTCGAAGTCATATCGATATCTAATGTTTCTTGATCAACTCAACGCGGACTTTTAAAACAATTCAAGGAACACACGTGATCAGACAGTAAAGGAGAGAACTGACGATCGGATCGAGCCATATAGATGTATAACGACTTAAGAATTTGAACGCGGAAACTGAGAATGAGAAAGATGTCTGTCTGAAGACATCAGAATTTTTAATTAGTATACAAACATCTTAATTAGCAGCCGTCATCTGTATATATTACAGTGTTAGTTCTTTCCTCAACTTGTTACGGAGACGACACGACGTGTTCAGATGTTATATTTTATGTTAATATTGTCAGAGGTGTCCAATGTATGTCACATACATTACTGAACAGCTCGTCACAACATCCCTGAAATTTCGAGTAATAATGAATAGGAATTTTGGGGGCAATCGGGTTAATTAGAAGTTTTTGTATGTGGGGGACGTTCATTTTGTTTTCGACATTGTAAAGTGCTGACCTTGATCTACATTGTTGTCTCACGACTGTACATAGAGGAGAGAGGTACTTTTAAGTTCGGGTTAATATACTAATATGTTGTTGGTACGTGTCATTGCATGTCTGTCCGGTAATGAGGTTCATATAATTTTGTATTGATTCTGTGTAGTAAGGGTTTTGTAACTTTCGTTATGAAACGGTTTGGTTCTGGCTACGGGTGGATCTGGTTCTATTTGGGTTTAGTTCGTTACTGGTATGAGTGGGTTCTGTAAAAGCTATTTGGTTACGTTTGGGTTTTGGTTATCTTCTTTGGTTTGAGTGGTTTGATTCTGCTTGTTTTCGGTTTCTAGTTAGTTTAGTTCTCTTTTCGGTAATGGGTTGGTTAGGTTCTGTCTGCTTTCGGTTATGAGTTGGTTTGGTTCTGTTTGCTTTCGGTTATGAGTTGGTTTGGTTCTTCCGTTTGCTTTCGGTTGAGTTGGTTTGGTTCTGCCTGTTTTCGGTTTTGAGTTGGTTTGGTTCTGTTTTCGTTTATGAGTTGGTTTGGTTCTGTCTGCTTTCGGTAAGGAGTTGCTTTGGTTCTGCCTGTTTTCGGTTTTGAGTTGGTTTGGTTCTGTTTTCGGATATGAGTTGGTTTGGTTCTGTCTGCTTTCGGTTATGGGTTGGTTTGATTTGGTTTTACCAACATTTTATATGATTTTAATACGCATTATTTGAAGGTCCAGAAAGTGTTCCGATACGTACAGATCTTATAATAGAGTGATCATGCTCATCAAATCAATCTTAAAACCCCTTAACATTTCTCATGCATCTCAAGTCACTCAAAGCAAAAAACTTCAGAAAATGACATAAATTATAAAAGTTCTCTATGATTTATAGAATATAAACAAATTGTAACAAGCGTCGTCTATCACGTACACGTACGAAGACGCTACTCATTGACGGGCCCAGTGATTAATGGAACTCTTATGTTGTCTACACTCTAGGTACACTCAAACCTGTACTATTAGATAGTCTTGTCAACATTCAGTGTCAGGTACACATCACAGGAGCTCAACACCAACAGCCTACATTGACATCCGCCTCTGCTTTCATTATACATGTATATACTTAGGTGCATAGGCGTAAGGACTCTCATAGACTTGTCCAAAACTCTTGTCATTCCTGTTTCTATTATAATTACTTTTACAAAAGCATAGACTTTACACTTCCTCCGATTTGCTGAGTACAATCCCCGCCCCCACCTCCACCCCCTAAAAAATCTAGAATCTAGATCCTCTCCTGAGTGTATAGAGGAGAGAGATATCTTGTTCATTAAAAAATATTTAGGTTAGAGTAAATTTAGTTCTGAGAGAGAGAGAGAGAGAGAGAGAGACAGACAGACAGACAGACAGACAGACAGACAGACAGACGGATTTTGACCTACATCTTCTTAATCAATATGACATAATATTTTGCTAATCCTCGGATTTGTATACGAACATATTCAGTTATATTTTAAATCCTTTGTTGTCTGTGAAATATGAATAGTGCGTCCTAAAGCGTCTTTAATGCTCTTATTGTATATCCAAAGAAACTTGATGGCAAGTTGTTTTATATAATGAACTTCGATTACGTTCGATTTTTGCATTGTCATGAAATAAGTATTGGTAAGGTCAACTAATTTGATACACCGTCCTCCCTTTACCTTACAAAATCCGTCCGTCTGTCCGTTAGCAAATAGGGTCATTTGGATACAGCAAGTCACCAACTTCTCGATAATATTTTGAATCTTGTTATCAGAAGTATTTTTTAATTTTTGGGAAGGTGCCTGTCCCATTTGGGAAAATTTGCGACATTTCACCGAAATTGGGAAAAAATTTATTCAAATTCTCACCAAAGTATAACCTTAAAGTATCATTTATAAACACTCCTAATCCATTGATTTGCTTGAAGTGAACAAGGGATGTATGAAAAACTGAAAAATGCACTTAGAAATAGGACATGTTGTACTGACTTCCTCAGGTGATTTTTCATAATTCCTCTTTGGGAATTTAAGAGTGATTTTTTGGGGAAAATTTAGGAAATTTTGCATTTGAGAAGAGGCCGAAATTCGTCCCAAACAAGGAAAAGAAACCCTGTATCATAGAGCATGGACGGGATTATCAATTTTGGGCTGTCTGTCTGTCCGAAATCTGGACCTCGCACATAAGTTGTAGAGAAAGGGCTTTAACAAGTTCTTTCATTTGCTAAGTAGTTTTTACATACTAGTATGTGAAATGGATTTTGACCCGAGCAAGCAGAAGAAAAGGTTAGCAAACTGGGACGCCGTATTATTTGTCACACCAACGGATGATAAAGATTTCCTTCTGACCAATCAAGATATCCATTCGTCCGTCCTCTCGGAATCTGTAGAACTTAACGGAATCGTGGCTTTTTGGGTTTATTAAACTTTTCAAACTTCTCTTTTTCCGCATGTCAAGAGCTTATGGCATTTGACCAAGCCAGTGGACGTATTCTAGGAACTAGATGGTTAAAATCTGATTGTATGTTTCCTAGATTTAAGATATGTTTGATTTTTTTAGAAGATAAAGGTCACGTGTTTGACCTTTCTTTCAACTTTTTTTTTAAATTCCAAATGTCACTTGCATGAATAATGTAAATGATTGACCGGTTTGAATGTACGGGCATGTTCCACAGCGAGGGTCCTGGCATTGGCTAACGACGTGTGTTTCCGTTTCGGTTGTAAATCTGGCTTTGGTGAGGAGACAACCACCTAATTTAAAAAGACTTCTCACCAAAGCCAGATTTACAACCGAAACGGAAACACACGTCGTTAGCCAATGCCAGGACCCTCGCTGTGGAACATGCCCGTACATTCAAACCGGTCAATCATTTACATTTAAAAATGGAAAAGTATTTCACGTAAACGCAAAAATGAATTGCAAATCCAAGAACTTAATTTACGTGATGACGTGTCCAAACTGCGGCGAAAATTATGTCGGACAAACGGGAACGAAATTGGCGGACCGTGTACGCGTACACAAACAACAGATCAGGGATCCATCCACTAGAAACACTCCTTGTAGCGGACATTTTGATATGTGTGGTGGGGGAAGTTTTTCTATTTTCCCCTTTTACAAAGTAAAAGAGGACAATGAACAATTACGTAAAGCCAAAGAAGATTATTTCATAGAGATTTTCAAACCTAAATTGAATTGTTAAACTATGATTTCATTTCTTCTTTACAAAAAGCTATTTATTATTGTTCTTAAAGCATCAATATACGTAAATAATAAGTGCGCCAACGTCTGGGACATTTGTACGTGACGCGCCTAACTGTAACGTTATGATGACGTCATAGACGCTGCCTACCTACTGTTCTTTGTTATTGTTATTGTTTATATTCATTGCAACTCTGAAGAGCCAACAGGCGAAAACGTTTAGTGCAATAAACAAATTTAATCGTCATTATGTCACTTTGATTTTGATTATATTGACTATACCGGGAATGGATATTTATTATTTACTATATATATATATATATACGTTTGGCAGAAGTCCGAGGTGGACCTTTGTTACTTCCCTTTTTGTTTGTCTTAGTCAAATAGCTCCCAAATCATTATGAATACATGAAAATACCGAAGTTCATTAGCATTTTAAAACTTTCTATTATTTTCCATTGTAAACTTCATACGTCTGGCTCCAGTATTGTTAAAGCCGAGTTGTAGTGAACAAATAAAGAATGTCAGAAGTGTGTATGATTATGTACTAGAACTCTCATCTTATGATTCTCTTTCTGCATGGACGGATCTGAAAAATTGTCCGGTGGAGGCGGGGGGGGGGGATTCCATCCTATCAGGGACTATATTTTGCGAGGTAATGGTGGGTGACGGAGGGGGCTATCCTTACTCTCTAACACCCCTTTATACCTCGGTTTGTTTATTATACTAGTTACTTTTGTAACCCAAATGCATACCATTCAAACAAAGGTATCGAAATAGTGAAAGTAAAAGCTCGTCCTCCGAATTAACATATATTTTCTCAGAAAATTCGAATTTGATACTTGTATTTACTATTTAATTTACCATCTTCACAAAATTTTGATACATTTTCGCAAAAGAATAAGAGCTTAATAATTTTTCATGATGCAGTTGGAAATAATATTTAATCCGATTTCCTAGCATGGGTCCATACAACGTGCACAAAGTCTTGAAACTTTATTCGGCTTTGTATTATATAACTCTTTGCGTTGAGAGAGCGGATTATCGCTTTTCCTAAATGTCACTCATTTCAAGGCCATATTTATTGCATTGTAAAATTTGCTTGACGTCTGCATGGATTTTATAAACACGATTTGGGCGTGTCCAGATAGGAGGGATAAATTTTTAAGTACTGTCGTACGAATACGTCAGTGTGATTCAGAGTGGAAAATCGAACACGCTGCTTTGTTGAATTACACCGAGGGGAAGATCGAACACGCTGCTTTGTTGAATTATATTAATAAGCATAAAACATGTTTGCATTCCTCGAGATTGTTTGACATCAATGGAAATCGAAAATTAAAAAAAAAAAAGTATGCGAAGCCTTCAAGGTCGTTGATTTACGTATTTCTGCATATATTTTTATGTCAGTACATTGCATTACATGCAGAGGGCGGACATAATACGATTCTTGTCGATTGTTCCACCTGCTGTCCGCGTGATTAAAGATACATAAAAATATTGACCTGAAATCGACATGTTTTCCTTGCCAGACGACCTGATGCAAATTCTGCAACTCGATAATCTGAGAATATCAAATTCTTTTTAGCCACAATATCATATTTTTCATGGAAAGATACACTTTGTTGTTGTTTTTCGGTACTATTATGTCTTATATTTCAGATATTAATCTAGTCCATTGTTTCACTCGTTACGTTTGCGATTTAAAGAAAAGAAAACAATATGTTGTCCTGAGATTTACATGTTTTTATTGCAAGGCGAACCTGATATCCATTTAGTTATTCGATAATCTGAGAATATCAGATTCTTTTGCCACAATGAAAGATTTTCCAAGGAAGATTAAATATTTTGTTTGTGTCTTTTGGTTCAATATTTCTTTTAATTTCCTGGTTAATTAGGAAACAACATCATACATTTTATTTTGGCTTTGTCTTTAGGTTCAATTTATGTCTCTTATATTTCAGATATCAACCAATCTCCCATGGGGTCACCCAACATCCAGCGACGCCATCATCCCGCTGGCGTCTTCCCAAATCAGGACGCTGCATTACAGCAAGAATTGGTGTCACTGAAGCAACAGCAAGATATGCAACAACAATTGTTGCTGCAACAATTCAGACAGCAACAGCAGCAACTAGCACAAGAACACGAGAAACAGATCCAGGAACACATCAAAGTCAATATGGTAATGTATTGACCTCCTGAAATATATTTAAAGCCCATATGAATGTGTGTTTATATGTTATTAGTTTAAACAGTATTTATTCAATGAATAAGCATATAGTGTAGATTACAAATGACGTATATAAGGATCCGGCAACAAGCAAAATAACTTATAGGACGCCGTCTCCTTAAATTATGTTATTGACCTCCTGATGTCTATTTATAGCACCTGTCGAGTAAATATAATTTGTCTTTGTGGCAACATGTTGCTGGATACATTATTCTACAAAGTCCTGAATAAACTGTCTGTCATGTGGAATAGCAATATATTTAAAAAGAAGATATAAGATTAGAAGAAAAAAAAATCGGATGTCTTCAAAGTTTCGTCCAAAAGAGGGAGGATTAAGAAATTGAGTCATATTTTAAGGTAAATTCAGTAAAACTGAATTCCTTTTTCAAAGATTTTTTTGTTCAGACATTGAAAGTGTTGCTGGTAAAATCTATGATTTTGTTGCTGAAATTTTGTTGCGGTTACTTTGCATTTCGTTGTCATTAATATATTGAGCAGTATATGTAAAAAAAGACTCTTTTGTTTTCTTGATCGCAATTTTTGATATCGGAGAAAAACCCCAGTCTTTTCCCTGATCATTAAGGTCACAGTGCTCTTTTATCTTGCAAATCTTGGGCTTTGGTAGAAGATCGCTTCCGCAAGATCATGTTCTATTATCAACCATCCAAATGCCGTGTTTTCTTTATGAGGTTTTACAAATGTCAAGGGTGAGCTATAATTGACTAGTAAATTATGCGACAAATTATTCCAAGAAAAAGAATTTATCGGGAATTGAGTGCTCGGATACACGTTGTCAAGGCAGTATGATGTTCTACTTAGATTATAAGTACAGGGCTTAATATTACATGTACAGATCAGGCTTCCCATTATAGAGGGATGATTCTGGTATTTTCCTCCTTTCGTGGGAGAATGATGTTTCCTGGACTAACCAAGTAATTTAACATCTGAACCAGAAATTAAAATGTTCGAGAGAGATTAAGAATTTAGTCTAGTTGATGAAATCAAAATAAATCTTTGCAGTAAAATTAGAAATATGAAAACAGATAATTATTATTTATACGGGTTTAATTAATTCAGTGACATAAATAGTAAAGAGAGAAAGAAATTGTCAATATTTTGTAAGATTGAAGATTTGACATTTCGAATCAGCGATAAGAATAGAAAAGGCAAATATTTTGGAAGATGAAAAAAAAAACATATTGATATTTCGATTTTATTCAGTAATATTTTTTTCCTATGGTAAATAATTAAAAAAGCATTCAAGACGCTTAAAGACAATAGTCCTTCCTTTAAATTTTTAGTCCCCTACCGGCAACGCCGAAGGGGACTATTAGTTTCCTCTCGGTCTGTCTGTCCGTCTGTCTGTCTGTCCGTCCGTCTGTCCCATTTTCAGTTTTCCGGACTTTTTTTCGCTGTTGTTGCATATATTGAACTCATTTTTGGTATGTGGATATATCTCAATGTGATACAGATCAAGTTTGAGTTTGCTTTCGATTGACCTAATTTTACAAGAGTTATGGCCCTTGGACTTAGCAAATTTTATGAAAGTTTCAGTTTTCCGGACTTTTTTCCGCTGTTGTTGCATATATTGAACTCATTTTTGGTATGTGGATATATCTCAATGTGATACAGACCAAGTTTGAGTTTGCTTTAGATTGACCTTATTTTACAAGAGTTATGGCCCTTGAACTTAGCAAATTTTATGAAAGGTTCATTTTTCCGGACTTTTTTCTGCTGTTGTTGCATATATTGAACTCATTTTTGGTATGTGGATATATCTCAATGTGATACAGATCAAGATTGAGTTTGCTTTTGATTGACCTAATTTTACAAGAGTTATGGCCCTTGGACTTAGCAAATTTTATGAAAATTTCGGTTTTCCAGACTTTTTTCCAATGTTGTTGGATATATTGAACTCATTTTTAATATGTTGATATATCTCAATGTGATACAGATCAAGTTTGAGTTTGCTTTTGATTGACCTAATTTTACATGAGTTATGGCCCTTGGACTTAGCAAATTTTATGAAAATTTCGGTTTTCCGGACTTTTCTTTGGTTCTATTGCAAATAATGCACTGATTTTTGGTGAATGAATACATCTCAGTGTGATACAGACCTAGTTTGAGTTTTGTTTCCATTTGCCTATTTTTACAAGAGTTATGGCCCTTGGACTTAGCAAATTTCATGAAATTTTCTGTTTTCCGGACTTTTTCATGCCTGTTATTGCAGATAATGAGCTGATTTTTTGTATGTGAATACATTATAGTGTGATGCAGATTTGAGTTTAATTTAGATTGACTAATTTTCACAAGAGTTATGGCCCTTGGACTTAGCAAATTTCGTGAGTTCAGTTTCCCAGACCTTTCTTGGCTGTTGTTGAAGAAGATGAACTGATGAACAGAGATGCAAGTCATAAATTTATGCCGCCGGTAGGGGACTTATATCGCACAGCGATCATTGCATTTTTTTAAAAAGTACTAATTGATAGTGCAGTCCAATGACTGATAAAAGTGGTGCTAAATTTTAATTCTAATATGTCTTACTTGACAGTACTATAAATGCAATGTCTTTCACAATTTCAAAAATAAATAAATAAATAAATAAATAAAAAACCAGCCCGCGTCTCTATTAAAGTTGTATTGTTTAGATCTATGAAAATATGACGGCACCGCCATGTTATTGTTTAGCTTTCTAAATATAACAACTTTGATTCTTTATTTACATACTATTTATGCCCTTGATAAGAATCTTTATATATGACGTTAGATTTGCTGGCATTAACGTTCCATGCGAACCTTCCATTAAATAGCGACTGTTGTAAACAGCGCTATTTTGATCTTTAATGGTGTTTTCAAAGAAAGCTTTCAGTCTATCAAGAGGGACAAGAAAATCTATAAATCCCCCGCAAAACGGTGATTTTATTTTCCTATTACGGCTTTTTATTTTAGTGTAAAAGGATAAAGGGGGAGGACTTTGTTAGAAATAAATGTTACATCTCAGTCAAATGTCAACGTTGCTGAGCATTGTGTAGAAAAATCGGAACGAACAAATAAAAAGGACAATTGATATATATTTTTTTCGAGTTGACTTAAAGGATCTAAAATATGATATTATTATACAACAATTACTAATACTATTCTACATGTACTTAGTATCATGCGTAGCATTTCCAAGACATCTACATGTATGGATGTCCATTATCTAAATAAATAAATAAATAAATAAATAAATAAATAGACAGATAAATAAATAAATAAAAATTGATACAAAAAAGCAGAAATAAAAAATCCAAACAAACAAAACAAAAACAAAAACCAAACATCCCCTCCCCCCCCCCCCCCCCCCCCCCCCCCAAAAAAAAAAACCCCCAAAATAAAGAAAATGTAAATAAATAAATAAATGAAAACCACCACCCCCCACCCCCCCAAAAAAAATCCAAAAACAAACAAAATGTAAATAAATGAATAAATGAAGCCATAAATAAAAAATAATAATATTAAATAAATAAAAAATAGGTACGGTTTTATTAATCGGATTTCACAAAAAAAATTCAGTTATATTGTACTAAGTAAGTATCTATCTATTTTTCAAAACAAAATATCTTTTTGCCGTTCGATTATATGAATGCATAGTTGATAATACCATAAACCCCATAACCGACAAACATGAATTAGAGAAACATCAAAAGGGGGGCGGGGAATTCAAGAAATTCATTCACGTGTCAACCAGACCCAAAACTTTATCTATAATTGTGCTTGGAATAGATAGCCGGTGCATAAACAAGAATGTCCTGTTAAAAAAATTTTTTTTTTCGCAGCAAGCTATTTTCGAAAATGTAATTAACCCGATATAGAACGGCTCAGCGGAAAGAGCGTCTATTTCAATTTTTCCTATGAATGACACAAATTTCTATTCTTAGTAGATCTTGCCTTGATTCTCTCCTTAAACACGTAACGTCTTTATTGATTGTCAACCTAGGCCGCCTGACAAACAAATTACGGACATAGCAATCATCTGACTGCTAAATATAGACAGCCATCTTTTTATTGGGAGTTTATACCGGCTTCATTAGGCAGCTTAACAAGCTTTCCCACTCTGGGGCTCTATAGAGCCATCCGTCTTAATTGAGCATCATTAGAACGGCGTGCTATAAATGGAACATCTTTTCTATTTCAATAACGACCGGGAATAATGTGTCATATGGGGTCAATCTCCACAATGATTCCGTACATACCACGTACTAAGTGCTGAAAATGAAAACTTAAAAAACAATTTCCCGCGACCAGGGTCTCCAGTTGGCACTATTGACTTTGTTTTTGTCTTGCAAGTGAATGTCGAAAATAGATACGGCATAATGATGACAAACTGAGATAAAAAAAAACCACGAAAGAATGAGTACTATTACAGGAAAGGAAAGAAGTAAAGCATGCGCGGATCTAAAAGGGGAGTATCAGGACCAACCCCTCCCCTCACCACTCTCATGAAATATAATCCTGTAATCCAATCAAAATTCGTCTAACAGCATCTTATCCAATCAAAATTCGTCCCACATCATCTTATCCAATCAAAATTCGTCAAACAGCATCTAATCCAATCAAAATTCGTCCCACGACATCTAATCCAATCATAATTCGTCTTACAGCATCTGGTTTTGATGAAACAACACCAAGAGTTCCTGGACCAGCAGAAGAAATTGGAGGAAAGACATCGTCTGGAGAAAGAAATGCTGGAAAAAGAAAGACTGGAGCAAATCAAAAACAAAAGGGACAATGAGCGAAGTAAGGACGTGTGTCATTAATGATAACTGATCCGTCAAATGATTTTGATTTTGACTCGTTTGCATCCAGGTTTATTCTCAGTTTCGTATTTTGCTATGTCGTCTGCTAAGCAGAGGGTGACATGTATACAGGGATAGCGTCTCCTTGTTAGTCACACAGATTTGTTTGAACAATGTAAACGTTTATATGGCAATTGCTTACTTGATACGCAAAACTTTAGAATGAGGATGTTTAGGATGATGAGACTGTCACTCATTAACCAATGTGGGTCAAGGTCATCTGAAAGGTCAAGGTCACATACATGATAGTAAGAATCATATTATACTATTATGTGAAAGGCAACTCGTCTGTATGAGCAGACTATAATATTGAAAACTTTTATTTTACAAAAATAAAGATGAGAAAAAATCGTAATTAATCGTCTAAGGATTAGGAAAAAACAAAACAAACAAAGCTGATATATTTCATGCCTATACTTTATAGGCGCGGTAGCATCGTCGGAGGTAAAGGCAAAGTTACAAGAATTTGTTCTGACACGGACGCAACGAGAGGCAGCACGAAACTCCCCGCCACAATTCAGGCAGTGGTACGTCTGAAAAAAAAATCTTATAATTTCTCAAAATACAACGAAAAAAAAAATAATAATAAAATAAATAAATAAATAAGTAAATGAATATAAGATTAGTTCCTTTATTTTCATGCTGAAAGGCTTTAATATTTAGTATATCTGGAATTTGTCTTTTTTTTTATTTGTCTAGAGATTGCGAAAAAGTGTCAGTCCATAGAAAATGTCGGATATACATTCTTTCGGACTGACAAAACTTTGCAGCACTTTTCATTGTCCAGGTTGACAAAATTACTGAAATATCTGACGAGATCGAATGAAACAGATTTCGACATTTAGTTGAAACACTAGTGCATTGTTTCATTTAAACATTTTTGTCTGACTTCCAGGATGGAGCAGAGTTCCCCTCCCCAGGCGGGGTTATCTCCCCCTTATGGTCCACATCTTCTAGGGAAATACGAGGACGACTTTCCGCTCAGGAAAACAGGTGAATATAACGATAATAACTGGAATGAATTTTGTTTAGAAAAACACAGTGCTTCAAAGGTGTACGTACAAAAAATGTGCTAAAAGTCAAAAGAAGAAATTCCTGAAACAAATAATGATTGGATTTGAAAAGCCCCCCCGTCCCCGTTCCTTTATCTGCTGATGTATTGTCCTTGAAATATTTAAGGGGGTCAGTCTATCAAGGTCAAGGCTAGGATGAGAAATGCAAATAAATTACTTCAGGACATTAAAATGAGCAGTGAAAAGGCAAGTTGTTTAAAGGTCACAAGATATAAATAGAAAACTTGCCTTTCCTTAAAAACAACGCCTTATTAACAGATTCTTGTATCCTTGAGAACCTGAAAAAAAAAAAACAAAAACAAAAAACCGAGCTATATAGGTTACAGACACTTATCAATGGCGATGAACACCTAGTATTTGGAGCAAAAACTCTAGAAGCATTTCAAACATTTGTTTATATATTGATTTCCAAAGCATTTTTGTACGTACATATTTTGATAACACTGCGTTAAAATGTTCTGTGATTGCATCATGATGTTTCGACTAACAGCTTGAATTTATGTTTTGGATACATTTCTTGAATGTTCTACCTCTTTCTTGGTTGATTTTATGCCATGTTTATTGTTTGTGAACTATTTAGATAGAATTTCAGATCTACTTAATTTGGCAAAAATGATTGAGAAAAAAAATTAGTTCATAGTTCGGAACTTCTCTTTTTCTTTCTTTTCTCTGAGAGATTAATTACTGAAAGTATCATTTATTGTAAAAATTTTCATTTTATAATTGGTAGCCCTGTAGATTTAATGTTCGTTTGAAATTAAATCCATCGGTTTTATGTGTTAATTTATGTCTTAATAGTATGTGAACTTTATTTTTGCGATCAGATTTTATTTTAATGGAACGCTTAGTACCTAC
Organism: Pinctada imbricata; assembly: GCA_033119305.1. Classification (NCBI taxonomy): domain Eukaryota; kingdom Metazoa; phylum Mollusca; class Bivalvia; order Pterioida; family Pteriidae; genus Pinctada; species Pinctada imbricata. The sequence continues at coordinate 39,003,756 of VSWD01000001.1, forward strand.
TAATTGTTTCCGAAAAATTATGGATGTTAAATATCAGTATGATTTTGGCTTTTGATGGTTTTTCTATTTACTTTAATTCTACCTTAAGAAAAAAAAACTTAAACTGTTGCCAAATTTTTAAATTAAATGGAATGAAAAAGAAATAATTGAAATATGATTTCATCAGTACCCATTGTCTCCAAATTTGAAGTATTATGAAATTGATATGATATTAAAAAATCTTAGAAAAGGTGTGTGTTTTGATTTTGAAAGTTTTGAACTGATTTTCTAGTAGGTTGAAATTGACATGTTAATATCGAAAGTGAAAGTGAAAGTAGCGGTAGTGTTATGATTGTATTCTTGCTTACAGCGTCGGAACCAAATCTTAAGGTACGCTCTGCCTTAAAGCAGAAATTAGAGAGGCGTGTCACCCACAGTCCCTTATTACGACGTAAAGAAAAGGCCGCGCTGTTCAAACGCAAAGCCCCCTTGTCAAGTATGTATGATGGTGTTGATAAATCTATGTTCTGATTTTAATACTATTATTGTATGCATAGTGCTATGTTATTTAATATCTATGTACAAAATACTGGACATCAGATACTTTTTTCCCTTCTATGGAGTTATAATTTATTTTGGTATTTAGAGAAAAAAAAATTACGAATTCTGAATTTTGTTTTTAATGTTACGTAGATGTGTAATTCAACTTCGCACCTATCTGCGGTCTCCATTTCATAAAGAAGAAGGCTTGATTTTTATTAACATTTTACATTATTTTCTATCTCTTTCGATATTCTATAACTTAAAAAACGCACTAATGTTAAAAAAAAGCAAATTTTAGAAAGAAATTAAAAATAGAAAATACTTAGAAATGAAAAAAAAAATGTGATGATTGAATGGACCACTTAAAAATATTTCTATGCATGGAATTATAACATGAATAAACATCGTGTAATTCAATTTTGTGATCGATTGAGCATTACATGTATATATAGATCTGTCAAGCTTTTTTGTCTTTTTTCAAACATTAATAACAAGTCATGATGTAGCCTTAATAGCATGTACAAAGGTGTGAAGATAGTGGCTTAAAATAGCTCTGACTAATGACGCAACGTGTACATAGATTTGTCTTCATAAAGTATAGCCAGCCTGAAGCTTTGTGAAGTGAAGCACGACTGAATTAATGTAGACGTCAGAAAATAAGAAAAAAAAATCCGGATTTTCATTTTTTTCCCATAAATTGTATTCTTCATATTATAGTCTTATGTAAAGCTACTGTAGTGCATTTCTTAGTACTTATATTATGAATTTTATCCACACATTAGAGTGTTCGAATACGGCTCCTACGGCAAGCATGGAATTAGAGGGGATGGGGGTTATCAAGAAAGTCCCTTCCCCCTGGAATTTTCAAAAAATATTCTCTATTTTCATGTTCTCGGGTAATTTTCATCAAAAACCATTTGCTGCCCTGAAAAAAATTACCACCCTGAAAAAATTACCACCCTGAAAATTACCACCCTGAAAAAAATTACCACCCTGAAATTCCAATGTGCAAATATATACACTCATTCACGTCATATAAGTATTCGAACACTTTCGTGTTTCTCTTTTCTTCCTTGATGATTGTCATGACGTTGGTCCGTCCTTATTTACAGTTGACTGCAGCAGTAACTCGGATTCTGGTCCAAATTCGCCGCCAGCGGGACTTCACGGTGCACTGGCCAATGGCAATCTTCCTTCCAAAGAGGTAGGTGGTCACGTGATTTGTGTCTTAACCACGTGATTTGTGTCTTAACCAATCAGATTTTGTGTCTTAACCAATCAAGATTTGTGTCTAAACCACTCGGATCCTTTACACAGATGGAGGCGTTTGGTGAATTAAATGATTTTAAGAAATAAACTTTGAAGGCTTTACATGCATTCTGAAATCGATTTTCTCAAGAAGTTGACGTTTATGCAGGTAATAAACAATGAGCTGAACTTTATGTACTGAAGATATTGAGTACACAAACGATTGATTACCGCTGTACTCCATGTAACATCCTTGTCGTCGGCAAGAAATAAATGTTTGTTTTTAATCTTTTCTATCAGTTTTGAAGCTACGTCAAGTCTTTTTAAAACACTCGGCGCGTACTTCAAACTCTTAAAATTGAATTTCGCTAATGTTTTCCCTCATCGAGCCACGCGGGGACCCCGATTAAGCATTGGGGTTTGCAGTAAGACGTACTTGATAAGCGATTGGCGCAATATACAAAAATGTATATTGCCACCAAGTTTTATCACTGTATATTTGAATTTCACGAATACCTGATGAATTTAAGTAATAAAACGACAAGTATATTGTAATTTTAATGACAAATATTGCTCATTTTCGAGGGTTAAAAGTGCGTTGAAGTGAGTTATATTTGTTTTGCTAGACTTTGTGTCTGTCCGTATGTCCTTTTGCGTGCTTTATGTTTTTCTTTGTTCTGCTTTTATATTTGAATTCCTGGAAATCAGTTAAAGATGAGGTAGAATGAACTTTTCACTTGCTAAAATACTTGATTCGCTATTGAAAATTTTGAAACTTACCTTCCTAAATTTTCGTCTTAGAAGTTTAATTGACTAAATCGATGCGAATATTGACAGTTGAAATTCCTTTTTGAAAAAAAATACCAAAATAACAACTAACCTCCCCCCCCCCCCATGAATTAACTCGTAATCTGCTCTGCTTTGGATAGATTTTTGTCTGGTATGAAAAATCACAATGTTTCCAGGCATGTTAGTTTTCAATCGTTAAGTAAGTATACAAGCGCAGTAAATATTCAGAAAGAATTCCGATCAGAATGAGATTTTTGGAAGCGGTCCACGTTCCACACTCCCCCACCTCGAATATCAATTTCCGTAGTAATCAATTAAACATGTGTGGTACGCAATAAATTAATTTTTCATTCGTGACACGCGGCGATGCGCGGAGACCCCGATTTTATTGTGTTTATGCACATTTTTCTTGGTCTATACTTGTTTTCTTTTTGTGCTTTTATTTTACATTTTATTTAAAGTAATTGGGGAACATTTTTTCAAAGAAATGAATTTTACAAGTGCCCCCCCCCCCCCTCCATCTCCAAGAAAAAAATGTTTACTTTAGAAATCGTTAGACGGCAAAAATTGGCTGAGTCTAGGAATTTCAAGGGAAAACAAATGAATTTTGGCGCCAATATCTTTGACAATGCTTGGAATGTGATTCTAAGATTTGAATGAATATCCCCAGGAACAAAAGTACGAGCTGCAGTATTTTCGCTCCTGATCGTTGTTTAGGAGCCAACTTTCTACCACGAGTGCCAAGGCCAATAGATCGAAATGCATTTACCTATGTATACTATTTACTTTTAAGAGAGGCATTCTAAACAGACAGGAAAGACCCCAAAATAATGTGTTTGATTTTCGGAGGCAAGAAAAACAATATGACTTGATACTATTAAAGCAGCTCTAGACGAGGCTGAATTTAGTCTCCATTTAGATAACGCATCAAAGGAATATTTTGCTACACGGCATTAGATCGTGAACCATCCTCTTATCTTGTTAGAACGGACGCTATTTTTGGGAAATTTGGGATATTTATAGAAACAACTTCTGAAAACAGAAAGTTCTTGATTGAATCTTTCAGGGGGGATTTGATGGGGCTTCCTATCAATTCACGTCGGAGTCCAGAAATGACTTCTGTTATCGAGTCCTCTTACAATCACGGAAAGTTCAATGCTAGAAAATAGATAGAGCGGAATGCGGGCGTATGTCGGCTTCTAAAAAATATTTTTAGATTATCTTATCTTTATTTAGATTCAACTATGTAACATATGGCGCTTTCGGTCACGAAGAGTTTATTTGTCAGTCCTTCCATCCTTCTGTCTGTCGCACTCGCTTTTATTCTACATATTTAAACCAAATATACAGGTACATTAGATTTAGTTTAAGGTCAAAAGTCATGGTCGCACATTCATTCATGCCTGTTGCAAGACTAGAGTGTTGCGGTAGGAATAAATGTTTTACGAACATTTTCCTTTTCACGAAAACTGAGGAAATATTTCAATTTTGATTTGGAAAAGTTAGATGGCAATATATTGGTTTTCTCTTGCACATTTATAGAAATAACTGTAGATAAATGAAAAAAAATCTCGTTTATTGATGATTTTATCATCATAGATATTGAAAATAACTTTAGATAAATGAAAACAAAATCTCGTTAATTTATAATTTTATCATCATTGATATTGATGAATTGATAAAGATCAAATCAGACGCTTGTTCAATCCATTATCCCAATGCCGTTGCATGCGTGCCATTCATCGTTTAAACACACAATGTTTTGGGGTAAAATTTGAAATATCAAAAACATCTGTTCATACAAAAATATGCGAATACCGCACGTAACGTAATAAATTTATATGAATATACCATCCTGCTCTCTAGTGGATTTATTACGATGGAGCAGCCTTGCAGATTTTCAATAATTTTCGTTCATGTGCAGCAACAAAAATTGTGTATCAGATGGTAAAATAGTTAAAGAAAAAAAAAAAAGAATTCGCCAATCGGAATTTGATGCAGTTGGTATGCAGAGGCTGAAATCAAAGTAGAATTGATTACATAACGTCGGGCACCTGCTAAATATGACGGGAACGGCGGCCGGTAGAAAGATAGGCGCTGAAATCTGTCTGGTACGCTTCCATTGTAGCCTGCCTATGACGTCAGAGCAGAAATGTCGGTCTGTTGTGACGCAGTTTGCTCTGTTAAATGTCATTCATTAAATGCATAAAGCTGACAACAGTTTGCAGTGAATGCAGATAAGAAAAATGTTTTCCGTTACGGAACTTCAGCAGCGTAGCCAAAGTATCAACATTTCCCAAAAGTTTTGCAGAAAGACTGTTCCCTTTAAGTTGCCACGTCACTCTGAGACGACAAGCATTTTTGGAGCTTCCAAGGTCGAATTACCCATTTTGACCCCACGAAATGCATTGCCCTGGACCTGTTGAGTGCCTCGAAGGGGTCCAAAAATCCCTCGAATCTAGAAAAGCATTCACATGATTATGTCCCAACTACGTTACTGACGTTCATCCGTTTTGTCATTGAACGTTTTGATACGTGTGCTTGGCTGCCATCCTTCCGTTTTCTTACTCGTTGCGCTTGTCTCTAATTCTTGATTTTCGACACCTGGTAAATTGGTCACTGAACAAAAAAAAAACTCTAAATATGTAAAAAGAATCCCTTCTGTAAAAGGGAATGTAAACATCGCGTGAGAAATTCTAAAGAGGGATTCAGGTTATGTCACTCTGTAATTGATGATACTTATTTCTGCATAAAAAGTACCCCTTTTCATATAGAGGAAAAATGAGTCACTGTCGTGTGTTGAATTATTATAAGACTCATGAATTGACCTGGCATTTATTTATCCTTGACACCTTTAATACGGAACGACACCATTTCAGACAATGATTTTTAAAGACAGTAGAGAGTGAAACAACATTTAAAAAAAAAACGAAGTTAGTGCAAAATGAAGAGGAAGTGATCGAAAATTTCAATATCTTGACTTGCAACCAAGATCTTTTGAAGGCTTTATTGGGCTGAAATTTCTAATAAATCGCAGCGTTTTCCTCGTTTGATAAATGTCAGTCGTTTTTCTGCACTCGATAGAATGCCAAAAGTGCAAAGCTTATTGAAAACAAATTGCTTCTTCTTTGTGCTGGAGAAATATGGAATTTTTTCCTTGATATTGCCAAGGATAAAGTCAAATTGGCCAAAAATAAAAGGCCTTACGGATACTAATTGCAGTTCAGAAGGTCTATATTTTGATGGTATTTGGCAAATAGAACAAGAAGTTGTAACATTTGGCAAACTGATCCATTCTTTCTTAGACAAGTTTACCGCTGGAATGTTTATTTATTTGACAGAAAGGCTGGAAATAGAACCGAGGTGGTGCGTAATAGAATTGGATAAAAAATAGCTGGTTTTCAATAAAACTTGATTGTTTCTATCGTAATTTGCCATTGGGTATGATAGGTCGCTTACACGATAATAGCTGTAATGTTTTTCTGTGTAAGAAAGCGATTTCCTCGGTTTCTTGGCCGGATTGCTATGAAAAAAATTCCATCTGATCAATAATGTTATGTCAGTCCAGTCCAGTCCGTCTGTTGAAAAGAAAATCACTTTCCATATCATTTACTCCTATCATAAATATAAACACAAAGAGTATCCTTGTCTGTAGAAAAAAATGAACAAATGAAGGTTATTTTACAAAGGAGCAGATTCGGTAACATGGAAAATCGGCCCTAATTTTAGAATGTTTTAGATTTCGATTGTATTTCGTATCAAGGAAGTTAAATGTATGGTTGTTTGAAATACCAAATAAATATTTTAATTCACGCGCAATACACCGAAAGATATGACTTCAAAATCGGCTTTAAGTCGTAAAATGCTGAAAAATCGTAAGAAATGGGCATAATTCTGGTCAAAATCTATGAAAATAAGTAGGGCGCCAGCCCTCACCCAAAATAATTTTCATATAAAAAGTTAAATTTGCAATTTATCTTTCGATCTACATAAAATTTATGTTGGGTCAGGGTTGGCGCCTATACTAATTTTAAAGATTTATGCAGAAATATGGCGATTTTCCTTCATTTTCCGTCATGCAGAGCAAATGACGTCACAATGTGACGTCATAACTAACGCACGTGCCGTTTTGACAATGAAAAATATTTAATTTCTATTTCGGCAGGTGTTTGAGATAAAAATAAGAAATGCTGAATCATAATTTTCATAAAATTATTTTTTGGCTAAAATTTAGGGCCGATTTTGGTAGCTAGTGAACCTACCCCTTTTACTTTAATATTATTTTTTTTTTTTTTTACAAATTTTACAATTTTTTCTACAAATTTTTCTTACAAATTTTTACAAATTTTACATTTTTTTTTGTTACAAATTTTTACAAATTTTACTTAATATTCTCGTGATAGATATACTAGGTAAAGAAGTAAAATGAAATTGAAAGATAAACAAGTGAATGAATAAATCGTGTTTATGTAAATAGACTGCATTAACAACAACAATTGAAAAAAATATTTTAATTGATACATAAATAAGAAATGAACAAAATGACAGTATTGAATGAAAATGCTGCCTGTAAGACGTCTGCATTGTAAATTGGCCGAGTTTACGGGTCCATATCGATTAGATATGATCAATACACAATTCAATACCCCAAACAGAATCACGTGTCTTCACTATTTTAAAAGTACTGTGATTTTTTTATAAGGGAAAGGGGAAGGGATATAAAGGAAGTGAACAAATAGACTACTAACTAAATTTTTAAGTGTTGGTTTACTATAATCACTATCAAATAGCGCGATAGCGTGAGTGAATTCACGCTCGCGTCCCGAAAAAAAGTTCTTGACGAATTTATGAACACTGCACGGGACCTTGATCTAGTGACGTAAACAAGATTAAACCTCCTTTGATCAAAACTGAGATATATCAAAAAATGATCCCCATCTAGGTTGCTTTATTACTTGTAGGAATTTAGATCACTTTTTATCTTTCCTCTCCTCTAGACATTAAGTGTAATCAGAAGAGCAGCATTGATGTGAAAATTGTGCGGATTTAATAGACCCCATTTTACTTATTGCCGTAATTTATAGCGATTTCCTAAAATCTCTATCATCATAGTTTTTGTTCGGTCTCTTGTAAAGTGCCCACACAAGGTTTTTTTTTGGTGGCCTGGTTTCGAGCCAATGACGATGGGAACTTTCTGTTTGTTTATCAGCATCTCAATGTTTCGTCATTTTGCCCCCCCCCCCCTTTCCCTCCGCACCCAAGTGCACAAAACTGAAATGGAATTATGTTTTTATACTTTTCGTTTCCTGTCTGTCAGTATGTTACTTCGTTAGAGTTTTCCTGACATCTTCTGATAATTGATAAGGACTCATTGTCAAATGAAGGTCAAGGTCACAGTGGACAATGTTGGAAAATCCTCGTGAATAGAATCACTAAACCATTCACATTTAGGTCATGATCAAGGAATGAAACTTTTCAATTTTATGGTCATGGATCAAAGGTCAAGTTAACAAATTGTAGCTTTGAGGTCTTCGTTAAAGGTCAAGGTCACTAGATTTCAGTTTGCTGCTGTAAATACAGATTTTAGACTTTTAACATTGGAAAGAAAAATGTCGTTTGCTAAGGTCAGATATCGACCTTGAGATAATAAATTGGTTAAGTGCAAAGAGTGCTCAGACTTGTATAACAAAAGAAGTGGGTTGTTCAGACTTGTTTCCAGTTTAGGTGCCATTTTGTAGGCGGCAAAGATGGGGACGAGTGAGAAATTGGGCATGTGGGGGTAAATCTCAAATAGGTAATTGCTTTACTGGGTCAGGAGTGCTCAAGTTTATCTCCATTGCGAGATTGTAGGCGGACAAGCTGTGGTAGGTATATTGGGGTCTCAGATATGGACCGTGACGTAATATTTTCTCAGGAGTTGGGTGCTCAGACTTGTTCTGATTGCAAGTTTGTAGACGAGCAAGACGGGGATCTTCTTCAGATATGGACCGTGACGTCAAATTTTTCTCAAACTTGATCCTCCCGGAGTTGGGTGCTCAGACTTGTTTTGATTGTAAGTTTGTAGGCGAACAAGATGGGGATCTGGCGAGAAATTGGGTACGTAGGGGTATTCTTCAGATATGGACCGTGACGTAATAGTTTTCTCAAACTTTATTTACTCGGAGTTGGGTGCTCAGACTTGTTTGTAGGCGAGCAAGATGGGGATCAGGTGAGAAATTGGTTATGTGGGGTTATTCTTCAGATATGGACCGTGACGGGTTTTTTTTACTCAATTAGTTTGTAGGTGGGTATGATTGGGACGGGTGAGAAATTAGATACGTGTGAATTTAGAAATCGCTGACTATATGAACTATATGCAACATTTAATATGATAATGTGTTATATTACCATTTTATTGCTGAATCAGGTGCCATATAGGTTATTTACCCACGCAGTGCAACTAGTGCATTATAGACGTGAATATACATGTATACCAAAAATTTAAACTGATTTTAAGCCTCTCAATTGGGTTTCCTGGCAACTCATCCATCGTGGATTTCGTACCATGCTGCATGCAATTTCAATTTTTAATGCAACAGAAACCTTAATGAGGTACATTCAAATGTTCAAAGCACGCTTTTACCAAGTGGAACTCTTTGATATGTAAGCGTTTCTCTAGTGCGTCCACTTGATAAAGTAGTCGACGCCCTCAGTATTGTAGACTCAAGCTACCTTGAGTGTGCATTTATTTGCATCAATATTCAACATTAGACAGCTTGACTTGATATGATAATGAAATAAGGGTGTTTTATTACATCATTTTACCAAATGTATCAGTTATATTCTTTATCATAAATTATAGCATTTTACAATTGAACTTCTGAATAGTTTCCAAAAAAAAAAAAAAGAAAGAAAAAAAAAGAAAAGGATAAAAAAAAGATCGCCGAGCGTCCGACATTGAACATTGACGGTCCATTGATAATGACGTCATTTTGAAAAATTCTGACATCAAGTGCGATGTTGGACATTTGGTGACCCCTAAATAATAGATCATTTTCATATTACGGCTAGACTTGCATCTTAGACGTTCCAGGAGGCCCGTCATCAAAAACTTTCGACGTTATTCTTAGTTTGACGTCATAGATCAGTTACGACGTCACAGTACAACATTTTGTCAAATATTGTGATGCCTGGTCTTAGCATGCGTAAAATGGTGGTCTATTGCGTTAATATGAAAATCGTCTTCTCCGTTGGACCTTTGACACAGTACATTATGAACACAGTGATAAATATGACTATTTCCATTTCAGGACCCTAGCACGTACCCATTTGCGTCCCTGTACAGATCTATGGGGTATCATGGCACAGATCTCTATCCCTCCCCATCCATGCCTAACATCTCCCTGGGCAGGCCTCCATCCTCATCTGTAAGTAAAATAGAAAAAACCCTGCTAAATGTCACCTGTATTGCAAAGGGGAACAGGCTCTAACTCATTATTGCTTATCATTAAGGGAAATTGCATGTTAGGGTTAGGGACAATCTAATTAAAATCGGATCTACTTTCTTCTCTCTTGGAGAAAGAAGAAAGTAGATCTAATTTTAATTAGATTGGGTTAGGGAGAAGGATTTGAAATGATACGATTTCATAGAATTTTACTTTTGTTCAAAATAGCAGCTTTAAAGATTTTCTTGCATTCTTTAGTAATAATTAAATATTAACGTAATTAATTTTTTTGCTCAAAATAGATACTTACTTCATATTATTTATTCTTTTAAAAGGTCCAAATTCCTTTTGACGGTATATTTTGCAATATTTGATTTAAAGATGGACAGATGTAATTTTAAAATAACATTTTTACAGGGAACAAACAATTCATCGTCATCCCCCACAGAAGCAGAGTTGCGAGCTGCTCGTCTGGGCATGTCTATACCCAGTCACATGATGCCTGCGGGCTACCCCATGTACCCCATACCACCAGGTAAGTCACGTGACTTCTAAATATAGTACAAAATCTGATGTTGACAAAAACAATGGACATGTCTATACTCAGTCACATGATGTCTGCGGGCTACCCCATGTACCCCATTACCACCAGGTAAGTCACATGACTTCTAAATATTGTACAAAATCTGATGCTGACAAATTAACCGGCATGTCTATACCCAGTCACATGATAACAGCATGTACCCATACCACCAGGGAAGTGTCATGTGACTTCTTAATATAGCACAAAATCTAATACCGTCAAAAATAACAGAATTGAGAAAGTGCTGAAAAGAGAAATCTTAAAGTCTAAGTCTATTAATAAGGGTAGCACATAAAAATGCATGATCGTGTAGTGATTGATATTATTTGAGAAGGTTATGTCTAGATTATAATATTTTTGTGCTAAATGTGATAAATATCGGTCCTTGGTAAAGTACAAACTGAGATAATAACCTATTAAAAAAATGTTACTAGACTATTACATTGAATTGGCCGACATTTTAGAGATATTTGGTATTAACATTCAAAGTTTGGTACGAAATTGGCTGATTATATATAAGAGATATTTTGTATTTACATTCAAACTTGGGTATAGAATTACTTGCGCTTTATTTACTGAATACATCTACTTTGGTATAGAATGCGGTCTTTGGAAATAAAACAAATCATTGTGACGCATCATTGATTTTAGAGGAAATAAGCAAAAACTGAGAGCTAGAAATACATTCTTTTAAATGATGTGACAATTGACCCTTCCGATTGCGGGAAAAAATGCAAAATTTCGTGACGTCACAATGCTTTTACCTCGGACAAACAAGCTTCGAACCTCGGTCAAACATCGAAATTGCATTGTGACGTCATGGAATTTCTCAAATTTTTCCCACGTTCGGAAGGGTCAATTTGTTTATGTCATATGCCGTCACAAATGGAGCATTAGCCTATGAAATTAAAAAAAAAAATTGTCATATAGCAGTGTTACATATTTAGCCGGGTGTCACCTGTATTGAAATCTTCCAAAATTTATATTGAAATTTGGGGTTGTTGAATAGCATGCTCTGTATAAATCTGTATAAACAAAATTTTTTGAAATCTTTGAAAATTTACATTGAAACTCAGGGATTGTAGAATAGAATGCCGGCTCGTCTCTAGAAATCTTGAAAAATTTATATTGAAATTTTGTGTTGTAGAATAGCATGCTCTGAATTAATGGAGAATTTCGGTATTTTGTATTACAGCAGTGTTGGACGGTGAGTACCCACCCCAAGGTAACCAGGCGTACATATCGGCACAAATAAAGGCATTAGAGGAGGCTAGGAGCCAGAGTAAACTGGGACACTCCCCCCTCGCTAGCCCCTTTGTCCCCCTACCAGGGGCATCAACTCCTGGCAGCGCAGCGTCAGAGGCACATCAAGCTCGTATTCATAGGTAAACACCTACGTAATGATGTTAACAACTTTCATGAAGCAATTTTCTTCTAATTTCTGTACCACGTTGAAAAGAATCAAGCAAAGGAAAAACCAAACAAACAAACAAAAAGGGGGAAAAAAAAATAGAAAAAAAAAAACAGGATAGAAAAAGATCGCTAGACAAGATGCATTCATTTCAGCATTCCGAGTTATTGAAACCTAATAACACATTCCAACATATTCATTATTCAGGCATCACAAACCATTAGGAAGGACGCACTCCGCACCGTTGCCGATCGGCCATCCTTTCTTACAGCAACAGAGTCTATTGTTGCAACAGCAGCAACAACAACAGCAACAGCCGCAGGATCTGGCGGCGCACCCTACGTCCAATCCAGAGCAGGCTCTGAAGGATAAACTGTTTGTCAAGCAGCATATACGACAGGCGGTACTACAGAGGGTCGGCAGCAAATCTCACATGGAAAATGTGGACGAAGAGACAGAGGCTAAACTCGCACAAGTAGGTCTTTTTGGTTTGTTTCTGTTATTAGTAGAGCTGTCCTATGACTTGTGTAAGATCTTAACATGTTAAGAAAATATTTTTTTTATTACAGAAAGGTGTCCTGCAAAATAAAATTCTTTGAAATTATTTCATGTGATTCCATGAGTTTCCTTGTCAAATTTGAAAGACTACATTTAGCCAAACATGGAAAAGTTTTCAAAATTTTTACGATTGATATTTATTTAGTCATGCTTCATAAATGAAATTAAAGAGTTTAAAGGTTTCGAATTTGGACCACTCATTTAATAAACACACATAGTACATAGTATAATTGTAAACCATAATCTCTTTCTCCAGGAGATGAGGGAGTCTCGGGAACAAGATGTGGTTGTGATAAAGGATCATGGGAGCATGGAGGAATCGTCGTCGGAAACGGAACGACCGTCCGCTACGACATCGACACCAGATCGTGAAACATTCCCCAGTCATCGGGAGTTGGTAAAGCCCCGTCCACGCGGCCCGTCACATCACAGACCCCTGGCCAGGACACAGTCATCTCCCCTTGTCACATTACATCTCCCCCCACAACAGTCACAACAAGAGTCTCAGCCCATGTCATACAAATTTACAACAGGTGAGAAAGAATCTCAAAGGAGCTTAACACACTTAATTATTTACCTCCAACTACTTGACTCTAAAGCAAGCTTTTATTTATTCCGTCTTTTTGGATATACATATTTACTTCCCATTTAGGACAGTATCTGACAAATGCAGGACGACCTAATACTTTTTCAAAGAAAGGTTTTTTAATATCATTTGCCCAATTTGTCTTTGTTTCCCTAATATTTAGTTGCGCTAAAATCAGTATAATTACACTCAGTACGCTTGTTGAGTCTTTGCGTAATACAGAGTTTTTCCCCCTTACAGACCTCGATATAGAACCAATTTTAACGTCATGAAATTGGTATGGTAACGTCAATTTTATACCGTCATTTCCCAGATTTATAGAACTGTTTCCATAGAATTTGATGATGTCATAATCAGTCTATGTCAGGTACCGTCTCAAATGGGAAGTAACTCTGGTTTTCGAAAATAGCGAATAATCATTTTAAAATAGACAATTTATCAGTCAACCAAGTAAACTTTAATACAATGCCTGAACTCTCTACTAAATCGACGTTTTTTTCTCTGGTTTTTATCCAGGTATCGCCTACGACACCATCATGCATAAACACCAGTGTCAATGTGGTAACAACGCCAACCATCCCGAACATGCTGGAAGATTACAAAGTATATGGTCTCGGTTACAAGAACGCGGTCTCATTTCTCGTTGTGAGGTAGGTACAATCCATGGTCCACGATGTTATTGTGGACTTTCCTGTTTTATACAGCTCTTGCCGTACTGTGTATCATGGTCTTTGCTTGTAAATTTAGTTCAGTTTTGTATTTCAAAAAGAAAAATTCACAAAATCATTTTCTAGTAAAGAAAAAGATTTCATAAGATTTTCTCCATCATTTTGAATATATGGGAATCACAAACCATGGCTTAGCTATGCCAGCTACCTCTAAATCTGTTATGATTGTGAAATCATAATGTATAATTCCTCAAGCAAGTGTATTAACAGACAGTTTCAATATGTCCTGCTTATGTGATGTCAGATGTACATTTATAGTGTTCCCACTTTTCTCTTCTATCTTTTTGTGACGTATTCCGTTTATTGTTCCGTTTATTATTTATTTTCATTTACAGAGAATTCGCAGTAGGAAAGCCAGTGTAGAGGAATTACAATGTTGTCACACGGAATCGCACGCCTTGTTGTACGGTACAAACCCACTTAATCGGCAACGGCTCGACCCACGACTATTCGGTATGTTTACTCTTCTTTGATTTCATTTTAAAAGCAATGTGTAGATTTGAAGTTTTGGAATTATGCAAATTCTCTTGAGCTGATTTTAGTCTCCTTTTGTCTATGTAATTTGAAATATTATAGTGATATGGTGAAATGTGAATGTTACCAACTCCAATGATTCAATTTTCTGCTTATGGTACTATAAAAGTGGTTACATTTATTTTCACTGAAGAAATATTTTGCAATTATAAAATCAAGACGTTACAATTAGGAGAAATATTTATGATATTAACGTCTCTGCCTTTGTAAGAATCGAGCAGGGTTATTTTCGTGTAGTGTAAATTTGAACAAAGTCCCTTGATTTGTGAAATACCAGTAAATCATCCCCATTCAATGGTTCAAATTCCATGTTTTCAATACTTTAAATTCTAGACTCAAATCGCACATCAGTTTGATTTTAGAAATACTCATTGCTTGAAATAATGAAACTATAGGATAGCATATTCATGAGATTTTCTTTTCTTTGATTTCAAAATGTTCTTTTCCTTTTGGTCTTTTTGATATTTTTGTTGTCTTTGATACAATTAGATTCATTTGTTAAAATTTGAATAAAAGAAGAGAAAAATGACATTATTTTTATTTTTCTTTTCTTCTTCAGAAAATGTACATTTTTGTATGTTACCTTGTGGGGGTATAGGAGTGGACTCTGACACAGTTTGGAATGAAATGCACACTTATATTGCTGCAAGAACGGTAAGTTTTTAGTTTTTAAGATACTCCTTTTGAAGGAGTCTCTTACTGTATTCGCGATTCTCATGTCGTTTCGAGGTACCGTCTTCTGCGTGCGCAGCGAGAAATAGTTCCAGATTGTGTCAGCAGTTTCTCGACATCAAATCTTGCGTGTGGAAAATTTATATCAGAATCGATTGTTTTGATAGAATGATAGAATAATATAAGATTAGTTGAGATTTTCAAGATGAAATTCGATCTTTTTTGAATTGTTATCGACTTGGGACTACTTTACATCTGGGCTTTATCGAGATGCTACCGTTTGACATTCATGCGCGCGCGTTCTGTGATTAGCTTGCAAGGTAAACTAGATATTTATTGATACGCAACAATTCTGAATTTTTCAATGCGTATTATTTTGTAATGCCGACATAGTACTGCTATGTTCTCATCAGATACGAAAACAACGTCTGACTCAACAACTAACTTTTTTTCTTAAGTTTAAAAGGCCCAATTGCCCCGCCTTTTACCGATTCGGGTCAGCTGTCAATCATTACCTCACGTACTTCAGAAGTAGGGATGTTTCATAGCTGTTTGAATTTGATGAGTATTATCGCTATTTTGTTAAAGATGTGTTTATTTTTTTTTTTAATTCAGGAAAATTATATGTTTTATCAATACGTTCTTGTTTACAAGGTAGAAAATAGATCAGAGAAAAACTTCAGTTTGAAATTGATTATGAGAAAAGATTTTGGCCCTCAACGACTAACTTCAATCAACATCGGAATTATGCATTTTTACCGTCAAAACAAACCGGCCTTTGTCGAAAAATAAAATGAATTTTATTCTCTCTCTCTCTCTCTCTCTCTCTCTCTCTCTCTCTCTCATATACAGGTAGGTAAACGAATTTTACTGTCCCGCGAGAGCGAGAAGACGAATAACAAGAAGTTCGATCAGTTGACTCTTTTGAATATAACGACATTTGCCACTAATTTAGATAGTTGATTATTTTATAAAATGTTCATGTATTCATTTAAAATTTGTTTAATTTTTCCAATTATTTTACAAGTGTTCTTTCTTTCAAACAAACGCATTAACCAAATATAGTCTCAAGTAGGATTCAACATTTCAATAAAAATATACAACTCCTTTCCGTAGCTCTTAACTTTAAATATGGCTTCTTGTATAGCACATTGCCTATGAAGTCATGTGATCGGAAAAAAATAATAGTCATTTACGATTAGATTTTTAGATAAACAACCAAAGAGCTAGCGTCTTGTTCTAATTTAAACGGTTTTAAACAGGTCCGCTAAAAGAAAAAAAAATCGATTTATCAAGAACGCATATCCAGACAAAGATGAATCATGTTAGAAAAATTATAATAAGGCATATAAAGTTCATGGGCGGATCCAGGTATTTTTTCAGGGGTTGTTCTAAAGTCCGAGTTTTTTTAAGGGCAAAAATGAAATATGTACATTAATAAAAAAAAAAAAATAATCCAGGGGTGGTCTGGACACCCCCTCCTTCTGGATCTACACTTACACATCAAATCGCATAAAGGGCAAAGCCATTTTGGTTTTTTTTTTTTGGTGTTCAAAGAGAGTCATGTAGTTGTCGTCTGAACATCGTTACACAATAATATTAGGCCGATTGGTTGTTTCTCAGATACGGCCACTGCACGCTATAATTTTCCGCTGACGAGACTTTTTTTCTGATGAAAATACCCGCCGCGCCTCATGTCCCGGGTAGCAGTCGATCGCTGAAGATAATGTACCTGTTTATCAATTTAAAGGAAAAAAATCTTTAAAACACTTAAATATTTCAGTAATCACACGAGGGTCCAGTATTGGAAGCGTGACGTTACGCATAATTTTACGATAGGTATACATTAGGGTCTACAGCAATTTGTCGGGTTGAACAAGCCCAAAGAAGGTTTTTTTTTATATTGTTGTTGCAGGAAATTGGCGTTTCATGACTCCTTTTACATGCGAATTCATTTATACGACAAAGGCGGAATTGCTGATGGTCTATAGAAATTTAGACTGTGTGCACGTGACGAGATTTACGTTCTCTGATTGGTTCGAACTAAATAAAAATGAATGATTGTCTAGACTTTATTCACGCATTGTAAACATTTTTTTTAAACGAAACTGTAAAACAATTGTACCCGTTGACAGCTCGGCCACGTGCCGCTGAGAAATTAAAAGGCCGGTCTGTTCGCCTGGGCTTATACTTCTGATAAAATAAGTTTGTATACTTTTCTTTTTCAGTCTCTTTTTCTATACGTGAAATGGTAATTATGCAAACACTATTTTAAAAGAATTAATTGCAATATGTCCGAATCTATTGAGGTCATAATGACGTTCAGGATGCCGCTGAGAAACGTAAGCTATAAAACTGGGAAGTGATTTAATGCCGGTTAACCTACATCTTTCGACTTTTAATGCAATGAAATGATTCGGGAGATGTATCGAATTTAGACCAACTCAACGGACCTACCCGGAAAAAAACGATGAGTCTTGATTGCATGCAAAATTTAATGCTTATACGTCACGAGACACGGGGATTACGAGACTAGATTAGGTACATGACAACATGACAACATTTTATTAATAAGTCAGAAAAAATGTCTCGGATTGTGTCTCAGAATTTTTCAATTTTTGTCACAGAATTCTTTCTTTCATCAATGTAATTATTAGTATAACACATTGTAGTACCTAACATAAGTATGAACACTTTACATGTGCATAGTGTATCCAAATATTACAACATCAACACTTACAGTGAAATAAGATGTTACAGCAAATTCTAAGTGGAGTATCTTTCAGGGCCTTCAGACCTTTGATTTTAATCATTAAGAACATGTATGTGTGCCCCCATTATCCCCAATGCCTTTGGATAGTTGAAGCATTAAAGCTTTAGGGAAGAAATGTGCATATTTCACAGTTGCGTTCAATGAGTGAAAAAAAAATTTCACTTCTAAATTGATATTTCAAGTTTACCGTTTTAAATTTGAATCCAGTACAACGGGCACTTAATGGTATCATAATGGTCATGTATGTACCATAAATAAACCTAAGTATGCCTTAATGATTTTTTATCATGAAACTGCAAGTAAGTACCATCTGATAAAAAAGGTCCTGTGCCCAGTTTCACAAAATTATTACGAAAAATTTCAGGAATTTTTTTAATCTTTCATCGTCCTATAAAAGCTTAAAATATTTTTCAATTTAGATTATATAGCGCTTTCTAATATTATTTTTAGATACTTAACATAGATTCAGAAATAAAACTTTGCGAGTTTTAGTTTATAAGAAGTGCTTAGCGATCAAAAGTTACAAAAATTCCTAAAATTTTTCGTAAGTATTTTTGTGAAACAGGCTGCAGATTAAGCAGATTGATCTTGAAAAAAAAATGTTTGTTTGGTTCATATTTGAGGTAATAAACCATTTACAAAAAGCTTTATCTACTCTTTTAGTATGATAATGGATGGTTACTGGAACTTGATTATTGTTAATTGTGGTAAATCTACCCACAAATTGTGGAGAATAGATATAAACATGTTAAAGTGCTGATATTCAGTAGGAAAACCACAATTTTTAACATGATTCCATAAAGAAAGTCATTTAAGAGTGTGAAATAACACAATATTGAAGTAGAGAAAACCAATGTGGGTCTTTGTTCAGTGGAAACTTGATAATTGCGATAACACAATTATCACTTCTTGGTCGTTAAGTGTATGTAATTCAAAGAGATAGGGTCTTTTTCTTTCATGATGTGGCATATTTCACAGTTAAGAGTCCAGAAAAAAAAATTTATCTTTCTTTGTTTTACTGCATCAAATTTAGCCATCACTATTTACAGAATTCCAAATGACAAAAGAATCTTGCACAATTTTGTAGGAAATTAGCACAGTTAATAAAAGAACAACAGTATTCTCTCTCATAAAATGTAAAAAAAAAACATTTTTTTTTATTTCTCTGTACAGAAATTGATGATTTATAAATCAAGTTGTCTTGACATTATCTATCATCTCCATTTCTCAACTTAACCTGTTTGAATGATAAAGGCCCATGTGGGCCTCTTGTAAAGACATATTACTATTAGTTTGGGCAGTAAAGGAAAAATTAGGAGTTTTATGGATAATTTTTTCCCTTCCAAAATGTTTTCTTCGTGACATTTGTGAGATAGATAGGTACAGTATGAATTAATTTATGTTACATGATGAAGTAAAATGAAGTGGTCGCAGATTTATGATTTGATATCAATGTAAATATGTCAACACAAAGTTGACACTAGTAAATTTACCTTTATGCAGTTTTGAACTTAACGACTCCTTTCTTATCTTCAATTTTCATGAATAAAGAATTTTAAGTCGCAAAAAATTTCTTAAGAAGTGATGCGGAGCAATGAGAATAAAAATCAATCATGCGGCACTACTTCCTTCATCAGGAAAGATGATTGGGTGTAAATCATTGTAAATTACGAGCTTTAATGAACAGATCCACTTCTTCATTATAGAACTCTGGATTATTGGTAATCAACTTCGACTTGGAAAATATATAGAGAGAAACTATGTTAGAATAATTAGGTCATGCCCTAGTGACATGTTTCCCTTGAAACAATAACAAACAGTATTGCAACCAGAAGCTGCAAATCAGCCTAGCGTCTGAGCGCAAGCTGGATCAACAATTAATAGACATGGGCAATGCTAACTTCATTGGCGTATTGATTTTTCCGTAAATTTGATGCTATATTTGGAACTTATTTCTCCCTTGAGTGATAGGGACTCATTTTTACATGTTAATTGAATCTGTCTTGTTTCCACTCTACCAAATGCGCCTTTTATTTGAAATGCTTGTCAAGGGTGATTTAACCGTATCGAGAGAAAATCGTTAATAAAGGAGATTGCAAGAATTTTCGGAAAACATATATTAATGCTTTTATAGGACATTTTCTATTTAATTTTTTTAATTTGCTATATTTCCACCCCTCCCACCCCCACCCTCTCTCAAATAAAAAACAAAAACATCTACCCACCCTCACAAAAAGATGTTGCACAAATAGGTGAAAAAGAATGAATTGTGTTTAGTACATGTATAGAAAGTTGAACAAATTTTGATTAAGGCATTAGGGGTATAATACTCGACTTCCGGTTGTTTTGATAATGGAAAAAAAAAACCATGAAGTTGGCCGAAAAAGCATGACTTCTGCAATGTTCGGGACCATACAATTTTATGTTGAGTTGAATAATACATTAAAAAGATATCAAATATTTAAAAATATGCAAGATATGGAAGTACATGATTACTAGCTTTTCCATGATATTGTTCTACCTTAATTTGACCCTTACAAAAAAAAAAGTCGCACAAATTAATGGAAAAGAATAAATTGTGTAAAGTACATAAACAATGTACCAGTATATAAAAAGTTGAAAGAATTTGAATATAAGCTGTCTGTAGTACACTTAATTAAAATATATTTAACCATTATCAAGTCTTTTTCTTTTCAAATACTTTGAAAATGCACTACATGCCATGTAAAGCCTAAATTAGGCTTTGGAGATGGTACCAGCACAAGTGTTGGTATTTTTGGTTTCAAATATACTTGTGTGGAAGTAGGAGTGTCAGTCTCTGAAAGTGAAAATTAAAAATTCTAAGAAGGAAATCGTGTCTAGACAAATAATTTTAGTACTGATAAGTGATTAATCAAGTGAATATATAAGTGTGCAATAAACTTATATGAATTGAGGTCATGTCATGTTGATAATGTGATGGAAAAAGACACACTTAACTGTTGACAAATTAATGTATGAAAGCCATGAGGAATTTGGTTTCAATTCTGCACAATCTGTGTTTCAGTCTGTTGAACAATTTCATGTCTTCATAAGAGAAATAAACTGAAATGTGTCGTGATAGATTAGAAATCAGAGATTGATATTTTTTTTATTTCAGTTTAATTATTTTATTCTTTATGGTTGACCTCGCCTTGCCCTTTTACTCCCCATATATAGAATCTTTTGTAATCAATTTGTTGTGTCTTCATCAAAATAGGTACTATTGATATAAGGTAACAACAGTACTTTTCTGTGTTGAAAGGGGTGAAAATCAAAAGTTACTTTCATTTAAGAACCCTTTGTCTCTTAATGTTAAGGTTACTATTTATATATTTACAGGCGGCAGGCTGTGTCACAGAACTTGCCACTAGGGTAGCAAACCGAGAACTGAAGAACGGCTTTGCCGTGGTACGACCACCAGGTCACCATGCAGAGTCCAATCAGGCTATGTAAGTCAACAGTCTCAAAATATTTGCCAGTAGTCTAGTCACACAGCCTGAATTTTATGCTGGTTTCCATAGAATTTTTATATTTAGGTGAAGTCAGATACCTGCGTCAATGGGAGGTAACTCTGTATGTAGAAAAAGACGGAATTCTAAGTTGTAGGAAAACAGTTTCATTCAAGTTAAACATAATTATCATTTGTTAAATTCTGTTCATGTATGATTTTTAAGAGCAATTTTGAACGCATGTAAAATGAAAAAAAATGCTTAGGCCTACCTGTTAAAATGTGCAAAGAAAGATAACTGGTATGTTATAGATTTTTTTTTTTCCAATTCTTGGACGTGACTCGTATACGCTTTTGATATTTTACGTAAACATTTTTCATCAATTTCTAGGGGTTTCTGCTATTTCAACAACATCGCTATTGCGGCCAAGCAGCTTCGGGAGAAAAGTAATGCCGAGAAGGTTCTAATAGTGGACTGGGTAGGTCGTTCTCTCTTGTTTTCTTATGCTTTCTTTTCATTGATTATAGAAGTGGACAATTTTTGTAAACTTGTCTTAATTACATGCACATGGTAGATTGTTCATTTGGTAAATGATATTGCTATACTAACAGGAACAATAAATTTGTATTTCTGTTTAAGCATAAGCTTTTAGGAGGTACTAATTTTTGCATTTTTTTCCGGGTAAATTTAAAAAATGTGAAAATAAGTTTTTCTCCAAAACAGGAAAAATACCATATTTATTCAATTTCTTGAGAGTAGTTTAAAAATACTTCATCAACTATAGGAAGAAAGACAAAAAAATCTATGCATTGCATGTCATTATAAAAATGACTATTTGTACATAAGTTATTACACTTTTCCAGGATGTTCACCATGGGAATTCAACTCAGCAAATATTTTACTCTGATCCATCTGTGTTGTACATTTCCATCCATCGTCATGACAACGGTAACTTTTTCCCGGGGACCGGATCCCCATCGGAGTGTGGTGAGGGGGAGGGAGCCGGATTTAACGTTAATATTGCCTTCGGAGGGAGCTTGGAACCGCCACTCGGTGACGCAGAATATCTTGCAGCATTTAGGTAGGACGGCAAAAATTATGGCAACTTTATTTATTCACTTACTGTATATCTGTTTTGCTCTGTATTTGAGTTTGTGAGCCTCATGCACACATAATGTGAGGATAAAAAAAAATTCGCTGTTGGTAAAAAAAACCATTTTCACTATATAATTTAGGAAGTACAGTTGATGTTTTCTATTCAAAATGACTATCTTTAACATTTAGCTTTATAGAAATTGTCATAGATTGGAATATTTAGAAGACTTTAGTAGACTACCCATTTTGAAAGCAATGTAAGTTAATCAGTAGACATAATAATAGGAAATAAGGAATGTAACGAACAGTGTCTAACATTTTGTAGTGCAAGCTGTCATTTAATGATTTATTTCATGTTACAGAACCCTAGTCATGCCAATAGCCAAGGACTTCAAACCGGACATTGTGCTCGTGTCAGCGGGATTTGACGCAGCGGTAGGCCATCCGGCACCCCTCGGTGGTTATCTAGTCTCCCCAGCATGTAAGTCTCATTTTCTCATATGTAGATTTATACTTAAGAAAGTTTCCGATAAGTTCTAAACATTCCTGTATTATTTTATACATGTATTCAAAAAGCAGAGGCTTAATATTGCAATACAAATATTGATTATCGTTAAGAAAATAAAAAAAAAAAAACCTTTAACGAATCATAACTTGAACGTGCATGGATGTAATTTTCCAGGCTTTGGTCACATGACACGCGAGTTGATGTCGCTAGCGGACGGTAAAGTGGTCCTGGCTTTAGAGGGAGGCTATGATCTGACAGCAATCTGTGATTCCTCAGAAATGTGTATTAAAGCTCTACTTGGTGATGAGGTATGTAGCTAAACCATTCATATTGTTCAGCTGAGTGGACAGCTCAAAGAGGCATCCAAACGTGTAGTCCTTTAATATCTTTAGGCAATAAATTTCTCGACTGTTAAATTTTTTTAAATTGGACAAGAAAGCTTTTAATCTAGGTGGAACATAGAAAATGCATTGTAATTTTTATGAATTTTCTCAAAATTTTCAAGCAATCAGAATGGTCCATTTCAGTTGCTTTAGGTGTGATGTAAAACTAAATTGCTTATGTTTCTTGTAGAACTTTATAAAAACGTGTTTCGATAGACTTACTATTTTGAAAAGTTTTTCCTCATAAGAACTCGATGAATTTTTCAATTGTATTTCATTTTTAGCTTCCCCCGGTGAAAGAAGAAGAATTATGCCGAGTGCCGTACCAGCCCGCACTGGAGACGTTAGAACAAAGTATTAACATACAGACTAAACACTGGCCAAGTGTACAGAGGTTCCTAGGAAGCTTACATTACTCATTACTCGAGGCACAAAAACGTGAGATGGAGGAAGCAGACACTGTCTCGGCCCTAGCGTCTCTATCAATGGTGACTGGAAAACGAAGGTAGGCAAACCAGAGAGTTTTTAAACTTCTTGGTCGACATGACTCTTTCTTAAGTTGGCAAGGCATTTCATTGCTTTTTGACAGGGCTGGAGGGATAAGATAATTTTCACTGTATTAAAATATCAGGGACTTTGGAAACAGACTCTGCGAAAATATAAAAAAAAAAATAATGAATAAATTACCCTAATGCAAAATATGCATGTATCAGGTAATTTAGAAACAGACAGTAGAAAAAAGAAATTCGGAATAGAATTGTCTTGTAGCAAAATATAAGGATTTGGGAAATGTAATGAAAATCATGAATAAAATCAAGGGATTTTATTCCTATGAGAAATATTATAATATTGCTATTACATGTATTTGGAAAATACATGTAAACATTGCGTTTGTTTGGAATGTAGCACATTCATCTTTAAATAAAAGACATTTTAAATGAAATATTTTGTTTTGATTATAGTGGTTCTATGGAGCAAGAAACAGAACCTGTAGAAGAGGCAATGGAGGAGGAACAGTCATAGAAAAAAAACAAACTGTTGTCGCAACTTTGATGTTGTCATGGTAACCACACCCAGTCAGCCAATCACATGCCTTGTAGCATACATAGTATTAGTCATGTATATGGGTAATGTGGTAGTCGCTCAGTGGCCAATCTACTTGATATTAGATATCAGCCAATCAGGATGGCTGTACCTAACAGAATAGGAGTGCATGGGCATGCCTGACGAACCAATCAGATGAGACATTTTATATGGAAAATGGACCCTTCCAGGCGGCATGAGGAAAGATTTTTGTGATGGAATACAAGATATTTGTGAGCAACTCATTATGTTGTGTTGAAGAAGTTTTGAAGTGCTACGTCGACGAAGAAATTCTGTGAGTGATATACAACGTCCTTTTCTTTTGAACTAATATTAAAAGTACGAGGTAAAAGAATCGTAGAAGTTCAGACCACAGCATTTTTCTCTGTCATCGGTTTTACACAGAGTAGAGCTCTACCTCACACCAGATGCCAAGATCTTTGTTATAGAGTAGAACATACTGAAAGAGACTGTAGAGAATTCTCATTACTGACCAATTTTACATTGCAATTTACTTTGTTTTGATTGAAAATTGTGGACGGAAAATGAAGAAAAGTATCTTTGTCAAGACCATTCTTGTTATGAGTATTTGCTAACATTGAAAGTTTGATACTTTAATTAGAGTTGCTATATATTGTTGTTTAGAGGACAGGTTCCTTTTATACTATTGATAAAGGGAAAGGAACGGGCACTTGTTAATGTGTAGCAAATTAAAGATTCTACTTTCCTCTGATATCAGCATGCGCTTCATTACAGAAGTGACTGAATTTTGATGATGAGCTATATATAGGTATATTTTTCAGAATCTTTTACCTGTTCTCGTTTGTTGAGACTGCGTCGCAGATTTGCATTGTTAAGTTGGTAAAGATCTGACATTTTGCCTGCGACGACAGATTACGAAGTAGTACCATTATTCTATCATTTGTACTCCGCACGTTACGTTTTCATAGGGTCTGTGATTTTATGACTTTGAAAGATGCCATATATTTCATTTCGTCGCCCCCGCGCGTGTCCTTCTTGCATGGAGTTGATATTATACATCATCGTCTTCAATATATCATATAACCCCCTCATGTCTTTACCATATGATGGTCATTTTTTGTTCTCATCGTTGGAAATATTGGATACATAGACATTTATGTCTATGATAAAGAATTTGTGCTTCTGTCCATTTGTTTTGGCTTCAACGTAAACGTGTTGTCTTCTTGGTAACGAGTTAAAGTTGATGCTGTAAATTTATACCAGCACCTTTTGTGACAGAGACGATTTTATATACATTGGTGATAACTGAACGGTTAAACGTTATGAAGAATTTTACTGGATTTGTTGTTTTTGATGTTTAATATCCTATAAACCATCAGTTTACTTCAAAGTGAAAGTTAAAAATAAAGTGTTGACTTTACCATGATTTATTTTCTTCAGAAAATGATTGTATTTTTAGAGTTAAAATGTTCTGTCAAGAATTTCCTTATTTCTTGGTACACTCTTTGGAACTTGGATTACGAAATACTGGAAGATAATTTTTTTTTCAAAAAATAAAATTAAAAGCATAAATTTTGTTCAGTGTCCTTCTGTCTAAATGTTTGAATACATTTCTTTAAAAACAAACTTAGAACCTAGTACAAGTTTGATCCTCTATATCTTTTTTAACCTTTTAAAATTAACTTGATAGGAGTGCTTTTGATTTGAAATATCCTACTTTGAGGGCATAGGTCATGCTCAAGGGCATTTCTAGTACAGGTGACTCATCTGTTCTCTTGTTTCTAACGTGGGGTACTTTTAATGACAAAATTTTAATTTTGATGTAACTTGATTCATATACTTGGAGTCTAATAAATCATATTGTTCATTTTTATTAGAGTTTATTGTTTTGTTGCCATGGTGACAAATACTTGTCATGTGATACTAGTTAAGGGAGACAATTTATATTTGTTATTTAATGATTATTGAAATTTTCTTGTCTTGAAGAAAAGCTAGAATTGTTTGTTGTTTACATTTAATTATGATTGTGTGAGAGTTAAATGTACTCATGACTCTTGTTTCCATGCATATTATTTCAATTTAGATGTTTACTACATCTAATGATGTAATTTGATTGGTTAAATGACATCTACATATTTAACAAGTTTATCTCATATTGTATACAATATCTTGTACAAATTCTCATTGGAAATTAATGAAGAATGTTCGAGTGCAATATATTGGTATCAGTTTTGAATAAGATAGCACTATGAATTCTTAAACCTGATTTGGAATGTCATATCATAACAATGAAGATTTCTTCAAGAAGGCGCTGAAATTTTAAAAATCATGACAAACAATTCTCAATTTGTTGGTTACAGGCACCTTGAATTTTTGTCTATCAACATTGATTCTTTCCCAAAAGTGATAAAATCTGTAATTGCTCTACTCAAAATTTCAGGAAGAACAAATTTTAAACACTTTTGGGATGTAAGAAATTTGTATTTCTCAACAAGTTTTATAGAAGTTGTCTTTGGAAAGGATAATGTTGTTTCGTCCAGTATTCGTTATAAGCCTCCATTAAAGTCTTTATTCCTTTATTGAAACCAGAGTTAATCATTGTCAAAAATATATATATTCTGTATATGAAATGTACATTGAAGCCTTAGTTGAGCAGTTTTGTGGTTTAGATGTTGTAAGTCTGCACAACTATAAAATCGGAGGTTAAGTTCTGCCAAGGTCACAAAATACTGGATCCTCAAAGTCTAAAACTTGTGGTAGTACATAGACGAAAGCATTTAGAATTAAGCGTTCATGTATTAGCCAAAATACATACATGTATGTCAATTCTGATGAACGACTGCCATGTTTTTTTTATCATCTATGTATTTATGATAATTGGTCATACCATTAATTTCTTTGAAGTAAAACTTAGCAAATCGTGTAAAAACTCGTCAAACCATATGAACATTATCTTTGATTTAGACTTGAAAAGTCTTTGGATTCATTCTAGAAGTGTGCTTCTCATTTTAAGAAATGAAATGATTTAAGAAAACATTTTGTATTATTTCAATGAAACAGAAAGTTGGAAAATCATTTTGAAGTACATGAAAAAAAAATGTCTGATACTATTACGAAGAAACATGTAACTGTTATATGATATCATACGATTGTAATAGTGAATATTTGATAGATGCAATAGCTGTTAGCCATAAGTACAAAATCTTTTACAGGGTAAATTCAGTTCATAAAGACTGTTCAATCAAGTAGTATGTAAAAATGACGCCATGACTCTTACAATACGACATTTCATTAAGACTTTCTTCATGTGTAACAACTAAAAACATGTATCATTTCCTAAAGTGTAATTTAAATTTTGAGATGAGTTAATTGGCAATTTATATGGATATTGACATATTGAATTCAAATGTTACAATACAGTAAGTATTGCATAGTTGACAGTTAACATACAATATGTAGTTAACTTAAAATACGTAGAACTATCTATGACTCTCATAAACTACTGTAGCTCCATGCACATGTTTGATTAAATAATGCTAATGATTTATTTGTTAGTTTGTGTAAAGATTTTGTCAGTTGTCAAGTAAAATATTGTTCTTATTGTATATATTTGTCTGTTTTTCTTTTCTCACAACATTCACGTTACAGACGGCTTACCGCCTGCTAAATTCTAGTTAATTCTAGATTTAGTTGGATTGAGTATTACAGATGCATCTGTTGTCTACATAACACAGGATCCGTTTCATCAAATATATTTTCCATTGTTCTCTATTGCGTAAAATGAGTGCATTACGAAACGTGTCTGTTATGGCCAGTTGTCTGCTTAGCTGTCCATGAGTACAATTGATGGTGTATGTGGTTATGTTCTGAAACAGTTTCTCCAAGGACGATATTCTAACATATGCCTGTGGTGGTGCCACACAGTTGTCGAGTAAAATATTGTTCTTATTGTATATATTTGTCTGTTTTTCTTTTCTCGCAACATTCACGTTACAGATGGCTTACCGCCTGCTAAATTCTAGTTGATTCTAGATTTAGTTGGATTGTGTATTAATAAAACAAATACTCGTGTAGGAGACCATGTATACTTCATTCTTACTAAGTTTAATCAAAATTCCTTCAGTAGGATGTAACAAGAATTGAAGGTGAATAATTTTGCTACCAGTCGAACGATCTTGCCAAAGGATCCCTAACACTTTTCAAAAAGTTACAAGGATTTTGTTAACGGACAAATGTAAAAACGTACACTTTATGCCAAGGAACCTCCTATTTGAGGGGCATAAAATCAGCTTTCAAAACAGTTAATACTATTGGCACACAGGAAAGCAAATTCATAAATGGCGCAGTAGTATAGACTTGAGTTCTGAAATACTCTCTAGTTTATGACAAAGACAGTGAATACAAAACGAAACAAATATAATGTTTTGTTTTTATTTAGGTGATCTTATTTTACATGTGGTTTTCGGCACATGATTTTGTCGTCTACAAATTGTGAAAGTATATATTATATTGCTATGGTTACAGAAAATTTATACCTAACAGCAGAACTTTAACATGTTTAAAGAAAGTTATATACTTAATTGCAATTTTGAAAAGTGAAAACTTCAAACTTACATGTATTATAGTGTAATGCAAAAGGTGCTAAGAATATGAATCTTTTAATATGTAAGTAACAAAAAAAAAAATTTATATTTAAAATATTTGTGACCAAGAGATTCTGTAATGACAGTATTTTAGGACAATACCAAATTTGATAAATCGGTACCATGTAAATTTCACCAACACTTACATGTACTTATTGACTGAGATACAATGTATCTATTGCATAAACTGTGATGCTACAAGTCAAATCAGTTCTCTTATTTCATTATCATGCACCAATTTTAAAAGTTTATAAATAGCTGCTACAGTGTCTATAAATAGCTTTTAAAGTCTATAAATAGCCACCATCACTTTGTAGCTTCTTGCTGTTCAAACAGAGGGTAGTTGTTCAATACATCGTCCCACGTTCTCCGTCCGGTTGCTAGATCTCGTACAATCTCAGGGATCTCTTTTATCTGTAAAATTAATTGAAATTTAGAAAAAAGATTTTTGAAAAAAATACTTTGCTTAAAAACTGTCTTTTTGATGAAAAAGCAAAGATCTAAAGCTATACATGTACTTCCTCAAGTAGACTAGTGTTAGACTGTATGTACATGTATCGATTGCTTTTACTTTCTAAGAAATTCTCTTTTAGATGATAGAATTTTCTTTACTTTTGAACATAATTTGCATATTTTAAGAATTGAAAGACATACAAGTGAAATACTTGTATTCTAAAAATATATCTTTGCTTAAAGCAACATAAAAGTAAAGTTGCACAGTTACATGTAAATATTTGAACTTGGAAGACATGTGCAATACTAAAATGTAAGGAAAAATAAAAGTAAAAGTATGAAACCATAAAAACCCTTTTCTCATGGGCGAAATCATGTCATGAAGATTCTTTGCTTTGCCGATGAAAATTTGCTTTTTTGACATTATTTTCATCTTTCGTGATTTTAAAACTCTTGATAAGTAGAATTGGAATTGTACGTTTCAATTTCCTTCACTTTTTATAAATTTTTTCTCGTTTCATTAATATTTGATGAAATATTAAGTCATAGGAGATACGATATTCTAAGTCAAGTGTCTGAATCAATCTCCTAAATTTCCGTTTATTACCTCCGCACGAATTTGTTTAGTTGTGTCCCTTTCTCTCAGTGTTGCCGTATGAGGTGACTTCAGACTGTCAAAGTCTATAGTAACACCGAAAGGTATTGATATGGCATCCGTTCGAGCATATCGTCTGCCAATGGATCCGCCACTGTCATCAACTTTATGAGATATGTCACATCTCGTCAAGTTACGTGCTGAAATTCATACCAAGGAACATGTATACATGTATGATTATAAGGGTTACGAAAATAAATTTTAACAAAAGCATGTATTTTCCTTCTACAAAAGAAGAATCTCTATTTAGAGTTTCAGAACTTCATTAAATAAGAAATATTCACTAGAAATACTCCATCTTTTCGGTATTCAGAGTTACTTCCCATTTGGGACCGAATCTGACACAAATCAATCATGACGTAATGAAACTCCTATAGAAACATCATATGTGAAGCAATGTTTTCCCTGAATTTGACACTGGTTACTATAGAAGCTGATGATATCACAAGTAGTTTACGTCAGATACAGTAACAAATGGAAAAAAAACTCTGTATATGGAAATGTACTTACACAAATCTGAGACAAGATCTCTAAAGTCTGGTTTACTACTCAAGGGTAATACTGAACATTTGTACGGTGCTATCACAGGTGGTAAAGAAAGGTACTGAAAATTACAATACAAAGACCGATTTATACTCAGGAATACTTAGTAATAATAATATCATTCATTTAATGTTTTCACTTTTACCATTTGAATTTGAACTTATCAAATTAGTGTCCAATTTTCATAGCTAAACCTGGCATTTCTAATGAAATGACTTGAAGACATATAAGATTCTTACCGTTCTTTTTTCATCTCCTTCTCTGACTTTAAAGTTATGTTCAAATATACAGTACATAACACGGCCTATACCAAAGGACGGCTCTATCACTGAAGGCACAATCTCCTGAACTGAAAAAAAAAATTCAAATAAACCTTTCCAGTAAAACTGCGGGCCAGTAGTTTAGGACATCAAAATGAGTACCTTTCCAATCTATTTTTGATTGTGACCTAACAAAACTCAGTATTTTCCATCCTGAAAATGCTAGTCACATAGTCACAGGTGGCAAATCTCGCAATGCAAAACTATTTTTTTGTGCAATATAGATCATTTACAGTATAACTAAAAGGGGCATGTGACGCAGTGTAAGAATGTCTTAGCTATAAGTTGTATCCAAAATAAGGTGCAGATTAGCATAAAACGATTGGCCTTCTACTTTCACTTTCATCTACATGTACAGTGGATCACCCCGATCGTTTTTTCAGCTTTATAAAAAGATATTATTCTCTAATTTTGGATAAAACTCTTAGCTATGACATCCTTACACTGCATCACATTCCCCTTTCTGCGATAATTAATAATCTATATCACACAAAATTATAGAAAATAAATCAAAGGAATGCATGTGTAGCCTGAGAAACATAGCGACACTTAGGAATCACTTTTATATAGGGTGTGACAGACATCCAAGTGCGACAGACGGATGGACGGACAAAGGACAAAATGATCCGTAAGTGTCGCTATGCTTTGCAGGCGACACAAAAACCCAATTGTTCTGCATTGCGAGATTACCCACCGTGATAGTAAGAGTTACCGTGAAAAGGTCTATTAATGATAAAAGAACAAAGAATTTTACTGAGCACTGCTACAATAAACAATGAATAAGAAAAATAATTTTAGCATTGCTTGTATGTCAAGGAATTTTCTGATAAAACAGCAGAATTCCATGACTTACCATGCACGGTTTTTTGGTATTTCTTGATTTCTACCATATCTGCCGTAATTGTAAAGGACTTGTCATCTATCTTTATTTCTGTCTCCCTGCGGAAGGAATTTTGAATTAAAATATTAACTATGTCATCCATAAACATTCGCAAGGTTTGAATTTCAAAGCTATCGGCAATTATTTTCCATTAGTGACTTTGCATTAATTAATAAATACATGTTGTATGTACATACATGTACATAACTTTGTGTATTCAACTTACATACATGTACATGAACATGTATTTGATTTATTATGCCAACTTGTTTAAAATACATGTCCTTGTATATGCATGTAGTACATTATAGTTTTCACAAAAACTCCCAACACCCAGGGAAATCAGAAATTCTGGCGGGCTGGTGGAAATTGTCTAACAAAGTAAATGATCAGCTAGTACAATTTTTCTTCATGCTAGTAGTTCAAATGAAAAAATAATTGTCAATATTTGTGCTATCACATAATTCATATTTGAGAATAATAAAACAAATTAAATTTGAAATCCTTTATCATGTTTATAAAAATCGAAACTTAATCTTTGTACGTTACCCTTTATCTTTGAGTTGTTCCTCCAATGCTGTACATTCTTCAGGTGAGTACTTTGCAAGGTGGTCCGCTACAGTCTTAGCGTTTTGTTTGAATTGTTTACCCATTTTTCCTTTGTTGCAAACACATTCGGTCACTTGCACTGTCTTGTATGATAGAGTTAAAGTCAAATCATTATGAATTTTATAAAGATTGAAATGGCAAAGTTCCACTATTCTCTTTTAATAGCAGACTTCACTTTGGTCTTATTTACATGCATGCACATGAAATTCCCTAGGTCAGTTCACAAGTCATGCTTTCTTTGAAATTAAGCAAGTGATAAAACAAGATTTGTGCCCCCTACCCCTCCCATTCTCTCTTTTATCACCTATGCACCAGTAAAAACATCAAGTAAATATTAGAAAAAGTTATGTTTTCAACATCCACTTGATTTTTTCTTGAATCTTTCTTTTTGTACAGTAACATGTCAAATGTTTTTTTTATGTGTTACATGCATATTATCTTTATTATCAGATTGTTAAATATTTTTACTTAAATGATTCCCCCCCCCCCTGTACTACTGTAAAATAAATCAATTTCAGCGTTAAAAGGATATAGGTTCCGGTAACATTTTCTCGGCAGCCAATCTCACGCCAGTAGCTTTAGCATGCTGTGATAAATCATAACAAGATCTGTCTGCACAGCCCACACATTCAATCCAACCCTAAAATCAAAATTATGTTAGATAATTTAAATTTTGTTTTACACACTTTAAGATAATTTCGCATTACTTGAATACTGTAAATTGGTTTTTAGCTCACCTGAGCCATAGGCTCAAAGTGAGCTATTGTCATAGCGTGGCGTCCGTCGTCCGTCGTCGTCCGTCGTAAACTTTTCAACATTTTCGACTTCTTCTCCAGAACCACTAAAAAGATTTTCATGAAACTTGGTAGGAATGAAGTACTTATGGTCCCCTACAAGTGTTGTTGTTTTTCGTCCGGATCCATCAACAGGTGGCGCCACCAGAGGCAAAAGTAGGTCACAGGGGGTACCCTCCTTTGACAAACTTCTTCTTCAGAACGAAAGCACGTATCGACAAACTGAAAGCATCAGAATGATCTAGAGAGATGTCTTAAGAAGTGTTGTTGTTTTTGGTTCCACTCGGAAGTCAAATTTTTGACGCGTTTTTGACGTCTTTTCGGACTCTGTCGGAAATGCACATTTTTGCACTATTTCTTTAAATAACTCAATATGTGTATGGTTTTACACATTCATTTGCTACAAATTCATCACATTTAAGTTACTTAATGCTTTGATATGTATTTCATACTGAAATTTTAATTTTTTGATTTTTTATGAATTATTTTCTTATGTGAAAAGGAAAGGGGGGGGGGGTGATTTTCATACATATTCAACTTCTTCTCCAGAACCACTGAAAAGATTTTCATGAAACTTGGTAGGAATGAAGTACTCATGATCCCCTACAAGTGATGTTGTTTTTCGTCCAGATCCATCAACAGGTGGCGCCACCAGAGGCAAAAGTAGGTCACAGGGGGTACCCTCCTTTGACAAACTTCTTCTTCAGAACGAAAGCACGTATCGACAAACTGAAAGCATCAGAATGATCTAGAGAGATGTCTTAAGAAGTGTTGTTTTTGGTTCCACTCGGAAGTCAAATTTTTGACGCGTTTTTGACGTCTTTTCGGACTCTGTCGGAAATGCACATTTTTGCACTATTTCTTTAAATAACTCAATATGTGTATGGTTTTACACATTCATTTGCTACAAATTCATCACATTTAAGTTACTTAATGCTTTGATATGTATTTCATACTGAAATTTTAATTTTTTGATTTTTTATGAATTATTTTCTTAGGTGAAAAGGAAAGGGGGGGGGGGTGATTTTCATACATATTCAACTTCTTCTCCAGAACTGCTGAACAGATTTTTATGAGTATTTTTTCAATCATGAATAGATATGTTTACTGTGAACATGGACCCAAGGCTTGTGGGTTTAAATTTTGAGGTTTAAATTTTTGGATTATCGATTCATTTGAATGTTATATATTTTGAATTATTAAATAGGTATGGAAAAGGAAACTAAATTATTTTAAAAAGATGAATAAGTATTTTCAAATTTATCTTGTGAAGACTTAGATATACAACTATGAAATTACAATATTGAGAGCAGCTCAAAATATTAATGTAAGAACAGATCAATGTTATCAATAACACAGTGAAAGGATGGGGAGGGGGTCTGTTATTTTGCTTTAGCTTCTGTATAACTATCTCTCTTGGGTTACTTAGATTACTCAAGAAGAAGGGGGGATGATTTTCATACATATTCAACTTCTTCTCCAGAACCACTGAACAGATTTTTGTTAAACTTAGTAGGAAAGAAGAAATCATGGTCCCCTACAAGTATTGTTGTTTTTAGCTCACCTGAGCGAAGCTCAAGTGAGCTATTGTCATAGCGCGTCGTCCGTCCATCGTCCGTCCGTCCGACGTAAACTTTTAACATTTTCGATATCTTTTCGGCAACCGCTGCACAGAATTTCACGAAATTTCACAGGAAGCAAGTACTCAATGCCCTCTATCAAATTTATGTTTTTCAAGCCGATCGGAAATCCAAGATGGCCGCCACAGGCTCTGATTGGCTGACACATTTTTGACTTCTCTTCTGAAACTGCGTCACAGAATTTCATGAAACTTCACAGGAAGCAAGTACTCAATGCCCTCTACCAAGTTTGTGTTTTTTGAGCCGATTGGAAATCCAAGATGGCCGCCACAGGCTCTGATTGGCTGACACATTTTTGACTTCTCCTCCGAAACTGCTGCACAGAATTTCATGAAACTTCACAGGAAGCAAGTACTCAATGCCTTCTACCAAGTTTGTGTTTTTGGAGCCGATTAGAAATCCAAGATGGCCGCCACAGGCTCTAATTGGCTGACACATTCTCGACTTCTCCTCTGAAACCGCTGCACAGAATTTCATGTAACTTCACGGGAAGCAACTACTCAATGCCCTCTACCAAACTGTGTTTTTCAAGCCAATCGGAAATCCAAGATGGCTGCCACAGGCTCTGATTGGCTGACACATTTTCAACTTCTCTTCTATAACCACTGCACAGAATATCATGAAACTTCACAGGAAGCAAGTACTCAATGCCCTCTACTAAGTTTGTGTTTTTCGAGCCAATCGGAAATCCAAGATGGCTGCCACAGACTCTGATTGACTGACACATTTTCGACTTCTCTCAAACGGCTGCATAGAATTTCACAAACCTTCACAGGAAGCAAGTACTGATTGCTCTCTACCAAGTTTGTGTTTTTCGAGCTGATCAGAAATCCAAGATGGCCGCCACAGGCTCTGATTGGCTGACAAATTTTCGACTTCTCCTCTGAAACCGCTGCGCAGAATTTCATGAAACTTCACAGGATGCAAGTACTCATACCCTCTATCAAGTTTGCGTTTTTGGAGCCTATCGGAAATTCAAGATGGCCGCCACAGGCTCTGATTGGCTGACACATTTTCAACTTCTCCTCTAAAACTGCTTCACAGAATTTCTTGAAACTTCACAGGACGCAAGTACTAATTGCCCTCTACTTAGTTTGTGTTTTTCGAGCCGATTGGAAATCCAAGATGTCCTCTATAGGCTCTATTTGAATGACACATTTTTGACTTATCCTCTTAAACTACTGCACAGAATGTCACTGAACTTTACAGGAAGTAACTTGTACACCTTGTCCTTCTCAAAGCTTCACTAAAAGCGATTTCCTTCAGGTCTTGACTTTGATTGAAAACATACATACAGTCTCCTCAGGTGAGCGATGTGGCCCCCTTGGGCCTCTTGTTATTCGTCAGGTACCAATTTTCGTCATTTTCGTCAGTGCCCCCCTTGACGAAATTACGTATCGACGAATATAAATACTCTTGACAAAATATGGTGTAGAAAGGAAAAATTGAATCTTAAGAGTTTAAAGTACAACAGGCAAATGATAAATCATTGAAAACTGAATACGCACACAAAGTCACATATAATGTACTTCTAATTACTATATTCACAACATGCTAGGCGGTATACATGTCTCTAATTGTTTGTTTACCAATAATTGTTAAACAAACAATGAAAACAAACGCAGACGGCCTATACCTGAATATTAAGTTGGCATTTGAGCAGACGAATTTATATTTGAGAGACCCTTGGATGACGAATTTACGTACTGACGAAATGGTCATTTTGAACGAATTGACGAAAATTGGTACTGACGAAAATAAAGCAATTTACAGTAATTCTTTTCAAAATTTTACGAGTTACAATAATAGGGATATAATTTTCAAAGTCTATACTGTACATGTACTTACTTTAAATGTAAGGAAAATTTCTTACAAAATAATCTTCTAAAATTTTGAAAAAGACGAAATAAATTCAAAGAAAGCCACATGTAGAAAATATTTACTTCTTGCATAATGAAATTTTCTTGCATGAAGATTTTAAAAGAAAAAATTTTATTTCATGTACAGTACATACATGTATACTGAATATGCAATTTTACAATAAATCTTGCGACTAAGACATAATGTCTCACACTCTATGATTTTTTTCTTCTTCTCATGTATTTACTTTTACATTTGCCGATACTTTCTAATACTCACATTTGATACTATACACTCAAAGACGTATTTTATTACATGTGTAATATGGTCATGGTTTGACACTTTGAAATACTTTCTATGACTTACATATGACGTTTTACACTCGGCATCCCAGCAGTCGCACGCGTAATGAGCCATTTCGTTCGACATGTGTTGTCGGAACCTCAGCTTCTTTGGATCAATGCCAACTTTTAGCATGAACAGGTAAATACGAGCCATGAAGTAACCTAGCGTCTCATTGGCTATTAACCTCTACAGAAAATAAAGAAATCCTGTTGTGAGTGGTCAGATTTGTGGAAACACACATGTATGATTTACATGTATTTTTATTGTGACAGTCTCAAAACTCAGAAATGAAGAAACAACTATTCTCTAAAGGAAAATTGATCGTCAGAGAGGCAAGTTTAGCACGATGTTTCTTCTCTGAATAGAACATTATTCACAGCTCCATAAGCCATCAGGTAAAGATCATTTTTAAAATATTATTTATTACTTAGTTATCAGAACTTTTTGATATACAAAGTTATCTCCCACTTGGGATAATAATACCCTGGGTCACATAGTACTATTTCAGAGATTTCCATTTATATGCAAATGTTGCCCATTGGCTCCCTCACAAACTTTTTTATCCAATTGGATAATAAGTTTACAAACGTCTTTTGGAAAGCGACTATAAATAGTGCATGTTCGACTTGATAAGATACTTCTTGATGCCCTGAGACAATAATCAAATTAATTAGATGTTTTTGATACAAATATTAGGGTAACCAACAAAAATTCCCTCTTGTGTACGATTCACATACTATCCTCACTGGTCTGTGTGCAGCCATTACTGTCAGTTTTTTAACTTCACAAAGAAGAGCTATTTCTTTTAAAATCCTTGAAATAGTACGATGTGAACCCGGGTATTCAGCCAGAGCGCAAATAGCCTAGGGAACCGAGGATGAGTGCATGGGAGTATTCATTGACCTACCTCACTAACAGCTTTGCCGACAGTTACTCTCTGTGGTGCTTTGCCGTCCATCTGGTTACACGCTGAGTATAGCACTAATTCTAAATCTGCTACGTCAGAAAATTTATGATGATTCTTCTCATCTGGGTCACAAAAATGCTCTATTTCTGCCATTGTGAACTCTCTGTATGAAATAAAGTAGAAAACAAGTGAAGGAATGTTTCTCATCGAGTCACTGACTTACATGTACATGTATGTATGAACATATCGTGTTTGACATATGTCATGCATGCATCCATGTATACTGTATGCAGGTAAATTTTTGTCCCCTTTTACTTTCACCCTTTCAGCCCAATAGCCAGAGGGCTTTAGGACTTCAATTATCGGACAGATTTGTAACTAAGCGATTCAGAGATTTAACCGGGATGTTAAGTGACAACAAAGCTTGATATTTCTTACCTGACCCTGAGTAAGCCAGATCTAGGTGAAATCTCATTCCTGAAAGCATTACCGATTTGTGCTGCAGCAAACGGTAACTTGCCCTGGTTAAACTCCAAAAGTCGTTTAAAATTCACAAAGATACCTTGAGCTGTCTCGGGCCTCAGAAAGCTGATAAATGAAGAATTGAAGAATCTTGTAAAAGAATGCATCTAACCACAAACATACCAAAATCTAATTACATTTTTTATTTGTTTTTTCAATAAACAGAATTACATCCCATTTGGGACAGTATCTCGGTTTATCGAAAAGATGGAATCAAATGAACAAAAAGTCCTATGTAAGAAACATTATATTGATAAAAAATATGAAATACTCAATTTCAGAACAAGTGGGTCTCAAGGTCTTCAAAAAATGGAAGCGCAATGTTCCCCAATTTCTTCATTCGTGTCTTCTGGTTAAGGTGTAAAATGCCGAGAATGTAGAAATTTGAATTATTTTGGTCCTTCCAATTGATAAAATCCAGGGAGCCAAAGATTTGTGAAAATACAAATGTACAATGTAGCTGATTTTTCAGTAGATTTATTGGGCAGGCAGACACTACACATCACAAAATTTGGCGATATTTTCATTGTGACGTCAAAATAGGAAACATGACAACGCATAAAGTCAGTGCAATCAAATATGACTTCACAATTCAAA
The DNA here is from genome assembly GCA_033119305.1 of Pinctada imbricata. Taxonomy (NCBI): domain Eukaryota; kingdom Metazoa; phylum Mollusca; class Bivalvia; order Pterioida; family Pteriidae; genus Pinctada; species Pinctada imbricata. The sequence goes on from VSWD01000001.1 coordinate 39,042,873, forward strand.
ACTTTGCCAAATGATGTGATGTCCGGTGTTTGTGCATATAAAATCAAGGTTTAAAACGGTCATAAATATTTTCTGGAAAACAGACTATTGAGTGTTTCTTGTAATTTTAACATGCAGTATTTATACATTCGTCATCACATACATGTACATGTACATGTAGTTGATGATCTCAAAATACCATTCATGCATCTTCAAATACTTGCATATACATGGCATATGAATTGATATACATGTACATGTATATGTTCATAGAAGATAAATTTCCATTTCATCATTTACATTAAGTACAGACAAATTCAAAAATTAAGTTTAAATCAATCTACCTCAATTCAATGAAAGGACCTGTAACTTTGAGAGCCGTAATCTGCCAAATTTTTACGATGGTTTATAAAAACTTTTCAGTTTTTCATTGATTTCTATACATAATAAACACATTTATACTCAAATATCTCTCTATCAAAGCAATTTCATGATTTTTTTTCCAGATTTTGAAGATGTTTTATCTTTTAAAGTCTTACATCAATTTAGTTAAGGAAATGAAGTACTATGAAATTTTCATTTTTTTGGATTAGATTTTACATTTTATCGTAACAGATCCTTTGAATCATAAATATAAATGTACCAACCCTTTCATATAACCAGTTGGACCGATGGAGATACCGAACATAAGGTTAAAGTCTATAGGATCTGTTAGATCGTTGTTTGTTATCGGTGATTTCATATCAAATTTTCGTAGTACAGCCTGCATGTCATCCCTGCTCATGCCATCTACCTGTAATGGAGAATTGTATAACTAAAATATCATACATTATTAAAAAGACCATACATAAGAAATTTATTTTTAAAAATCAAGGTTTTTCTTCAGTTTGAAGTTACATGTACTCCTCCTTTGGCAGTGACAAAAATAAGATTGCAATGGGAATTTTTTTTCCACGCTTGTCTGAATGTTAAACGTCTTCAAATTCAATAGCATCATTTAAGACCTGATGAATTTACATCATGGACCAGACATGCACGTTTCCCATACTAAATTGAATTTCTACAAATACATAAATTTGATACCTGCAAATATTAAGGTTTTATCAAGCATATGTGCTAGAAAAGTTTTACATCTCCTTATTGCTGTATTCATTTTTTTTCTACACAATGCAAAGTACTTAATCATGAATATGAAACAAAAAATGAAAATTTCCGAAAAAAAAAATAGTAGCGATTATAATTTTTTTGGTAAGCATACCTTTGGAAGAAGACTACGAATTTCCTCTTTCACTTCATCCGTAACTTTTTTGTCTTTTAATAATTTTTCAAAATGACCTGAAAATCACGAGAATATTCTATCATACATGTACATGTACAACAGTATTTTCCATAACTCACTAGCCCGGCATCCGAGGCCACCAAACTTTTTTCTGGGCTAGAAGAAATTCTTTAAGAAACTATACAAAAACATAGGTAATCACAGATTACGAAGCTCACCTCGTGGCAGCAAAATTCAATTCAAACATATTTCTAAGTACATGTATATTGGTTCTTAAAGGCAAAATCATTCAAGCGGGAAAAAGTAGGTCAATTTCATTTTATGAAAGATACATCCAAAATGTAAGTTTGGAACATGTAGCACTTATACATGTACTTTGCTCAATTTTGGCTTTTAAAGCAAAATCACTCAAGTGAAAAAAGTAGGTCAGATGCTGCAACCAATGCATGGGTTCCTCTCGGCATCCCAAGATGAATCACTTGTGCAAGTTTGGTTGCTGTAGCATCAGTACTATGTCAGATACTGAGCTACCCAAAACTTTTTAACCAAGCCACTCTGAGCTACCCCAAACTTCTTAACCACGTAAATCAAGTGGAAAATGTAGGTCTGATGCAGCATCCGATGCATGGGTTCCTCTCGGCATCCCAAGATGAATCACTTGTGCAAGTTTGGTTACTGTAGCATCAGTACTTTGTCAGGTACTGAGCTATCCCAAACTTCTTAACCAAGCCACTCTGAGCTACCCCAAACTTCTTAACCAAGTCAATCAAGTGGAAAATGTAGGTCAGATGCAGCATCTTATGCATGGGTTCACCTCAGCATCCAAAGATGAATCACTTGTGCAAGTTTGGTTACTGTATAGCATCAGTACTTTGCCAAATACTAAGCTACCCCAAACTTCTAACATGGACACAGACGCGCACGGGTATAGCATAAGCTCACTCAACTTTGTTGAGGTGAGCTAAAAACTATTAAAATTTATCTTCAGGGAAAAGTTTTCGGAGAGACTGTAAAATGTAACTGCATGTGAACAAAAATATACAGGTACGTAGATACAAAAAAAAATTCTATCAACCTAAAATTGATCTTACTTAGACAAACCTGTACTTAATGTAAGACATGGTGGGTCTGTTAAACGTTATTCTCCCGTCAAAAGCTACCTGATATTTTATTGTATAGTTCATGTCTCCAAAGAAAGTACTGGTGACAACGTGACATTAGTATCAAAAGGAGAGTCTTGTGATAAGGAATATATTTCTTACAGGAGACCAGATTTCTTTTCAGGCCATCATTTCTTCCAATGCACATGGTTTCCTGAGGGGAAACCTAGAATTCTCATGAATTTACAACACTGAGTGAAGTACTGTAAACGTTATTTTCGCCATTATAAGATCAAGACGTTACGCGAGGGGGTAATATTCGCGATAAAAATGTCTTTCCCATAGTAAGAATGCAGTGGGGATATTTTCGCGCGGGGGAAATTTTTGTGAAAATCCACTGATTCGTGAAAAATGTGAAAATTACCCCCACACGAAAATTTTCACGTTTACAGTAAATTGTACATTAACAATAACTATTACTGCACCTTCAATAAGATGATCGGCCCTGAAGCATTCTCCATTCTTAACATCTTTTACCATATAGTCCTGAAATCTCTCTACATGGCCCGAGGCTCTGTGATGTAAAATACAGGTACATGTATAAAAATAAACAATTATCCTTCTTGTTGAATAAAGTCTCAAAATATGTCATTCTTAATTTTCCTCCATACGATAGCATAAAGTGTTCTATTCCATAAAAGTGGCATACATGAATCTGACCTGCCTGAGATCAAATCTTTATCTGTCTTTGTGATGGCATATTGGACCTTTTTGGAAAACAGAGTTATTTCCCATTTGGGACAATATCTGATGTAAAACCATTGTGACGTCATAATATTGGTATGGTAACGTCAATTTTGTTCCGTCATTTCCCATTCAATATCGTTCCATCATTTCCCATTCAATGTCGTTCCATCATTTCCAATTCAATATTGTTCCATCATTTCCCATTCAATATTGTTCCATCATTTGCCATTCAATATCTTCCATCACTTCCCATTCAATATTGTTCCGTCATTTCCCATTCAATATTGTTCTGTCATTTCCCATTCAATGTCATTCCATCATTTCCCATTCAATTTTGTTCCATCATTTCCCATTCAATATCGTTCCGTCATTTCCCATTCAATATTGTTCCGTCATTTCCCATTCAATATCGTTCCGTCATTTCCCATTCAATATCGTTCCATCATTTCCCAGAGTTTAATGACATCACAATGTGTCTACGTCAGATACTATCCCAAACGGACAAAAACTCTGTTTATCAAAAATACAGAATAAATCTACACCAAATGATTAGACTCTCAGGATATTGTAAATCTTACTTAAGAACTGGCTCCGGAGTCAGCATTGCACAGTCAACTTCCAACATCTGTTCTTCTAATACGAAGAAATTACGCCATGCTTGGAGAAGGTTAGCCTTAACGGCACATCCCATAGGACCAAAGTCATATAGACCTGTCACACCTGTAGATATGATATTTAGACATGTATACGAAATTGTACGTAGTAGGTGGCTTTAACTAATATGCATACAATAATTGTTAAGATGTGCCAGGAATAGACCTTCTTCATATTACCCGTAGACTTGCATTTTAGACACTCCAAGACCCGACATCACTACTTTTGACGTAATTTCTAATTGTGACGTCATAAATCACATAAAACGTCACAGTTAAAAGTTACGTCAAATCTTGTGATGTCGGGTCTTAGGATGTGTAAAATACAAGTCAACTGTGGTAATGTGAAAATCGTCTATTGGTTTCAGTCTGATACATGTATCTCAGACTGATGTAGTGACTGCCATTAAGCAGAAGGTCTTATAGTTGATTCCCGATTTAGTCAAAAATGTTTTTCCCTGGTTAGAGCCTTGGCACACAACTGAAGACTCACAGCGGTAAACAAATTTCATGTGAAATTTCCAGCGAAAAAGAATTGGTGGACTGTCGGCCAAGACAGTAATTAGATTTCTACATGTTCTACAAAGACTTTATAACTGATTGTCTTGAGTTTATTCAATACAGATCAGCCATATCTTTACTTCTCCAGTTTTACAATTTTGATATCAAATTCATACATGTGAACCTTTTGCCTCCACAAATCTGGAGGATTTTCAATTTTCATCTGGAGATTTGGCCTCTCGTCGGGAGGTTTTTAATTTTTCATCGGGAGGATTTATCGGTATTCGGACCCTCCCCCTTTTTTTTTAATCTACCGACAAATTTTCTCAACTCGCTTTTCAACAAGGACAGATTCCACTCTCATACAACAACAAAAACAATTCGGAGTTCCGAGAGTTGTCTCAATGACATTCGTTGATTTCTTTTACCTTGCTTCTGCTACTTGAGTACACCTGTACAGAAAATCAATAACTGCTCTTCATGTGGTTTAAACTGACCACTCATCAGATTTAAATCCCATTGTTAGGAGAATAATAAACGAGACGGCCATTATCTGCCTCAGGTTATACACGCTTATACAGAGTACATAAATTACATGACGTCGTTTTTCCTACGCATTTATTTATTTATTTATTTATTTATTTATCAGCGAACTTTTACTGCATTTCCTCACTTTTTCGTGTTATATATAAATATAATATGATTTTACGGCATCAAGAAGATTCCCCAATTAACCTTGTACATCAATTTGGTACGTGAATTTGACGACCCGTGTTAAGATCAAGCGCGGATCCAGAGGGGGGGTCGGGGGGGTCCGGACCCCCCTGGAATTTTCAAAACATACCTTTTCTTATTATTAATATACATATTTCAAAAGAGTAAGTCCCAATTTCCCTTTTGTTGTCATAATTTTTGAAAAATATATCATGAATTTGTATTAGAAATCTTTCAATTTGATAATACATTTATAATTTTTTCTCTGGCTCGCTGCCGCTCGCCAGAGTTTGTTACAAATGTACATACATGTACGTTGTTTTTCAAATGATGCTGCGCTTTCCTATAGGCACTAATTAAGAAGACGAAAAGAAACTGAAAAAGTCACGAATAGTGGATTTTATTTCAATTCTCGGAAAAAAATTCGCTGGCTCGCTATCGCTCGCCCTTTGTTGTAATCACATAATAGAACTGATAATCAAGTACTATGATGTGAAAATTCAAGATTTAACAGCCATTCTCTGTAACAACCAAAAAATTCCCATATGGGTCAGAAATGCATGTCTTCAGATTTCAACCAAACATTGTGAAATGGGTTGATACATCATAAGATATTAGAAAATGGAAGAACATTTTCAAAATTCTTCACGGTTGCCATGGCAACAGACTTGAGCTAAATTGACCAATTAAGGCCCATTTTTTCCTTAAAATGTGTGGTTTTATCATGTCTATTGCCAATTCATTATCGTTGCATTATATATAATTTTTATTTTTAGAAAAAGCACAAGATCTGAGCAAAATTAAGCATTTTTTATCATAATTCAACTCAAATTTAAAAATGTCTAAATTTTCACTTAAAAACGCCATATTTTCAGAAAAATGCATTTTTCTCAATTTTTCTGTTTTAAGATTATTTTAAGTGGATGTGGTGAAAAAAGGTACCTTTTAATTTTCAATTGAATTATCTTTTTTGTAACGCCAAGCAATGTTCTTTTATTCTTAGAATAAAACATCGTGGGGAAATGATTGCGCATGCCCAGGAATTGATACTAAAAATAGCTCATTTTTACTAATCAAAAGATATAAAAATCCTTTTTGAAAATTTTGATGATAGAATAGAAAGAATTTAATTTTGTTTGAAAACAATATCATCACATTTAATTATTTCTTATCTTATTTCCAAATAAAAAGAGAATAAGGTAAGGTTAAAATATCCATAGCAACCTCTTTTTTCCTTAGCAACGGATTAAAAAAAAAAGAAAAATATCATGTTAACAGTCATTATCATAGTACGGGAATGAATATTTTGATAAAAATTGATTCTTTAAATAGAGAACAATTGAGAAAGTAGAAAATTGAGTAAGCTTTCAAAGAAAAATCCATAGCAACTAAACATAACCTTAGCAACAATCTGATTTTTCTCTGTATGTGACATAATAATGTCGATTTAGTCAGTACCGTCAGACAAGTTATGGATAAAAGAGAAATAAAAGTTACATTGTTGTGCTTTCCTTTTCAAGATTTTTACTTCACAAATACAGCAAATGTATATATTGGTTAATATGAAGTACATAGCAACCATTTCCATTCCTTAGCAACACGTATCAATACGTTTTTATCTGTAATAATGGAATGCCTTATGTAAGAAAAAATAACTTCCGTGGGATTTTATGCCAAAAGCAAATCACTATGATAAAGATATCAACTATTAATTAGTGTTATTGAATAAAATTGATAGACCTCTGAGATATGTGACACTTCCGATGCATTTGGGGGTAAAAATCCCTTTTCTAGGCAAAAGTCAGGAAAAACTGGAAATAATTTATAAGTTTTGCATAAAAACTGATAACAAAAATCAAAAGATGTAAATGTAGTTCATTTATGATGTTCTTTCGAATTGAATTAGTTTCCAATTTTACTTTCCACATCAAAAGTGATTTTTGGGGCGAAAAGGCTTTTTTTCCAAGCAAAATCGTGAAAAATTGGAAATTATTTATAACTACAGCGTTTTGACTGATGTAAAAAGTTTGAAGATGTTTAATATACTTAGCTTCTTATGTATTTTTGAATGGAATGAGTTTTGAATTCAAATTCCTATATCAAATGTGTTTATTTTTTTTGGGGGGGGGGGGGAGGGGGCTCTTCTGAGCAAAAAGCATTTGGCAGAACCTCTTCTCTATGGTCAGATTGATATGATTTCTTCATCTTGGACTGATGCAAAGGGTGATATTATACAAGAAACTGCCTTAGAATGGTTCAAGGATGAGTCACACTGAGCCATGTGTCTGTTATCATGGGTGTTGTGATACTTATTGAATTGCTCATAATAATTTTCTGCCTCTGAAAATTTAAATCGTGCAAAATTTCAATACTTTCTTTAGAATTATCTTCAGATGGTGACATTGTTGTCATCCCATTGTTTCATTTATCATAATGTCAATCTTATTACCAAATTTCATCTCCAGTTATTGATGACGTCAGCATCTCCTCGTTTTCGAGTTTCAAATTGTTTCTTTCTTGCATGGGCAAAATTTAGTTACTTATAAATACTTTTATCACATAATGCACCCGTTATGCACTTTCATAAAGCCATTTCATAATTAAAATGTTACGATAACACGTTACATATCGCTCTGCGTGAATGTGATTATAGTCAAGTTTGGAGCCTCATCACCTACACTGTGACAAGTGTGACCTGTCAAATATCGGTCATATATTAAATTAAGACGCACAAGCAATATAAATGATTAAAATGGTTGTTGTTGAAATAATCATTGAATTAAAGTACTAAGCAAAATTCAATTTTTTCTTTACGCACAGAACATACCGGTATATACGATTGGGAACTACTTCTCGTAGCATAGCAGACGACTTCTAGGTCATGGCGTGGTTCGCCTCTTGTTCTCAGAATCGTTGATTTCACGTTGGAAATAGACATTTTTTTGGCAGAATCATGCGATAAAAAGAATCTCAAAGGCTGGGGATATAAAACACACAACTTGTTTCATAATACATCGTATGAAATAAAATTTCATTTGAGATCCTATATTTATTCTATAATACTAATACTATTATGGTTATTCAAAAGTTCATTACTTCTTATATAGGCCCAAAGTTAAGTTCAAGGTCACAAGGTCAAAAGTCATGATACAAAAATATAGTGCTCTTTATGGCGAATGTCAGGTCATGAAATATGAAAGGCCTATCATGGATAGTATGAAAGAAATCTGCTTTCAAATCTTCCAAAGTCAAGGTAACAAGGTCAAAAGTCAATATACCAAACTGCAGTACTCTTTGGAGTTAATGTTTTGTTTGAAATACAAGAGGCCCAAGGGGTCCACATCATTTACTTGAGTTGCAAACAAAAGAATGATAGTGGACAATTTGGTAGAGGTCCATGAGTACTTGCTTCCTTTAAGGTTACGTAAAATTCTGTGTATCAGTTTTGGAGATGTGGAAAATGTGTCAGCCAATCAGAGCCCTTTGTGGCCATATTTGCCGACAGATCTGCACGAAAAACACAAACTTGGCAGAGGCCTTTGAGTACTTGCTTCCTGATGGATTTCGTGAAATTCTGTGCATCGGTTGCAGAGAAGAAGTCGAAAATGTAAAAAGTTACGAACGGACAATGGACAGACAGCGCATAATGACAATAGCCCACCATTTATACCATATTAGAAATCTGCTTTCAAATCTTCTTAACCTAAATTGCAACATAAGACCAAAGTCAAGATCAAGGTCAAAAGTCATGATACCAAACTGTAGTACTCTTTATCGTGAATGTTTGTATGAAATATGAAAAGCCTACAATCTATAGTATGAAAGAAATCTGCTTTCAAAATTTTTTAACCTAATTTTAACATAAGCCTAAAGTCAAGGTCAAAAATCATTATACCAAATTGTAGTACTCTTTATGGTGAGTGTATGAAATATGTAAGGCCTACCATTAATAGAATAAAAAATCTGCTTTTAAAACTTCTTATCCAGATGGACAGATGGACGGACAAACGGACATGGTGATTCCTATATACCCCCTCCTAAACTTCGTTTGAGGGGTCAAAAGTCATGGTACCAAAAATCTGCTTTCAAAACCTCTTAACCTAAAATGTTGAATAGGGTGAAGGTCAAGGTCACAAGGACACAGGGTCAGAAGTTTGCTTTCAAAACTTCTTAAAGCGATGGACAGACAGACGGACGGATAGGGTGATTCCTGTATTACCCCTTGTTTGCGGTTGGTATAATTAACTTTCCATTGTTTATAGCTTCAGAGGAGTTGTAAGCACAAGTTTACATAAAATAACATAGGAGAAAATGACCACACCCATTTTCTTAGTCCCTGGGGATCAGGGACCCAAACAAAATATCAGGTTCACAACTACGGAGGACTCATATTGAAAAAATAGCAAATCAAGGAATGCCTGTGTCGCCTGCGAAGCGGTTTTTTTTCTAGAAAGTGGATCAATTATGTAGGTCAAGGTCACTTGGTTCAAAATAATTAGTATCAGTAGAAAAGTATTCTCAAAGAAAGTCGTATGTAAAATATAAGACCTCTTACTTACCGATTAGAAGACATGGTCAATCTCAAATTTTCAGGAAAGACTAGAGTCAATCATCTGGGTCAAGGTCAATACTTAAACATTTTGGTAAAAAAAGGTTTCATCATAAGAAACACATGTGTGAAATATGAAAACCCTATCACTTACCAATCAAAAGATATAATATACAATCTTAGAAAGAAAGGAAGGTCATATATCTAGGTCAATGTCACTAGGTAAAGTATTATGGTATGTTTCAAAAGGTCTTGTTACAAGGAATACAAATGTGTAATATCAAAGCCCAATCACTTACCAATCGAATCTTAATTTTATTTAAAAGTAGGTCAAATATCTAGGCTAAGTTCAAATGGTCAGAAATTAGGGTGTGTATAGAAAGGTCTTGTTGCAATGAATACATATATGAAATATTAAAGCCATATTACTACCATTCAAAAGATATAGCCAGTCTTAACTTTTTTGAAAAGTAGGTGAAATATCTAGGTCAAGGTCACAAGATAAAAAATTATGCTATGTGTAGAAAAGTCTTGTCACAAGGAATGCACAAGTAAAATATCAAAGCCCTGTTACTTACCAACCAAAAGCTATATACAATCTTAATTTTTTGAAAAGTAGGTCAACTATGTAGGTCAAGGTGACTGGGTCAAAAGTTATGGTATGGGTAGAAAGGTCTTGTTACAAGGAATACACATATGATCATTGATGAAATACCAAAGCACTCATGAAAGAATTAAAAGATATGGCGAATCTTTTAAAAAATTTAAATTTTAAACTAGGTCAAATATGTAGGTCAAGGTCGCAACTTTAAAATGGTATGTGTAGAAAATTCTTGTCACAAGAAATACACATGTGAAATATCAAAGCCCTTTCATTTACCAGTCAAACGTTATGAGCTGTGACACTCAAAGTGTGACAGACAGACAGACAGACTGACGGACAGACAGAAGGACAACGGGATCCCTAAAGCGGTGGTCACAACCCGCCGTAAATCCAAGTTTGTGGTGTCTACGTGCAAAAACATAGGTAAACTTTGGGGGTCCGCAAGGTGTCCGTGTGTTATCAGTACGTGGTCCGTACAGCTTCCGCACAGATTTTGGAGCACGCAGACAGGACGTAGCAGTTTTAGTGCATGCAGAACTTTCGCTGCGTCCTGTCTGCGTTCGGTCTAAGATTCATCAAGAAGTACGACACGCACGTTGTGAGTATGTTGTAAGTACGTGCAACGCACTTGTCGCGTAAAGGAGTGAGGAACCCATGCGTTTTAGCAGTACGTGTAAGTACAACAGCCACACTATAATGCAGAAGGCGTACGGAGATAGTACGTTGTTAGCAAGTCGCACACACGTCTGCACGTACGACGTACTTGCCACATGCGCATCATATGATGCATGCAATAACTCCATATAACCGTACGTGCGACGTGCATTAACGCACTCCTTTCGTACTCTTGCCACTTGCTTCCTTGCGTCTTCAGAAAAGCATAGCACACGTAGCATCTCCAAACACGCACGTCCAAAAAACCCGCATAGCAGGTTGTAACCAAGGCTTTAAAAGTGTCGCTATGCTTCGCAGGCGACACAAAAAGGAATTAATACTCCATCATTTATAGTGGCAGAGGAGTTGCGAGACAGATCACGCCCATATTCTAGGACCCCGAGAGTAAGGAGCTCAAACAAAATGTCAGGTGCACAACTAGACCACAGACCAAGTGTAATGCGAAAAATAGTTTCATTTCTATCTCTTATAGTTTGAGAGGAGTTGCGAGCACAAGAATTTTTGACGGACAAACGCCGGGGTATCGCATAAGCTCGATTTGTCCATGAGCTAATAAAACGATATAGAATTTCGAATTTTGGCCGAGTATAGGGCATTTTCCCTAAAAAACACATTTAGTATAGGATTTCGAATTAATGTCTTTAAATTTTTGATATCGGTTTATAAATTTTTAATTTAAATTTTTGATATCGGTTTATCCTAAATTTATAAATTATTTCCAATTTTCATGATTTTTGCCCTTTTTAGCTTGCCGGAACGAAAAAGTCCGGAGAGCTAATGACATACCCTCGGCGTCGTTGTCGTCGTCGTCCCTAGACAAAACTTTAACCTGGGCTATATCTCTTGAACTATAAGGGACAGGGCTTTGATATTTCACAAGTTGATACCTTGTGACAAGACCTTTCATTTGAGACCATGACCTTTGACCTAGTGACCTTGACCTTGGATTTTGACCTACTTTTCAAAAACTTTAACCTGGGCTATATCTCTTGAACTATAAGGGGTAGGGCTTTGATATTTCACATGTAGATACCTTGTGACAAGATCTTTCATTTGAGACCATGACCTTTGACTTAGTGACCTTGGACTTTGACCTTAACCATTTACCTACTTTTCAATTACTCATACTTTGGCAATATCTTTAGCTCTCTAAGAGATAAGACTAACATTAGATGCATAGAATCCTCATGACAATATTTTTGAATTTTGGAAGTTATTTGATTTTTGACAAAAGCCTGCTACGGCGAGCTATGTAATCTTTGATTACCCTATGTTTACGGAAGTGTTACACCAAAAACACATTGTATATAGGAATTCAAATAATAAGCATGTTTCATTCGAAATAACATAAGAATGTAAGTTTTATTAACATCTTTTAATTTTTGATATGTATTTATATGCTAAAGTTATAAATTATTCCAATTTTTCATGCTTTTTCGCCCCCCCCCCCCCAAAAAAAACACATTTGATATAGGAATTTAAATTCAAAACTCATTTCATTCGAAAATACATAAGAAGCTAAGTATATAAACATCTTCAAACTTTTTACATCAGTTAATACGCTTTAGTTATAAATAATTTCCAATTTTTCACGATTTTGCTTGGAAAAAAAGCCTTTTCGCCCCAAAAATCACTTTTGATGTGGGAAGTAAAATTGGAAACTAATTCAATTCGAAAGAACATCATAAATGGACTACATTTACATCTTTTGATTTTTGTTATCAGTTTTTATGCAAAACTTATAAATTATTTCCAGTTTCTCCTGACTTTTGCCTAGAAAAGGGATTTTTACCCCCAAATGCATCGGAAGTGTCACATATCTTAGAGGTCTATCAATTTTATTCAATAATACTAATTAATAGTTGATATCTTTATCATAGTGATTTGCTTTTGGCATAAAATCCCACGGAAGTTATTTTTTCTTACATAAGGCATTCCATTATTACAGATAAAAACGTATTGATACGTGTTGCCAAGGAATGGAAATGGTTGCTATGTACTTCATATTAACCAATATATACATTTGCTGTATTTGCGAAGTAAATATCTTGAAAAGGAAAGCACAACAATGTAACTTTTATTTCTCTTTTATCCATAACTTGTCTGACGGTACTGACTAAATCGACATTATTATGTCACATACAGAGAAAAATCAGATTGTTGCTAAGGTTATGTTTAGTTGCTATGGATTTTTCTTTGAAAGCTTACTCAATTTTCTACTTTCTCAATTGTTCTCTATTTAAAGAATCAATTTTTATCAAAATATTCATTCCCGTACTATGATAATGACTGTTAACATGATATTTTCCTTTTTTTTAATCCGTTGCTAAGGGAAAAAAGGGGTTGCTATGGATATTTTAACCTTACCTTATTCTCTTTTTATTTGGAAATAAGATAAGAAATAATTAAATGTGATGATATTGTTTTCAAACAAAATTAAATTCTTTTTATTCTATCATCAAAATTTTCAAAAAGGATTTTTACTATCTTTTGATTAGTAAAAATGAGCTATTTTTAGTAACAATTCCTGGGCATGCGCAATCATTTCCCCACGATGTTTTATTTTATGAATAAAAGAACATTGCTTGGCGTTACAAAAAAGATAATTCAATTGAAAATAAAAAGGTACCTTTTTTCACCACATCCACTTAAAATAATCTTAAAACAGAGAAATTGAGAAAAATGCATTTTTCTGAAAATATGGCGTTTTTAAGTGAAAATTTAGACATTTTTAAATTTGAGTTGAATTATGATAAAAAATGCTTATTTTTGCTCAGATCTTGTTCTTTTTCTCAATACAAAAAGCATACATAATGCAATGATAAAGAATTGGCAATAGACATGATAAAACTTCACATTTTAGGGGTAAAATGGGCCTTAATTGGTCAATTTAGCTCAAGTCTGTTGCCATGGCAACCGTGAAGAATTTTGAAATTTTTCATCGTTTTTCTAATTTCTTATGATGTATCAACCCATGTCACAATGTTTGGTTGAAATCTGAAGACATGCGTTTCTGGGATTTTTTGGTGGTTACGTAGAATGGCTGTTAAAGCTTTCGGCTCGTCGTTACTTTCCAGTCACCTGTTTTAATAATAATAAGATACAGAACTAACAACATCAATCAATAACTATTCAATCAATAACTATTTTCTTGCGTTTGCCTCTTTTTTTTTTTTTTTTTTTTTTTTTTTTTTTTTTTTTTTTGCTCTTCAAAAAATTCGGACTTTAGGACCCCCCTTGAAAAAAAATCCTGGATCCGCCCATGAAGATGTACTGGGTATAACGTCCCCCAGGGAAGTCGAGTACCCGTGACGGTGAAGAGAACGCGACGCTAATTGCTTTGTTTTTCCAGCAATATACCTGTCACCTGTATAATTAGCACTTATTAAATTGATTGTCTGGTAACTACAGACGGCGTAATGCGTAACGTAATACACAAATGGGGATTTTGCATTTCATCTGGAGAAATATGGAGGATTTTTCGTTTTCGTCGGGAGGATTTTGTTTCGTCGGGAGGAATCGGGAGGACTATTTTTCATCGGGAGGGTCCTCGTTTCGTCGGGAGATTTCGTCCTCCTGCCGGGAGGTTCACATGTATGCAAATTAGTTGTTAAACTACCTTAGGTCAAGAATGGCAATTTAAAGAAGAATTTCAACTTACCACCGTAGATGGAAAATGACTGATCGTAGAAGAATTTCTGTTTTAAGAGTTCCTCTAGCTTGTTTCTGTCAAAGTCATCATTTGAGGTCAATTGTAGCTCCTGGATAAAAATAGCATGTCAACATTAAGAATTTATCAATAAATACTATATAGTTATGTGTAAATGTGCACATACATCTCCATATCATGTTTAGATTTTCATTATGTAATACTTACACTAAATCTTTTTCTTCAACATGTGCGAATCTAGACGGGGGGTAACCCCCCCCCCTGAGATTTTTGGAGATGGGGTCTAGCTTTGACCCATTTCTAATTGAAAGGGGTCTAATAATGACTAAAAAAGGCTTTGAAACCTAAAATTTGGGCTCGCTTTGCTAGTCATTTACAAATACACAAATATTTTTTTCTGCAAAATTCCTTAATCATTTTCAATGTTTTATACTAAATAATTTTACATAACTGTCTTGGGTCTCATGAACTCGTATTTTCAGCAGTCCCTTACTTCATAGGATGTAACCTCCCTCATCTTTTTCAAGGTTTCATCATTTTTAATTGTCAGATTATTTGGGAAAATGACTTATCTATTTATTCTCATGAAATATAGACAAAATGTGAATTAATCAAAATTTTCGCGGCTTGCTCCGCTCGCTGATATAAGAAGTAAAATATACAATGTTATGAATAATCATCTCGATCAAATCAAGACAAATTAATATTTCATATCTAAAAAAAATCATTCCTTAGTGCACACGTTGCCCTTCCCAATGATGTGCACCGAAATACACCTACATGATAGGTAGACTTCCTACAATTTTGGACCCCCCCTGACAAAAAATGCTGGATCCGCGCATGTTCAATCACATCTGCTTTTAGATGCACACATGTACATGTGTTTGGCAGGTACATATAAAGAGTTTTATAAGACTTTTGCACTAAGACACTTATCCTGACCAAAGATTCGCACATTACCAATTATGCAATTTTTATTTACATGATCTAAACATGCTAAATCTGACTTTTCCTGAGATTTTTCTGGTTTTCAATGTAGAATAAACAAATGTACATGTACGTGTTAAATAATCAGTGGCGGATCCAGCGCCCCCTTTGCCGGGGGGGTCAGGGGGCGAATTTTGCCAATTTTTACTGAAAATGGGCAAAAATACACCTGTTTTTGGAAAATTTCGGGTCAGTGCCGGGGGGGGGGGGGGGGGGGTTTCCCTCTCCGCATCCCCCTGAATCCGCCACTGATAATTGTGAGATCATTTTAACTAATGAACCTTTTGCTCCAAGGCATTTTTCCTGGTTTTGAGTTCAGCCACAGCTCTCTGTACATCAATATCGGGGGCCTTCTCTGACTTCAACCGCCTCACCAGGTCTCCCTGAAAATAACATCTCACAAGTTATAACTAATAATATACAAAGTATACACTGACAAAACCTGCAGACAAAATATGATACCAGACTTGTCAGAATGACAACATAGCTCGCCGGTGGCAACCATATGTAAATTGCAACAACAACAATAAAAAAGGTCTTATCACAAGGAATGCACATGTGAAATATCAAAGCCCTATCACTAACCATTCAAAAAATATGGCCAAGGTTAAAGTTTTTCAAAAGTAGGTCAATCATCTCCAAGGTCAAGGTCACAAGGTCAAAAATTTTGGTATCCATGGAAAGGTCTTGTCACAAGGAATACACAGGTGAAATATCAAAGCCCTATCACTTACCATTCCAAAAATATGGCCAAGGTTAAAGTTTTTCAAAAGTAGGTCAATCATCTCCAAGGTCAAGGTCACAAGGTCAAAAATTTTGGTATCCATGGAAACGTCTTGTCACAAGGAATACACATGTGAAATATCAAAGCCCTATCACTTACCATTCCAAAAATATGACCAAGGTTAAAGTTTTTCAAAAGTAGGTCAATCTCCAAGGTCGAGGTCACAAGGTCAAAAATTTTGGTATCCATGGAAAGGTCTTGTCACAAGGAATACACATGTGAAATATCAAAGCCCTATCACTTACCATTCCAAAAATATGGCCAAGGTTAAAGTTTTTCAAAAGTAGGTCAATCTCTAAGGTCAAGGTCACAAGGTCAAAAATTTTGGTATCCATGGAAAGGTCTTGTCACAAGGAATACACATGTGAAATATCAAAGCCCTATCACTTACCATTCCAAAAATATGGCCAAGGTTAAAGTTTTTCAAAAGAAGGTCAATCTCCAAGGTCAAGGTCACAAGGTCAAAAATTTTGGTATCCATGGAAAGGTCTTGTCACAAGGAATGCACATGTGAAATATGAAAGCCCAATCTGTATTGGTTTAAAAGTTATAAGCAAGGTTAAAGTTTTTGTGCACGCGCACGCAGACGCAGACGCAGACGCAGACGCAGACGCCGACGCCGGGGGTATGACAATAGCTCTCCGGACATTCGTCCCGGCGAGCTAAAAATCATGAAAATAGAATTCGACCAATGTGTATACAGGTGCATAGCCAGAGTACTATACAAGTGGAAGCACATTTTCAGACGGGGGTTTGTTTAGAAGCCGCTGTGAGGCCCCAAGTTTGTCCAAGGTGAAGCACTGATGGGGATGTGAATTTCCTAGGAGACATGGATTTTAAATCTTTCTAGGACCTTTCTCTACATGTGCATGTACATTGCCATTGGAAATGACCCTTTGTCAGAGTTGTTGAAATATTTTCTAATGAACCGGTCATTCGGACCGGTACTAGTCCTAAATCAACCGGTCCGAAAGAATTTTAACTGGTCCGACTTTTTTTTTAAATAAAAAGTTAATTTCTGCAGTATATACTGTATATTATGAAATACATTACACTATGGAAATTATGGTAATCCAAATATGATTGAATTATCAATTAAATATCCTGTGTCAAATTAGACAGTCATGTTTAAATATTTTGCCGTCTGTCTGCCTGTGTAACTGTACTGTCCGTTTGTTACCATTCAGGACCTTTTCTTTATCCAAAAAAAAAAAAAAGAAAAAATATCTAAATTCTTTTATTCAATTTTCAATTTCTTTTATTAAACTTGCATGTTTTATATCTTACATGTATGTCAATTCATGAGGCCATCGCGTACATGTATATCTACATGCGTATTGAATTAACACCAAAATGAGAGGGAGACTTTTTACGAAGTTACAGTTCTCGAGAAGAACAAGAATGAATGAATTGGTTTTTTTATTTCGGCACCCTTCAACAAATCGATAAATGTACCAATGTCACCGAAATTAAATGCAGGACTTACATGATGCGCCGTGCGATCAACCCTTGCGTAAATGCGCAGTGTCTCTCTGGATTTTTTTTATTTATTATAATAATATGCCAATAGTGTATAGTACTAATGGAGATTTTCATAAGAAATAAAAATATCTAGAAAGTAGCATTGATAGGGAAATCAATCCATTTTCCGTGAGAGAGGGAACCCACGGTTCAAGACTAAAATTTTATCGACAATCCACGAATTTTAGTTATGGCAACTATTCTTACGTATTTTGTCAGAAGAGTTTAATTGTTGTTTCGATTTATATTTGCGAATTTTCCTAAAATAACAGACAGGAACATCCCATCCCATCCCATCCCTTTGAAAAAAAAATGAGCATTTGCATGGTCAGTTTAGTAATTGCATGTTTAACGAGTCGGATTTTCCGTTTTCAAACTTTAATCAGAAAAGTTTGCACATTACTACAATTGGCAGCTCTCATTACTGCAAATATGCGTAATTTAAGTCTGTGTATTTTGATGTAACAATGTTAAACGTCTTCAATTCAAGACGACGTTCAGAAGATCTGTTGTCGAGAATCAATCGGACAATACTTGACATTTGGTCGATTTCTTTTTAAATACATCGAAGAAAAGAGATTTTTAATTAAATCTGACAACGTCACATGTATGAGTAAATGACTTCCATGACAATGTCATGTTGAGAAATCATTAATATTTATCCTATAGTGATAAAGTCGTAAACTGTGATATTTAAATGGACAATATGACTTCCTAAAATATTATGCAGTGGCTAGATATGAAAAACATAGGTAATCACAGATTACGAAGCTCACCTCGTGACAGCAAAATTCAATTCAAACATATTTCTTAGTACATGTATATTGGCTTCTAAAGGCAAAACCACTCAAGCAGAAAAAGTAGGTCAAGGTCATTTTATGAAAGTTTGATCAAAGATACATCCAATATGCAAGTTTGGTACATGTATCACTTATACTTTGCTCAATATTGGCTTTATAGAGCAAAATCACTCAAGCGGAAAAAGTAGGTCAAGGTCATTTTATGAAAGATTGATCAAAGATACATCCAATATGCAAGTTTGGTACATGTATCACTTATACTTTGCTCAATATTGGCTTTATAGAGCAAAATCACTCAAGCGGAAAAAGTAGGTCAAGGTCATTTTATGAAAGATTGATCAAAGATACATCCAATATGCAAGTTTGGTACATGTATCACTTATACTTTGCTCAATATTGGCTTTTAAAGGCAAATTCACTCAAGCGGAAAAAGTAGGTCGAGGTCATTTTATGAAAGTTTGATAAAAGATACATCCAATATGCAAGTTTGGTACATGTAGCAATTATACTTTGCTCAATATTGGCTTTTAAAAGCGAAATCACTCAAGTGGAAAAAGTAGGTCAGATGCTGCCTGATGCATGGGTCCATCTCGGCATCCAAAGATGAATCACTTGTGCCAGTTTGGTTAATGTAGCATTAGTACTTTGTCAGATACTGAGCTACCCCAAACTTCTTATCCAAATCACTCAAGCGGAAAATGTAGGTCAGATGCTGCATCTGATGCATGGGTTCACCTCAGCATCCAAAGATGAATCACTTGTGCAAGTTTGGTTACTGTAGCATCAGTACTATCTCAGATACTGAGCTACCCCAAACTTCTTAACCAAGTCACTCAAGCGGAAAATGTAGGTCAGATGCTGCATTCGATGCATGGATTCACCTCAGCATCCAAAGATGCCCTACTTGTGCAAGTTTGGTTACTGTAGCATTAATACTTTGTCAGATACTGAGCTATCCCAAACTTCTTAACCAAGTCACTCAAGCGGAAAATGTAGGTCAGATGCTGCAAACGATGCATGGGTTCACCTCAGCATCCAAAGATGAATCACTTGTGCAAGTTTGGTTACTGTAGCATTAATACTTTGTCAGATACTGAGCTATCCCAAACTTCTTAACCAAGTCACTCAAGCGGAAAATGTAGGTCAGATGCTGCAAACGATGCATGGGTTCACCTCAGCATCCAAAGATGAATCACTTGTGCAAGTTTGGTTACTGTAGCATCAGTACTATCTCAGATACTGAGCTACCCCAAACTTCTTAACCAAGTCACTCAAGCGGAAAATGTAGGTCAGATGCTGCATACGATGCATGGGTTCACCTTAGCATCCAAAGATGAATCACTTGTGCCAGTTTGGTTACTGTAGCATTAGTACTATCTCAGATACTGAGCTACCCCAAACTTCTTAACCAAGTCACTCAAGCGGAAAATGTAGGTCAGATGCTGCATCCGATGCATGTATTCACCTCAGCATCCAAAGATGAATCACTTGTGCAAGTTTGGTTACTGTAGCATTAGTACTTTGTCAGATACTGAGCTAGCCCAAACTTCTTAACCAGACGCGGACGCGGACACGGACGCGGACACGGACGCGGACGCGGACACGGACGCGGACGCGGACGCGGACGCGTGGGGTTATAGCATAAGCTCACTCAACTTCGTCGAGGTGAGCTAAAAAAGAAAACGTTTCCTCTTAATTTTTACCGGTCATTCGGACCGGTGAGCTGGCGTTACCAACCGGTCATTTCAAATTTTAACCGGTTTTGCCGGTTGGACCGGTTAATTTCAACATCTCTGCTTTGTACACATACTTTTTGTCCACTCTTGATTTTTTTCCTTCATTTTGCACAACGATCTGGAAGCTTCTGCATACTTGCATGCTCCTGGCTACACACCTGGTATTTAAGGTTTGATGAAGCTATGTTGAGAAATGTGTCCTTTAAATTGAATCTTAGGATTTCAAGTACCACCTACATGTATGACCTTGACCTGTGATGTTGAAAATAATTAGGTTCTCCCTTACCCGGTACATCATATTAATTGTCATGATTATACATTTTGTACACCATAAAGTATACACAATACTTGTAGGAATGATCACGATATGAAGTTCTGTTATGAATTCACCAACAAAGTCCAATGACCTTGACCTTTGACTTGGAAAATCAATAGGCTTCCCTTCTTTTAATATTATTTTGGAAAGTTTGGAGATCCTGAGAGGATTGCCTGGTCTTCTAATTACATGTAATTACATCTAATGATGTACAATTGTACAGGTAAACTGTTCACAAGGATCTTAAGCCTATATCCAATGACCTTGACCTTTGACCCTTGAACTTGACATCCTCTTCCTGAAAAAAAAGGGGGGGGGGGCTTTGTGACAGGTAAATTGATTGTTGATGTTTGAGGGTCATTAATATGTTCTAGATAACAAGAATTCTGACACACACAGACACATGGATGCACAGCAGTTATGAGATATAATGAACTACATGTACAGTGCAGCATACATTATTCCTAATTAAATTACAGTATAAATCACATGATTTACAGTGCATTAAATACTGGAAAATTTATACCAGTATTGTTGATATACCAGTATTATACCAGTATTGCAATCGCCAAGTTTACATGATCCCATTAAATTTAAAGAAATCAACAAAACAGAGTTTAAAATGAAGAAAATAAGTATAAGAAACTAAATAAAAGTCAACCTCTGGATTTACAGAAAGGATCTACAAAATAAACCATATGGTAAATGATGAAAATATACCTGTTCCTTCACAGAAAGCCTCAAAGGGGCTAAAATTTCTTCAATTTCAGGCTCCATCAATAGTTTTGCTGAAACAGGCTTCTTCTGCTTCGCCAGATAACCAGGGCTAAGTGAAATATGTCTCTTTATGGAACCAGCAGAGAGTATTTTCCAACAGCGCCTTGATGTCAACAACTTGACAAGTTCTTTCATCAGTTGATTGACAGCACCTTGCCACGCTTTCTTATGTTAACAATTCCGACAGGATAAACCGGTTTCAAAAAATATTTTTCGGCTAAATCTGAGATTTAATACCTATGATCAAATTCAGATCTAAAATTCAATATTTTGAGTAAAAATCTGAGGGTTAACCTTTGATTGATTAAACATTCTATACATTTAGTGGATGTTGAATATGATAATTTCCTCCCTTACGGGCTAATTGAAAGTGAAACAAAGATGTCTGCGCCCTACGAGAAACCGGCGGTTGATTTTACGCCTCATTTAGCCTCATAAGACGATGATTCACCTCAACTTTACATCCCTGAATATAGTACAGCAATGATAAATGTTGCAAGAAGCTTGTCAAGTATCAGAAGCACCGAAATTAAAGAAGCGCTTTCTTTAGCTCGAGCGAATGTCAAGACTCTGTCGTCTGTATCTACACGTAGAATCGTCCTTGGTATAGAGACAAGCTGTGATGACACGGGTGCTGCTGTCGTGGATGAGAATGGCCATGTACTTGGTGAAGCCCTTCACTCTCAAATGAACACCCATGTTGAAAAGTAAAAAATTACAAACATTTGTCATTGACAAAAAAAAGGGGGGGGGGGTTAAATATTCATGTAGCTAGTAAGTCTGTAGTTTCAATATTTTGCCCTTCTCACAAGTTGTTTCTATTTGGTTATTTTTGTGCATGAGAGGGCTGAATTCCTTCCCATATACTGCTGTAGCGCAAGCCAATTGTGTATCACAATCGCATATTATAGTGCAATGGTAAGATAAATAGTGCATATTATAATGTAAACTACCAAAGATAATGAACTTTTGTGTCAAAACCTACCTTATTTCAGCTAACATTACGTAAAATGTCCCATATAATCCCATATAATCCTAGACTAAATAATCCAGTCTCTACGCTGCCGCTAAAAGAGACTGAACCCCACTATGGTTGTTACAGAACGAAGTCGGACGAAACTGTTGCCCAACGATTTACCCATTTGGAAGGTCTGAAATATTGATTTTCTTGTTGACGGGACTAAAGAAAACATTTATCTAACTATCTCTACCCACCTCACGTTTTTTTCTCGCTTCGTTATTGCATTTTTTGCCAATTTTTAACTCCCTACCAAACTAATCAGGCAAAGCGAAAGTTAGGAGAACCGACCAATCAGAACAAAGGATAAAGAAAGTTGATCAAGTGATATTTTGTATCCTTCGTTCTGATTGGTCATCAGTCTTCGTTCTATAACAAACGTGGTGGGATTCAGTCTCTTTTAGCGGCAGCGGAGAGACAGTGGATTATTTAGTCTAATATAATCCACGTTCTACAATTTTTTTGGAATCTTGACAGAAAAAATGCGTCCGTTAAGGTTGATATTTATCGTGGAGTAACGGGATCTAAATGGAGAAATTTTCTGTTATGAAGGCAGAAAATATTTTGTTTTAATGTCAGTTTGATTTAAATATGCATCACTATCTTGTCATCATGCGGTAATATATGCGATAGTGATACACATTGCGCCACAGCAGAATATGGGGAGGAATTGAAGCCCTCACACACACACAAAAATAACCGAATAGGAACAACGTGTGAGAAGGGCAAAACATTGAAGCTAGTAAGTCTGATGCTACTTGAAATTTCAGAGCTACCAGAAATTATCTAACAAACTTAAAACAAATTAGGGATCACCAAATGTCTGAACTTTTAAGTGGACTTTTACATTATGACTTCAATGGCCCGTCAAACAATATATGCCTTGTAATAAAGCCATTAGTACTGGTACATGTACCAGAGTTATGTATTTTAGGCAGCATTTTAAGAATTTAAGCAGATCTTTTGAGCACTTCATCGGAAAAACTACTCATTTTGGTTTGAAATTTTGGAAACTGTGACCTTGACCTATGATCTTGATCTACTTTTTTGATAACATCTTCTTTACAGTGTAATTTATCAAAGCTGCCAACAGAAGCATTCCTATTTCATATCTTTTATTTGTGCCCCCAAATACATGTATTTCCTTTTTGTCTAATTTTGAAAAATATATGCACAATGTACTTGCATAATTTTGGATTGTAAAATCCTGCCAAAAAAATTTAAACTTTGTATCTTTCTGTGTGTTATTCGCTATTTTCGAAAACCAGAGTTACTTCCCATTTGAGACGGTATCTGACGTAGACTGATAATGACGTCATCAAATGCTATGGAAACAGTCCTACAGTAAAAGTCTGGGAAATGGCGGTATAAAATCGACATTAACATACCATTTTCATGACGCCACAATGGTTTTACGTCAGAACCAGATATCGTCTGTAAGGGGAAAAAATTCTGTATTCCGCAAAGACTCCGTATCTAATATTTTTATCTTTGTGTATAAAATAGATATGGAGGTATACATCCTGTCTTGGCCAGAGACTTACATGCAGAAAACATTGGTCCTATCGTGTGTGAAGCCCTTAGACAAGCCAACATTAAAGTACAGGTAATTTTGAATACAGAAATATTGAAAAAACAACTAGTCTCATTGCCTTGAAAATAAGTTTCAAACTGGTTCATAAACTAAAGCAAATTTACCATGCATTATTTTGTATGTTGAAATTTCAAATACCGTATCTGTTTCACCTGTCCTCAAGATCTTCAGAATATGTCCGCTGCATCTCTGATCCATCTTTATTGATATAACTTAATTTGTTCCGCTACCACCAGACAATAACAGTCTGACAGGAATACAGTAAATTTCAAATTTAAAATTTCCAAAGATTATTCAATTGGCTTTCAAAACTATTTACAGACCAATTGACATACGTCCACTGAATATGGGAGCTGGTCCTATCTATCTACAATGTAGTAATATACAACTTTTTGTGAGAAAATGAAATTTCTTACATAAGCATAACAATAATTTTTAAATTTTATTTTAAGTTTATATTTATTTCCTCTAGTTTTGATATTAGACATGGTGAAGATATTCTAATAACAGGGTTCTCAATCAGCCTAATTTTGGGCCCATATTTGGCCCCAGTCCCAATGCAAAATAGTATCTTTTTGCCCCAATTTATTGACCATTTTTCCCAATTTGACACTTCATGGAAAATTCAACAAAATGAGTTAAAAATTCTCATTTTCTAGACAAAAGGCATCCAAACTTATGTTAAATATTTAAATATATGTTAAATATATATACATTTATGTTAAATATTACATTTGTATTTATGTTAAATATGTTAAATAATATGTTAAATTTTTTAGAAAATGCCGCTATTTTTCTCAGTTTCAAAGGCCCGGGCCCCAGTCCCTAAAATGGGTTTGAGAGCCTTGGATATATTATAACTCACTACTAATTGATTTACTGATACAGTGTACACGTATTTTCAGGACTGTGATGCCATTGCTGTTACAATAAAACCAGGTTTTCTATTGAGCTTGTACGAGGGAGTCAAGTATGCTCAACGACTAGCAGCAGATGCAGGGTAGGTAGTGTGTACATAAATTTGAATGTATATGGAGTTGTCAAATGAAAAATAGAAAAGATAAATATAGTTACATACCAGTACATTAAACTGCATGATTGAAATAGCATAATGTAATTAATAGCATGCATACTTGTTGATATGCACTTTAACAAGACCTTTCCATGGATACGAAAATATTTGACCCTGTGACCTTGTCCTTGGAGTTTGACCATTTTACAATTTTTACTGACAAAGATAAGATACCAACAGGGACATTGGTGTTTCACAAACACATTTTTTTTCCTGTTTGACTACCATAATTTATTGATATGACTTTTGTAGGAAGCTTCTGATCCCCATACACCATATGGAGGCTCACGCCCTGACAGCCAGAATGTTACAGAGGTGAGCTAAGGCAGGTGAGATAAGTCATGTATTCTAACATGACTTGAGATTTTCTCCCTTTTTATGTACTATAGTACTCGCCTGGTGTAAAATCTCCAACAAACTTCCAGTTTGATAAGCTCTGCCCATGCATGTGCTATAGAGCTTGTGCAGAACAATATTAGAATAGAAATAATAACTAGCTAGCTGTAATTTGTTGTCCAGTAATTTCTCTCATCGCATGAACCAATCAAATTATCGCCTCGATCGCCACTTTGTGGCTCGGTGATAATTTGATTGGTTCATGCAACTCGGGGAATTACTGGACAACAAACCACAGCTAGCTAATTGTTATTTCTTAAACAAATAAAATTGAAGACGAGGCCTAAGTGGGCTTATAATGCTCACCACGGGAGTACTGTAACTAACCCGTCTTTTATTCACAAGCGTTTTATTTCGCTAGGTTCTTCGATTCACAAATATAAAACGCTGCGAATACGTTCTAACACGTGTAGT
The DNA here is from genome assembly GCA_033119305.1 of Pinctada imbricata. Taxonomy (NCBI): domain Eukaryota; kingdom Metazoa; phylum Mollusca; class Bivalvia; order Pterioida; family Pteriidae; genus Pinctada; species Pinctada imbricata. The sequence continues at coordinate 39,068,759 of VSWD01000001.1, forward strand.
AAGTTACGTATATACGATGTCACAAAAATAAAACACCACGATCCTATCACTTCACTCGTGTTCACGAACTTAAGACGTCGTGATTAAAAGATGGTTTACAGTATTCGAAAGATTTCTTAACCTGTCTTTGCTTAAGTGATTCATGTAAGAACTATACAAGCAAATGAATGTAGTTTATGAAAGAAACTATTTTGACAACATGTGAACAATAGATTCCTGACGGTAAAAAGTTTTGGTTGACATTTCTTTCGATACTGTAAACATGGAAATTTGTGTGTTGGGGGGGGGGGGTTAATTTATGCCTTTTTTTTGTGATTGTATTATTATTGCAAAGATAACGCCCACATGAAAATTATAACCAGTATAAAAGACTAAAGGAAAAACTCCCGACTTCTCCAAAATTAACCACACTCATACTGTTGCAATGGTAATTTCACGAAGCCCCCCCCCCCCCATCCCCCTACCCACCCCCTTGCGAAAATAACCACATTTACAGTAATGTATTTTCATACCTTTTTTTGTATGTATTTGAATTCCTCTGTACATTTGTTAAAATCTTGGTTTATGATATTTTAAGCTATAGTATGATTGTTAATAAATTTATTTTTGATTTCAGAATAGATTTTCCCTTCCTAGTAATGTTGGCCAGTGGAGGACATTGTTTACTAGCCGTTGCCAAGGATATTAACGATTACCTGCTGATAGGTAAAGGACTTGACAATGCACCTGGAGATGCACTAGATAAGGTCAGAGGTCAAGGACGTTTGAAGTGCAACGTTATTCATAGATCTTATTCATTATGCAAAGAAACTATCTTTTATTGAAGAGTGGTGCATCAAAACTTTTTATGATAAAGTAAACTTTAGGTATTTTGGATGATAATTGTAAGAGATTTGAATTGAGTTTTTTAAGTTTCCACCTGCATTCACTACAATTTTAAAAGGCTTATCTTGATTATGGTACAACATATGATAGATAACTTGAAAAAATATAAGCAGTGTTTAACTTTTACAAACGATTCATTTGTTATTTTACTAAAAGTATCCCAAGAAAAAAGTTTCTCTCAGTTTGTACCTTAATCATACATGTATTTAAGGATAAGGAGGGAATTTTTAAAGTGTCTGTCTTGAAATATTTATGTGCCTAAAAAAAGCCTACTTTCATATAAATACACGTACGTCTGAAGAAACATTTTTTTCACGGAAATATAAAAAGTCTCATTCCCCCGAACAGGTGGCACGGAGCCTAAATCTGAGATTATTACCCCAGTGTGCCAGACTCCCAGGCGGAGCAGCTATAGAAACAATGGCAAAGAAGGGGGATCCAAGGGCGTTTGATTTCCCGACACCACAATTCAAAACACCAAACTGTGACTTTATGTTTAGTTCTTTGTATTACAAAGCAATGCTTAGGGAGGAGAAGAAACATGGTGAGAAACTATTGAACATACTACATTTACAACTATGAAATAAGCTCTGTAGGTAAACTTTGCTTTGTTCAATGAAATCATATTATAGTGGAGAATTTCGAGAAAATTCTGTCAATTGAACACTAATTTACTTAGGCTTGTAACAATATGTCGATAGTATTGATCCCGAGTTCGTACAATACGCGTATAGTATCATGCCACAATTCAGAGAACACTTAACGTATCCAATGTACAAATGGAGATCTCGCTGACATCTCGTCTTTTTAAACATTGTTTAAAATCATATCGGTAATTTTTGGCAGTGTCTCGATATTTTCCTTGGCTTAGATAGCGCTTAGCATATTGACCTTTGACTTTGGAAACCAACTTTTATGTTTCATTATGGTATATTAAGGTAAAGATTAAGTATTTAAGGCCGTAATTCTAACTATACAATACATTTGATATTTATTTGTACAACAGATACCTTAAGCAGAAAATGTGTACCTTTCCGTAGTCCGTACGCCATATCATAACATTTGGTGAACATGGAAAATTTTGTGCTTAAGTGTTCTATTCTTGGCCAGAATGGATTACTGTTGTACATGCATAATTGATAATGATGCTCAAATGACAGGCCTAAAATGAATCAATATAAAGAACATTTATCTGTTTAATCGAAAGGATTTCTGATGGAACATATCATTAGTGTATCACATATTATACGACAGTGATGGTATCCACCATTTTAGGTGAATTCGCAAATTAAATGAATTTTTCTACTGAAAATCTTTTAATAATTCACATTATTTCTAAAAAAAATTTTTTCTTACAGGTATAAAACCAGGAGAGATACTTCCATCTGTTGCTGATATTTGTGCCTCAGTACAATATAACATGACTTTACAATTAGTACGGAAACTTCAGAGGGCTTTCATTTTCTGTATGAAAAACAAATTACTTCCAGATAAGCCTAGCATGGTGAGGTTTTATTTTTCACAATCAACTTATTTTGTTGTTGCCTGCAAAGCATAGCGACACTTAGGGATCATGTTGTCTGTCTGTCACACTTGGATGTCACACCCTATGTAAAAGTGATTCCTAAGTGTCGCTATGTTTCGCAGGCGACACATGGAATGATTTTTTAGATAAGAATATGCTCACAGGGAAGCAGTGCATATTACGCTTTACACTTGACTTTTTCTCAGTTTGTTTCTTTGTTCTTGAGAACTTAAAACAAAAAAGTCCGTAAGTAAAGTTTTGAAAACAGTCATGTGGATCAGGATCCAGTGATTCCTTGATTGTTGAATACATTTTCGCATAAGCATATTTTTTCTCCGAGAAACTTAAAGGCCGGGTTTTTCAACCGAGTGGTAATTAATTTGCAAACCTGAGTGATCTTAGCTTGGTAGGCGTGATATAAGCGGCGTCTTCTGACCAGTGATATTCCAATCCTAGAGACACGATCAATGTGTGACATCAAAAACATACCGACAGGTATACTTAAGGTGGCTCAATAATCCAAGAATTCTTTGTCAGAGGAGAAAAAAATATTCTATTTATTTAACATTGATATCTGATGATTTATATTTGTAATTAAGATTACATATCATCGACCATTTGACTGACCAGTGGTCCTCTGAATATACATATATAAACCAACCCCGAGATATGTCGCAAAACAATGAATTTTGATAGATAGAAACGTGTTATATTGATAATGATTCCAGATTGAAACCATTCTTGTGATCATTTTCACCATATTATCATCAAATATGTATATTTCTTTATAGATAATGCTTTCAAAGAGTGAAAAAGCTAAAAATGTTCCAGAAAAGTACATTTTAGGTACCCCCACCCCATAATTAGAATATAAAAAAAAGTACTCAGTACCCTTATTTGACATCAAAGTGATAAGAAGTCTTTGTCAGAAGTTATTTTCTTTGACATATTTCTCAACGACAAACTCTGTCCTTCGAAAAGAAATATAAAATAGTACATGTTATCGTTCATTCTGATTTAAAATATTTGGTTGTCATAGTAACGATTTTGTAACAATTTGCAACAAGTCAATTAAAATGCCCTGTTCACTTAGTTGACATTATAACGATGAAAATATTTGTTAAAACTGTTATAATTGACATATTTTTCAAGATCAGACTCTAATCTTTTAACAAAAGTACAAGACATTCCGTTTTACCTCGTTTCCATATTGTAAAAATCTACTTGGTTTATGCCGGACGGACGACAGACGACGGACGGACGGCGCGCTATGACAATAGCTCAGGTGAGCTAAAAATCAGATATTCTGAGTCGAGATTATTCTTTCCCAACATTCAGTGAAAGTTTCAAATACTGATACAAGGAAGAATACTTACACAATTATCATTTATCATCGAAATTAAATATAAGAATAAACAAGTTTACAAATGATTTGTCGAAAAAATAAACAAGAAAGGGAAAGTAACATGTATATACTGCTAAATATCAAATGGCAAAGCGTTATTCGACCTTGTCTTTTATAAACTCACCTTTCATGTTTTGTTAGTGTCAGTTAAATGAGTTTTGTCAAATAAAGTTCATGTTCAAGTCAAAGCTTAAAAAAAATGTTTTGTTCAAAATTTCATATCTGATTCCATTAATCTATTTAGAGATACGAAAATATATTATAAGAGAAATAGAACTAAAGTAAACGGAAGCGTTTTTAAACATTTTGACGTTAAAGGTCAATAAGTGGACGTCAATCCCCTCCCTCGTTCTCGATAATGCGTGCAGTTATCTGTGAAATGGATATATCTTTGAACAAAGCTGGGTTTAAACTAAAATTCATTCGCTTATGTTTTTCAAATAGGGAAACTTTATTCGATAACATCTTGTTGCAAAGTACGAAAGTTGACAAAATTGAAGAAAATTTTTTTAAACAAAAGATTATTAGAGAAACCAAACTTGAAATATCTTATCTATGATATCGCTAAAATCTCCAAGAAATATCTTTTTTTATCATGAACTTAAGTGTACCTTCTTGAATTCGTTCATAGGCAACAGGCGGTTGAATTTCCGCCGATGACGTTCTAAAAACGATACGTTTACGGCGTTAGCCAGGGTGTCTCACTTACGGGATATTTTTGTATATGTAAATCAAAAGATACATTTGACTAAACATTTATTACACTCAGATTGTAGATGATAATTTTCTGTTTCCATCGATACCAAACATGTCGAAGTCCGTCAAGAAACAAGCGAATTACGGAGGAGTTTGAAGGCCGAAAACTAAAAAAGGCCACATATAAAAGTACTGCACTCGATATCTGATGATGTCAAACGATTATTGAGCCTCCTTAATTATGCTCATTAGATATACCACAATTTTATCTATTTGAAACTGTCAATCAAAAATGGAGAGGGTTATAAAGGACACACGGGACCAATCAGATTGCGATTAGAGATGTTAACCTTACAGCAGTCAGTGAGGAAATGACAGGAAATTTGCCTGTCTTCTTTTATAGTCCACACCCGGCCTTTAAACATAGTGACAAAATTTCAAAGTTAAGAAGAAAAAAAGTAATAATGATATGGTAACCAATTTGAAAGTAATGAAATATATGTACACTGCCATCCATAAAATTCTTCTGCATTCTTTATAAGTTTATCTTAATATTTCCATACTGAACTTGAAAGATTCATTAAAATTGACTTCACATTATGCAAAATTTTGAATTGTGATAACGAAAATGTAAATAGAAACTTTTTTCATCAGCAGAATTTTTTTTTTCAAAAACTTTCATTTTTTTATATAGAAAAGAATAAAAATTCAAAAATGTAAATATTTGAGTCAATTTTGTTACAAATGGTTTCTATAAAGTTCATCTTCTGAATTATACAGCAATGGATTCCAAATTGTTCATTTTAAAACGGCAACATGAACAGAAATGGTGTATACTTATTTATGGATGGCAGTGTATCATGGCTCAAAATACAAGTATAACCTTGAATATTTATTGCCTTGTTTCTAGGTGCTGTCAGGGGGCGTGGCTAGTAACCTATATATTCGGAGGAACATACAACGAGTGTGTGACGACTTTGATTGTACACTCGTGTGTCCGCCACCAAAGCTTTGTACAGATAATGGAGTCATGATAGCGTGGTAATTTCAATTTCTACATACATGTATATCCGGAGGAACACACAAGTGTATGACGACTTTGATTGTACACTAGTGTGTCCGCCACCAAAGCTTTGTACAGATAATGGAGTCATAATAGCATGGTAATTTCAATTTCTACGGTATTTATATCCGGAGAAACATACAACGAGTGTGTGACGACTTTCATATTGATTGTACACTAGTGTGTCCGGCACCAAAGCTTTGTACAGATAATGGAGTTATGATAGCTTGGTAATTTGACTTTCTATTTATTTACAACCCTCTGCCATGAAATCAAGGTTCTATTCCGTCAAGGTTTTAAGATGAAGAGTTATTTTTCCTGGGAAAGATGTGGCCCAAAAGAGGCATCCTCCCTCCTAAGAGAAAGAGGGAGGTGTATAGATATAGATTTTTGCTCCTCAAGAGATTTTACATGACTTGTACAGGTATTCGTCTTTTTGATATACCAAGTTACTTCCCTTTTGGGACGGTATCTGCCGTAAACACATTATGACATAATAAAATTTCTATAGAAACGTCCTATTTAAGGCATGCTTTCCCTTAATTTTATGCTAGTCCCATTGAATTTGATGATGTCACAATCACTTTACGTCAGATACTCTCCAAAATTGGAAGCGAACGAAAAGACCAAATTACTACGTCACCTTGCTTACGTGTCTTAACTCCTCTAAATCCTTTTTACTGTATGTGTGAGTTTGCTTAAGTTATGTTACATGTATTGTTTTACAGGAATGGTATGGAAAAATTACTGAGGAATATTGATACAAACATAGACCCATCAACACTCGTACCTCAGGCAAAGTAAGTCTTCTAAGTGTATAATATTAATATGAGTGTACTTGTGAATCCCGTGTCAGAAATATCCATTTTACTGCTCGGCTGACATCTCGCGGTAAATCTCACTTTCTGACAGGGGATAACCCTGACATATTTATGAGCTCGTTGATTTTGTAAGTTAAATTTTTGTCCGTTTATGAGCTCTCACTGTTTACATCATCTTGTGGTACAACACTGAAGTGGTATGGTGTCCTTGAGATAGAATTCTGGTTTTAATCACAATATGTTCCATTTTCTTATATCAATTTGAAATAATGTCAAACATTTTAATGATTTTTTTCAAGGTTATTGAAATGCTGGAATTTAATTCAAAAACATGTTTTTTTTTTTTATTTCAGGTGTCCGTTAGGAGAAGACATTAGAGACTTTGTTGTGAAAAGTAATATCAATCTGAAGAAAATCAAGTTTCAGATCTTATGATTTTTTTTTCTATTTGCTGATTTTATATTGTTCCTTTTTGTATAGAAATAATAAAACCTGATCATATTTATCCTCTATGTTATCAATTGTAAAACAATTAATTCACAGTTAATTTGCAGTTAAAGTTTACACGACAATTGTGCAATATCCATGGCAACCATTCTGTTCAACCAATCACTCCTCTTGACTTCACTTACATACATGTAGATTTGAAATACCAAAAGTAGAGTTTCAATGTAAGGAACATATGTAGTGTGTAATACCAAATACATGTACTTTCTCCTGCTTTTTTTCAATGAGAAACATAGAAAGCAGTTGACATTTTTACATAGAACCTTTTGTTTAAATTATGATCATTTTTGTCTTTTCTTACCGACTTTTTGCCCCACAGCACAATCAAACGAATTCATACCACATTGTAGCATAAATGCGCTTCTTAGCAAATTCTTTGTATAAAAAGACAAAAGTGAGTCAACAAGATGCAAAATTATTGTCACATACAGAACTATTGAAATAATTATATACTAGTCTACAGTTAGTTTTGCTGAAGAAAATTTGAGTGTCGTTTATCTTGCTCTTAATGTTGGACACTAGCTTTCTGACAAGGTCACACAAAGAAACTTACTTATTTCTTCTATAGGACTTTAGTTGTGTCATTATGCCTTTACCTGCAGGTCGGGTATCGTCCCAAATGAGAAGTTACTCTGTATATCGCAAAGAAAATACATGTCTAATGTGTGTAAGAAACTATCTGACTTGGCACAACTTTACAAATAATCGGAGAAACAAACTGGATAGCAAGCTTCAAAGGAGCTGTTAAGATAAGGCGTAAAATCAGCCCTGAAAAGTGGAATTTTGAAAATTGAAATTTCAAGAACTTTTTTATGTAAAATGTATACCTATACTGCATACCATCAGAATATGAAGTAAATTTTTATCTGTTTAGCATATTATTGCTAATTTTGGGGCCAAAACTTCTCTTTTTCTCATAGAAATCAATAGAAAACGGAAAAGTTTTTTTGAACATTGTTCCCCCCGGATATACAGAAAGCCACTTTTACTGGAGATGTACATCAATGATACATTTTTTTTGGCAAAGTGGGGTTCTGTATCTCCGGGGGGAACACAACCTCACAGACGAAAAACCAAAAATGGAAAGGGGGGTCCATTTTTTAAGAATCGACCTTTTCGACCATAAAATATAACACATTTGACTATTTTTCCTCTTAAATCCATCAAAAAATGTAACCTAAATATGACTGAATGAAATATACAAGAATTAGGAATGAAATAAGCAAGAATGGTGTTCATTTCTCCACCAATGTGTATTTCGCGCTAATAGGCTTACATTGTAGCCATTGAATTCAAAATGAGACCGTATTTTAAGTTCCCGATTGCATTATTTACCGATTAAAGGAGATGGAACGTTCGAAATCTATTGCTGATACACAGTGTAGACATATTTGATGTCTTTTAATTTATATTTATCCATTTTTGGTAAAATATTCTAAAATTTTTATGTTTTTTTGTCGATATTCCCGGTTTTTCAATCCGTGCACCCCTACCTCTTTCGACCTTAATTTTAGAATCTTAAGGTTTCGTTAACGAAATGTAAAACATGTAAAAGGTCTGCAAATACATTATATTTCAATAATGATTAATAATGTTTTCCTGTATACGATTCGCCATGAAGAAGAAATAAGTCACAAGATTTAGGGATAATTGGGGCCCTTATCTTAACAGGTCCTTCAAGCAAAATAATGTACCATTCTGATTGACAAAGAAAACAAATGATTTATTGTTGAATATATCACATTTTAATCTCTTTGAACATGATGAAACCACTTTCATTTCAAATATATCTTCTCAACACTCAACTAATTCAGTATCATGCAATATCAAAACATTTTCTGGTATAAATATATGCACATAAATAAAAGTTTCTTCAGATCTATAAAGATTTATGAAAAACTCATACATAATGCCCCCTGACTACTGCAACAAAGTCAAAACGGGAATAAAGTCAAAACTTGCCATAATCTTGAAATAGCTTTGTGTACACTGCAATCCATAAATTAGTATACACCATTTCTGTTTATGTTGGCGTTAGGAAATGCACATTTTTTAATCCATTGCTGTATAAATCTAAAGATGAGCCTTATAGAATTCATTAGTAACAAACTTGACCCAAATATTTGCATTTTTTGAATTTTTATTCTTTTTATATAAAAATGACAATTTTTGAGAAAAAATTGTGCAGCTGAAAAAAGTTTCTATTAACATTTTTTGTTATCACAATTAATAATTTTGAATTATGAGAAGCCAATTATTATGAATCTATCAAGTTCAGAATGGAAAATTAGGATTGAAGTAAGAGATTCATTGTTCTAAAGCTTTGTGAATTTCATGAAATATGAGCACTTCTTTCACCTCTACATCAAACTTTGAGACTTTTATATTTTTCACATTAAGTTGGAACTTGATAAGTATGTTGTAAAAATTTTTATATTGGGATGCCATTTATACTCATTAAAAATTTAGACGTAAAATTTTCTTACCTAGATCCTAAGATACTTTGGGGAGGAAGGGGGGGGGGGGTTTGAGGTCTAGCAATGATCAATGTAGAATGTAAAGGTCAAAACTTGTGTTTTATGAATTTTATAGCCTATACTTTCTTGAAAAGGAGGGGGGACCACTGATTGCATGCAAGGAAAACAGTATATAATTAGCAAAGTTTTGACTAGATGCAATGATCTCTTTTACAACGAGGAAGTATCTTTAAAACAGTCTAAAACTTTTGTAATATGATTTAAAGAACACTTTCACGAATTAAACATGCATGTGATAAATCAAATCTTAAACTTAAGGTATTCCATCCCTAATGCATTTTAAATAATAAATAGCAGTGATAAGAATCTCGTTCTCTTCAAAAAGAATGCTACACATACTTTTCTAGATAAAATTAAGGATTACACAGCCAATTGTGCCTCACATGAAATTCATATGAAATGAGCATCATGTAAATTTCACATGAAATTTCATGTAAAATTCATATAAATTTCACATAAGATTTATGTGAAAAATATTTCACACGAATTTCACATAAATTTCCTTCACATGAATTTCACACGAGTTTTTCTAAGTGACCTTCACAGGCAGCTGAATGCACATAACATCCATGTAAAAATCTTCGCATGAATTTCATGTGAAAAATTTCATGTTCGTGCTCGTTTCACATAAATTTCATGTGAATTTCATATGAGGCACAATTGGCTGTGTACACTTCTCATACTCCGTCATCCCGATGATCCCCAATTATGTAATCATCGGCATTTGTCAGGAAATTATGAAAATGTGCATAAATTTTGACCGGAAGTACTCTATTAGGGTGCGGGATCCTTAAATGAACAGTATCTTACTTACATATGTAATCGCTTAAAAATATACGCAGATCTCAAAATTGGAATGATGGAAGTACATATCCTATGAAACATAACAATGTACTAAAATACATGAACAATAAATGTAACATTTTAATCTACATGTAGATATTATAATCCCTCATTCTGTGGTACAGATAAGGTCAACATGAGACATGATGCATTAAAAAAAAACATAACAAGTCCAGGCAATTCCGTCTTTTCGATTTTACAGTCCTACGTTTGATTTGTGCAAGTATCTGACGCAAAATCATTGCGATGTCATTAAATTCCTTTGAAAACGTCATATGTAACCCTGTTTCCCTGAATTTCATGCTGGTTTCCATAGTATTTGATGATGTGAAAATGCGTTGACGTCAGATACCTGCACAAATGGGAAGTAACTCTCCATTTCGAAAAGACGGAATTTAATCTCTGGTGTAGGTAAATGTAAACGTTATGAATATGAGTTTGAAGATATCACAAACGATTAAAACAAATAAAAATAACCCACCTGAACAGGTGTGATAATAAGTTAGTAACTTCTACCCTAGGTAAATACACGTACGTGTACTACTGAAGAATATAAAGTCTGAATATAGATGTCAGTGACAATGTTCTATGGAACAGTATAAACGACCCCTTTACCAATGTTAAAAAATAATTATTTATACCACATGTTTAATCATTTAAGCTCAACGAGTCTACATATTCTATAAATTAGAAAATATATTGCTATGATATTGCAAATGCAGGCATGTAAATTCATGCTCAAGATTAAAATATTTTCGAAGCATTTGTAAAACTATGTATATTACATGTAACAAGATACACTGTACCATAAATTATACAGCTTAATATATGGATTAAAAATTCATTAGAATAACAAATACTGTGAAATCATTGTATTTCATGCAGGCTCAATTTTCGTGGTTTTCATGGATAGCCTCATCCACGAATTTCGTAATTTGTAATTTCGAAATTACGTCCCCACGAAATTACATCCTTAACGTATAATGGTACGCTGGAGTTATCTTTCTTGGAACGGGTTGCATCCACGAAATTACGTCTCCACGAAAATACTGAATCTCATGAATCCACGAAAATTGGGCCCCACAAAAATAAATGATTTTACAGTAGTCTAAATTACTTTCCAAACCAAACCAAATCATTGATAAGCCTCATCTTGGCAAACCAAAATTCTAATATTTCCAGTGCTTGCATGTCTATTGCACTTTTACATTATGATGTCAAGACCAATAATTGCAGACAAATAATTAATATCCATTATTTGGAATTTAAGGTAGAGCATCCCTCAGGCCTCAGATGCTCATACTTCCTAAATAACAGCTTTTAAAATATTTCCATTTCCATATATTCATGTTTTCATGATTATACCAAGAACTTAGCTGTTTGAACTTTAACAATCGGACCCTATGGGAATAGTAAGAAAAATCCATTTTTAGAGGTGATAAAATGTATACTAACTATATAAGTTTCTTTTCCCAAAACCATATCAGTTTGATAATCGGAACAATATTCTGAAGAGAAAAAATAGGGTATCCTGGCAAAAAATTACCAGCAATTCTGACCTTAGGGATACTTTAATATATAAATTACCTTAACAAGAGGTAGTTTGAAAGTTACGATATATTCATGACATTGTAATGATCAGAAAAAATCTCAATATAGATAAAAGGGTATAAAATAGGGCATGTAAAAGTACATACAATATGAAGAGATTCAAAACCACGTCTAAAGGTGGATGGATAGGCTTTCATGTAATGAATAGATCAAATATTGTAAATTAACAAACAAACATTAACAAATTAAGGATAATAAAATAAAGATACATGTAAATATATGATATAGATTCTTCAATAAAAGCAAATCAATTTTACAAAATTTATTTTAATTTGAGAAGTGCATAGTTCAAATATTTGAATAGGTTTGATTTTGATAGACATAAGAGCCAAAAAAAAAAATAGACAAGAAGTTAAGTAGTTGCACATGTACTATATGCATACATGTGTAAAATATGACATCCAAGCAAAAAAAAAACAAACAAACAAACAAAACCAAGCTATGAAGAAACACCTAATAAATAAAGAATTAGAGCACTAATATATTTTTGTCTGATATTCAGGAAAGAGTAAATTCAATGCATGTACTTTTAACTGTGTTCCCCCAAACATTGATATCATATAAAATACATGTACAACAAAAATTTTTTTTTTTAATACAAAATTCATAAAATTTAAAGGTTCATTTCTTCTCTGGAGACATAAACTTCAATGTACATGTAAAATTTGCGATAGAAATAATTATTATGATTGGTTACCTAAAGTAACAGGTACATGTAAATTAAAATATTAGTATATAAAATTGATAAAGCAATCATCAATTACTCTCTTAAATGTCAATATTGCTGACGTGCATGTATATTACAGGAATACCTTCCTATATATATTTTCTATAAGAATTTAATCAAATGAGACCTTCATGTCAGATATTTTTAAAAAATTGGAAATAACTATCAAAGTGAAAAGACAGAATTACAATTAAGTTCAGGCTTAATTAATTCTATGTGATTTTAAAAGTTTCCTTCCAAAAGGAGTGATCATTCTAAGTTCTTCTATGCCAGCTGTCAATGTATAAATAGTACTCTTAGGTATCCTGCACCTGCTATCCTTGGACTGTAGCTCTAGACGATTTAGCTGCCCCAGCCTGTAAGCTCGTGGTGAGCTAGCTATCCACTGGAGTCGCTCTCCATGTATCTGAACGTAGGTTCCTGTGAGGAGGTGAGCTCAGTGCTGTCATTTTCAAACTGGGTGTACGTGTTAGCATCATTCAGTGGTTTCAAGCAAGAAGGACACTGAACAAAAAAGAGTAATGTATAAATAATTATTTTGAAAAGTTTTGATCTTCAATATATGCTTAGACTTCAATGTTCTTCATCTTACAATTCTAGCTATTTACTCCCTTTTAAGATATGAGACTCAAATACAAATTGAATGTTAAGTTATCCTATGTACAATAGGGCATAAGCTAATATATTTTCTGAAAGGTTATAATGCCTACTGCTAAGAAATCATAACTTTGGGGCCAGAAAAACAAAGGGGAATAACTGATGAAGCAATGAAATTTTCTATTTTCTCAATATATGTATAACATATGCAAAATAATACAGTTGTACAAGAGTATTTCCCCTTTGATTTTTAAGAAATGGGAGTCTTTTAATCTGTGCCCAGGGCATCATTACCTTTCAGAAAATATATAGTTTATAGTACCTTACCAAGCATAAAATTTACCATACTTTACAATAGAGATGATTGAAACGCTATGTAAAATGACACTATTGCACAACGGATACATTAAATTATTATTTCGCTTTATTCATTCAAACTATGAAGGATGCTTTTTTTCATGTATATCTGTCCAAATGAAATGTGTCATGCGATAAAAGATACAAAAACTTTTAAAAAAGAACCGTCACCTGTAGCATGTTCGACCTTAAATACATGTGAAGATGACCTTCAATGTGACCCTGACCCTAAATGCATGTGAAGATGACCTTCAATGTGACCTTGACCCTAAATACAAGTGACAATGACCTTCAATGTGACCTTGACCCTAAAAACATGTGACAATGACCTTCAACGTGACTTTGACCCTAAAAACATGTGACAATGACCTTCAATGTGACCTTGACCCTAAATACATGTGACAATGGCCTTCAATGTGACCTTGACCCTAAATATATGTGACAATGACCTTCAATGTGACTTTGACGCTGAATATACATGTGACAATGACCTTCAATGTGACTTTGACCATAAATACATGTGACAATGACCTTCAAGGTGACCTTGACCCTAAATACATGTGACAATGACCTTCAAAGTGACCTTATACTAAATATGACTGACAGACAGATGAGAAACAAATATTCCATAAAGTGCATGTTGCTTTAAACTTCATAAAGGGAACAAAAATTGGTGACAAAATAAGTCATCTAGTATGTGACTATGAAAAAATTAGGAGGTGATAAAACATAGTGTAATAAGGAAAATTGTGTAATACATATAAGTCTGCAGAAAAAGTCAGTATGATAGTGTTTTTAGAGTCGAATTGTGATAAATATCAAGTTTTTATCATGTATTGGATATACAAAAACTGTAATAGAGTTAAAAAGTGAAGATTGTAAATAACATAAAGTCTATGATGTGAAGGATCATCATTATGAAAAAAAAATTAAAAAAAAAAAACGAAATAAAGTTTTTCACTGAAATTAACACACCAGGCTGTCTTTGTCTGCAGACATTTATACTGAAATCTACATAAAGCTACTCTACTCTACGATATAATGCTAGCTAGGATACTATACATTCTACGTTTCTTCTGCTGTGTTTGATGTGTGTAATAAAGGTTCCCTCTCCCACGGATCCCGCCACCCGTCAACACACTGAAAAACACCCAAATATATGACTTTAATGTGGGCGAACAACCGTGCAGAAATAGTGAATGATTTTTTTAATATATCTTGACTAAGATGGTAATGATGGTGAAATCAATTTTTCACATTTGTTAAAGGACCATGCACTGATCAGCGCTAAATCTGAGACTGAACTGTTTTAAAAGTAAGAATAGCTTATTTGCCAGCAGTCAAGTCATATAGTCGGGTGACCAAGAGCCTAAAAAATAAGATTTAATTTCCATTCTTAGTGCAAGGCTAAACTGTATACCAAATGAAACTATAGAGTCTCAACTTTCAAAATTGAGATGTCGTCAAAATATTTTGGGGTGCCTTCATTGTTTATTTAGAGGTCAAAGGTCATAGGGGTCAAATTGCGTTTATCTTACTTTATGCCTCTTAGAGACTTTAAAAGTGTTTAATTCAATTGAAATAAGCAAGCAAAAACTTTTTTTTGGACAAAATCGCATGAAATCAAAGAATCTTAATTTTTTTAAAAATATTTGATGGCTTTTAGTGTATCAGTGACATCATAAAATCTATTTTAGACGCGTTCTATTTCTTTAATGAATTTTCATTAAAATTCCACAATTTTCTTGTATAAATATGTTACTAAGGTACATTTTGTACTTAAAACAAAACCCTGTGTACTCAAAATACATAAATGCACAAATCAATTACCGGTCTGTTGATAACCTATTTTGTCCATTTGCCACTGTATCTGTCATAGACATGTGTTAAACAGTGTCTTTAAAACTATAATTAGACATAAATATTGATTGCCAACGGAAAGAGTTTTCATATTTCATATTAATATTCCAGGATCCTTGAAACAATTAATATCAATACCTTTCTGAACACCGACTTAATTTTGTTGCCGTAGGCGGATAGAGTTTTTCAAAGGAGTTATTTTAAGACTTTTAGAATATTTCAAGAAAGGGGGGGGGGGGTCGATAGGGCTATTGTATTTTTTTTTTCAATTAACTTTTAGAAATTTTTCTTTTTGGATAATTTCTGGCGATAGGCGCAGAAAGCAGGAAATTTATAGTAATATTTTTTTTCTAAATGAGAAAAAAAATTAAATGAATGAGCAAGAAATTATTATTCAAACTTTACGTCGGAAACACAGGTTGGCTGTAGACATCCTGCAGTCTCTGAACACATGCTCAAAACTCAGTGGACATAGGCGGATCCATAATGTTTAATGGTTCGGGACGGGATTTAGAGGATTAAAAAAGCTAACGCATAATAGTGTATTTTTTTCTTTACATTTTTAACATATATATATATATATATATATATATATGCTGGCGAGCGAAGAATTTAGGAGTACATAGTGTCTAGAATTTATTCCCTCTCTAGGAGATGAAATAAATGAAATGAAAACCAGAGATTTATCTCGTATTTTTGCGAGCGAAAGGAGCCGGGAATATTGTTGAGAATACGTTAAATTGAGTTATTTCCTGTCATTACTTTGGTGGGTAATACCTTCCCATCATATCTGTTTCTCCCCTCCCGTTCCTTTACATATGGTCGATCTACTTATCTAAAATCTAAGATGTACCAAATCTAAGTGATATGTTGTTGAAAGGACCTAGGTGCGCTAACCCGTTATATCGGCCCTATAATTTCGATGAAGTATGCTTCTGATAAACGAACTATTAATTATCACTTTTTGAAATGTTGAATGTTTGAGAAAATACGGCTTCATAATTCTGATCCCTCCTAACGTCACGCGCGTGATGTATGACGTCATGTTCTGACGTCATGTACTCTGAATGCTGCAAAACAAAGGGAAATCATCGTATTTTACAGACAAATTTTCAAAATTCATCTATGATCCAGGCGTCGCCCACGATATTTTTTATGCAAATTTAAAGGCCGATTAGAAATCCATCGATTGGTACAAAAATTATCGTGGGCAAGACCTGGATCAATACTTAATTTCACTCTTTCGAAATTTCGCTCATTTGTTGATATCTTCAATGATTTCAACGTTTTTAGACGTTTTTAGCGACGTATTATTCAGTATAGGACTGTGAAATCAAAATAAGCTTTCCTGATATGGATTCACCACACATTCGACATTTTATAAACTAGAATATTATGGATAATTTATTTAATTTGTTTACACCAATCTATGCATTTTGATTGGATAATATGATCGTCAGAAAAATGGCGAAATACACTTCATACCCCAATGAACACGATAAAATACCGGAAGAGCCGGAACTACTTCCATCAAAATCATTTAGTATGTTGCTAAGATCGGCTTTCGAATGATAATTTTGCAAAGAAAAAATAGTGTTATTAATAGTAGCCCTTAGATATAAGTACGCTATCAGAATAAGCCTGTTTCACGTAACTGCGTGCCTAGCGTTTTGTTGACGGCAAGTACCGACTTTCATGACGTCACAGTTAAAAACTGATTGTCTTTTACGTCATATTGCGGGAACTGTTCTTATTTTGCCGTCCAAAACAACTGGACCGCAGTTATGCGAAAAAGGCTTATTAATGAAAATTTTATGACAATTTCGATGATGTACCGGTATACGTGGTTTTTACAGCGTTGTTCGGTTGCTATGCTCCTGTTTTTGAAGTTTCTTAGACCATTTCCTGTCCTTAATTAAGGATTGTTTTTCAGCTTTTGCGCTTTATTGGTGTGTATTGGCAGTAGGGAATGGAAACAAAATATGTAAAGCACGAAGTGCTTTTCATGAATTTTGTTTCCATTCCCTACTGCCAATACACACCGATAAAGAGCAAAAGCTGAAAAACAATCCTTATATTTACATTTTACGTGTTAACTAAGTTATTTCTGCCAATTTTTCAGCCAGTTTCTTTACATTTGAAATATCATTGCGGAGGGAGAACGTCATTTGACGTAAGAGCAAACGAACGTTCGAAGTTTTTCGCTTGATTCGAAGTAGTACCTTCTGTACGGAAATGTTGTTGACAAATGAGAAACTGAATTTTGTCCTCTTGCTTTATTTTTAACATTTCAATTAAAACTGAAGAAAATTTAATCGTTAAAATTCGTGACTTTTGTCCAACATAATTCAGACATGGCGGAGAGTGAAACTGGAGAAATTTCACAGAACTGAAGGGAAAACTTTTGAAAACTCTTTTTAACACACTGTTAAACTGCTTAGACATATGAAATCAATCGGTATTATTGTATACAAACTTCTGTAAATACCCTATTTCATCTGGAAGTAATTAGAATAATGCAAAAATCGAGTACAGCCGTCGAAAACGCGAAAACTTTCAGTATTTTCATGACTTACCTCAACATCATGGCTAAAGATTAGCTGATACTCGAAGTATTTCTGATATTATGAATCCATAAGAAGCAAAGATAAATTCACTGTTGATAATGACACAAGTGAATCAAATCCTCATCCTAAATACTGAATATTTGATCCACTTATGCCTGAATATTCGCTCATCCAAAAACGGCATCTTTCTGCAGACAACAATGCAGTTCGTCCTTGAACTTCGTCTACTGACGCGTGATCGACTTACTACGTCACACTTCTTGGAAGTGTACATATGGGTGACCTAGATTTTGACACATTTAATCACTGGGGGTAGACGGCGTCGTTTGATAATGGATACATGTTTTGAATCTGTATTAAAGCAATAAATAACATGGGCATTTGATCAGAAATTAATCCGCGTAAGTTCTAAAGTCACGTGATAGGCTCTTGCGATTATCGAGAAATAAAGCAACAGTTGGTTTGGTACCTTTATAAAAGGGAAACGCAGTAGGAATGTAAATATAATTTCATGAAAGACAGACAAATCAGTAAATGACGAGACAAACAGAAACTTAAGCTATTTTCTTCAAAATTACATTCCCGTCGTAACAGGAGCAA
Source organism: Pinctada imbricata (assembly GCA_033119305.1). Taxonomy (NCBI): domain Eukaryota; kingdom Metazoa; phylum Mollusca; class Bivalvia; order Pterioida; family Pteriidae; genus Pinctada; species Pinctada imbricata. The sequence continues at coordinate 39,087,360 of VSWD01000001.1, forward strand.
GTACCTGCGTTTGAAATTTTCCAATGACTGACGACTGTCAACGACAACGTGCAAACAGTAGGGCGGCCAAGTCAGATTTGCGCGTGACGGCAACCGTTGCTAAGAACGGCGCATTAATATCGAACGAAGTTCGCATCGCCGTTACTAAGCATTTTTTCGAAACACATTCACAGCAGAAAAATACTAATAACAGCGATGCAAATTGATGGCATCGGATTTTAAAAGATTAAACAAACTCTTTAAGATTTTATGTCTCTAAATATACCCAAAATGTGATGTTTTATTCTGTAAATTTGTCGAAAATCAGCTGACAAAATGACAGCAGTACTCTAAACGTTCGACTCCCATGCCCCCTTCCTCCCAAACAGGGGGATCGTTTTCAAAAATATTAAAAAGTGGTTCTGTAATTTTTTGATATGTTGTGGAGAATATATCCAAGTGTTCAATTCTCAAATTTTATGAAAATCGGTGAGGGACCATTTTTTTGTACCTCATTTATGTACCTCGACATGCTGCACAGTTTCGACAATTTCGGAGAAATCGTCAATCGACCGAACGCTTCGACATCAGAAATTCACAAAGCAGAATATAAATTCGAATTTACCATTCTAGAAGGAAGGTTGTTTTGACCTTTTGATGAGCAAACATTTAAATTGTAAAAAATATCACCAGAATTCAACAGACCGAAGATTTTTCCAGCGACCTTCCTAATTTCCTCTGATCAAGTACAAACCTGCCACGCACAAGGGAAAAATGACATTTTCTTGGATATGCCAGACAATACATCCACAATTTGAAATATACTCATTGTATCCGAGAAAAATACATATGAAAATTCCAATTTTGTTCTGTTTAATGCGCAGGAGCTTTCAATAATTGGAAAACAAAAGATACAAATATGTGATTTTTTTTGCAAGGAAGCCTATATTTACTTTTTTACTCCAGATAGTCACTACGAAAGAAATAACTATCATAATTTGATGTGCCTATGATCCATGACAGTTGAATTTAAATTCCTATATCATGAAGAAGAAATTTAATTGACCAATTCATCCTCTGCAAGAATTCACAAAAAATATTTATTTCATTATCTCACTATATCTGCCATTGTCCAATAATAAGATTCACAGTCATTAATCATGTTAATTGTTTTCTGAAATTTTGACAGGTCTTGAACTCTTCCATCTTCTGTGAATAATCCATTTGTATGGTATTTTTGCACACTCACAATTCACAAAGAAGAATATGATGGCAATATGCACAATCTTCAAACCAATTCGATGTAGAATATGATATCAATATAGTCTATAGTACACAATTTCCAATCAATTGTGGCAGAGCGCACTTATTTTTCATAAATACATCTTCTAAATTACCTGTTTATTCTTTATTTAACTCGTAAATGCCATTATTTATCCTTTCTTTCATGTCATTTTACTATTTTGTCTTCTGCTCATAGATACTTTTCATAACTTCCGCTTTACCGTTATCATTTTACATTGAGCATTTTGATTGGTTAATACTTTTACTGCTCAGCCAATGAAAAGACACCTTTGTAACAGGTTTCGGTATCGTTATCATGTGATAAGTCAGTATATAAAGAGCTGCAGAGTGAATTGTAGTCATATTTCTGCTGGCGTATCTAGCAATGTAGGTTTCTCTATGAATAGCCACTGTGGTTGGCTAGTATTCATTTTGGCTTAAATAGAAATAGTGTTGTTTCTGGTATTTAGTTCTTGTGAGAACTTAGTTTATTTTGGATTATTTTATAGTTTATACTTAGTCTATTTAGAAACCGTTTCTTAGTTAGTTAGCACTATATTTGATTTTGGATTTGTTTTATTCGGCTATAGAAAACTTGTTATTTTAATACGTTACAAATAGTACATTTCGTTTACGAATAATAAATAATATTGAAAGTCAATTCAATTCGTTTGATTTATTTCTATACCTTGCCACACGAGCACGATTACATTGGCGTCGCCGGTAGGATGGGTGTCATTTATTCATCCATCCAGTGATTCGAACTTTCGGAAATATTTCAAACGAATTGAGAACTTTGCCAAATTTTAGTTAAAAACAAAATTTGTAGAAATTTAGAAAAAAAGAGAAAGAAAAGAAATAAAATTCAGTCATGTGCGATCCCCGAGAGGACGATATTTTCGGGAGAAGTTTTCGAGGAAATTTAAACCTCATTAGTGACAGAGATAGTGATGATGGGTCGGATATTTCAGAACGACATGTAATTAGGTCACAGTCCACGCCCAGACCTATTTGGTCTTTTGATGATCGCGATGTTGACAGTTCTTCATATAGAACTACATTCAACCGGTCAAGACGCGACGCATTTTTTTATATTGATAGACAAAGGGATAGGATTTTAGATCCGAGATCAGATTATGATGATAGAGACAATAGGTCAAGGTCATATGCAACACGTAGAGATAGAAGTCGAGATAGGATTATTGATGTCGACGATGATTTGTTAGGACTAACTTCCGATTTCGGTAGATTAGGACGAGGGATGCGTAATAGTCGCACGGATTTTTTGTTAGAAAACAGAAATTTAGATAGAGATGTCAGACGAACTGATAGTGTTCGCACCCGAGATCCGCCTCTTGATCTCACGCGAAATTATGATGAACGATATGATATAGGAGATAACTTAACACGGGATCCTTATTCACAGGGTGATAATTATGATTGGTACAATGTACATAGTCAACGTATGCCCCCGATGACTAGTCATAGATCGCGACCGACAAGTATACCAGATAGAAATACGTTATCTAGAGCGAAGCGAGCAGAGAAATCTCCGAGATTTGATGGTAAAGGCGACTTAACCGATTTTCTTGTACAATTCGAACAAGTAGCGGCTTGGAATGAATGGACAGATACAGAGAGGGCTACGCAAATTTTGATATGTCTCGATGGGACCGCTAAGCAAATTTTAAGCGAGTTAACTGCCGATAAAATTGGTAACTATCAGGCCATACGAGATTTTCTCATAAACAGGTTTAGTCCGAAAGAACGAGAAACTGCGTATAGATGCGAATTTAAATCCAGAAAAAGACAAAAAGGCGAGTCAGTTCAAGATTAAGGATATAATCTCCAACGATTAGCGTTAAAAGGCTATCTGAACATACCATATTCTGCACTTGAAACGCATGTCGTAGACCAATTCATACAAGGAATTGGCGGATCCGGAATTAAAACACACGTGCAATTCCGCCACCCGGAAACGTTGGACAAAGCTATCGCGCTCGCAATCGAATACGAATTATTCATTCGTTCACAAGATATCGCTCGTAAACCGATTGACGAGGACGCTGATTTAATCGGCGCAGTCAAAACATCGGAAATAGAAAAGCTAAAATCTGAATTAACACAAATGAAAGAAATGTATCATAGGGATATCGCGACAATTAAAGATGCTCTCCTTAGTTTGAAAAATGAGAGAGAGGCACAAGGGCCAAAATTTCAGCGAAATCAATCACCCGTTAGAAATGTCCCGAAACGGAGCGACGGAAAAGAAGTAGTCTGTTTTTATTGTGGCAAAGCGGGCCATATTGAACCGAGGTGTTTGATAAAACAACAAGAAATCGAAAAAGCTAAGCTCGAAAAAAATGCTAAACTGAATCAGGGAAACTAGGTTCGACTGGTTTTGTGGCCGAAAAGCCAGTCGTTATGGAGATAAATAAAACAGATAGGCCAAAAACTGAGAATGTACAGAAAAAAGTTACGTTTGCAGACGAAAATGCGAAAAACAAACAATTAGTAGGCAACGTAAAAATTAGCGAAAAATCGGGAAAATGTATGTATGTTTCCGCGATGTTAGAGGGACAGCCATGTAAAATGCTTATTGATACTGGCTCCCCCGTGTCGATATTATCAGAGGATGTCGCACAGAAAATAGGTATCGATATTCAAAATCTTTCGAAAACTGAAGTAAAACTAAAAGGCGCTGAAGGCTCAGAGATAAGTACGAAAGGAGTATTAGAATGCAGCTTAGGTTTAGGCTCAAGGTCATTTGCGGTAGCAATGATAGTGGCTGGTTTAGCTAGCTATGACGGAATTCTAGGCATTGATTTCCTAGACGCGCATGACGCAAAGCTAAACGTCAAGAAAAGAAAACTGAAAATCGCGTCCGAGACATTATACATAGAAAGCGAGGTAACTCCTACTTGTGCGAAAGTTGCAGTCGTAAATGACATTGTTATTCCTCCTGAATCCGAAATGTATATTGAAGGGCGATTAACTGACAAATTATCAGAGAGAGTATGTTTGGTAGAGCCAGGAAAAATGCTAAATGGCAAACAACTATTGTTAGCAAGGTCTTTAATAGACACAAGTTCAGAGAAATTTGTTCTCTCAGTTATCAATGCGAGTAGAAATGAAATCAAGTTACGCGAAAATACCGTAATAGGATACGCGTACGCGGTTAATGAAGTATGCTCTGAAGAAGCAACTGAACCTCAACTTAAAACCGATATTTTACCAGACCATTTGAAACCGCTGTTTGATCATAAGTCCGATTTCTTAATGGGGTTGGTGAGAAAGAAAGAGAACGCAAATATCTGTCTCGCGAAAAAGACAGACGGAAACTGGAAGCTTTGTATCGATCGACGTAACTTAAACAAAGCTAGGCGAAAGTTTGGTGCTGCTCCTTCCAGACAAAAGAAGGCTTATGTTAGACTTAAACCTAGAAAGTTTGAAGAAAACACATGGGTCTGGAGGTGGTATCCTCCAACTTAAGGGTTGATCAAAACTTGGTAAAGGGTGGACAGCTCCCATTTCCTGAACATTTTTGATAACTTTAGATAAATTTTTGACATTCTTTTGAAAACATTTTGGTCAAAAACTTTTAAAATACTGGTACCTCTATTTATGAACTTAGAACTTTACTTATGTCTTAGTATTTTTGCCATGTTTACAGATACATGTATTTTTGTGTGATGATTTGTTATTTGACTTTACTTTACATGTTTTTGTTTTTCATTACAACTTTGAAATTTTATTTAATGCATTAATACTTACTTTTTACATGTATGTTGCTATTGAACTTCAGAATTTCAGGGACTCTGGACTCCACATCAACTCTATTATGTGCTGATGAACATTGACATTCATCAAGATCTTTTGATCTTGATTTTAATCGCGTTTCGCGCCAGATGTGAAATAGTGAATAGACTGTGCATAGACACTCATTTTCGCGCCTGGAAAACATTCTCAACGACAACGCCTAGGAATAATTATAAATTTATTCATTGTTGTATAACATTGATGATGATTGTTATATACATTGATTATATTACATACATTTGTGAATATTAATCATGTTAATTATGATTTGATATATGAATATTTACAAATGTTATGACTTTATATTATATATAATTATCTATGCATTTTGTTGTACCTTTTACACATGTTGACATGTTTTTTTTATTTGTCCAATGAAATACATTGTTTACTTTTGTTATTATTGATGTTACAGTGCTATACTTTTATACAAATGATATTTTAGTTTTGTTATAACAGTGCTATAAACAGTTCTATATTTTGTTGATTTTGTATCTCATTTTGTTTACATTCCACATGTATTTACATGATATATTACTAGAGTTTAGAATAGTTTAGATTAATTGAGTTAGTTTTATTAAGTTAGTTAAGATTAACTTAGTCAAAATTGTTAAACAGAATCTGTATTTATATTTTTCACTATTTTTGCATTTTTGAAATGTAAACATTTCTTTTTTCAAAGGGGGGAGGAATGTGGCAGAGCGCACTTATTTTTCATAAATACATCTTCTAAATTACCTGTTTATTCTTTATTTAACTCGTAAATGCCATTATTTATCCTTTCTTTCATGTCATTTTACTATTTTGTCTTCTGCTCGTAGATACTTTTCATAACTTCCGCTTTACCGTTATCATTTTACATTGAGCATTTTGATTGGTTAATACTTTTACTGCTCAGCCAATGAAAAGACACCTTTGTAACAGGTTTCGGTATCGTTATCATGTGATAAGTCAGTATATAAAGAGCTGCAGAGTGAATTGTAGTCATATTTCTGCTGGCGTATCTAGCAATGTAGGTTTCTCTATGAATAGCCACTGTGGTTGGCTAGTATTCATTTTGGCTTAAATAGAAATAGTGTTGTTTCTGGTATTTAGTTCTTGTGAGAACTTAGTTTATTTTGGATTATTTTATAGTTTATACTTAGTCTATTTAGAAACCGTTTCTTAGTTAGTTAGCACTATATTTGATTTTGGATTTGTTTTATTCGGCTATAGAAAACTTGTTATTTTAATACGTTACAAATAGTACATTTCGTTTACGAATAATAAATAATATTGAAAGTCAATTCAATTCGTTTGATTTATTTCTATACCTTGCCACACGAGCACGATTACACAATAATTCCTTTTAAATGCATGCCTTCCATATAAAAAGCCACTTGGTGATTTTCAGACAGCAAGATTTCTTCTAACAAGTTTGACCTGAAAAAGTAATTTTACATTTTCAATTAGTTTTAAGTCATTCATTTATTATTTACTCATTTATTTATTTGTTTATTTTGATACAATTTTCACTAATGCATAGTCATAAACAGAAAAAATTCAAAACGATTCATTAATTGTACTTAAATTGTATTAATCCTTTATAACTATTTGATTGTATATGTTATTCATTTAGCAATCATAAATTTATCACTGGAAAGAATAGTATTGATATTAAAATTCAACACTCAACCAATGGATTTCATGAAAAATTATTTTTAATGACTTGAACTACAAGATAATCAAATTATATAATGATATATTATCTATCTAGAAATTCATAGTTTAAATTACCCATGTTGCATTTTGCATTTTATATGTTTACGTTTATGTCATTGTGTGAATGGAAATGTGAGTAACCCCCCCCCCCCCCCCCCCCCCCATTCAATCTCTTTTCTCTTTTCACTTTATATTCTGAATAAAAAAAAATACATTTATAATATCATGTATACTTGTGAATGACAGTGTGTAATTCTTTAAAATTTAAAAAATATGGCTTTGGGCCCAATGGGGTGGGGTGGGGGTTGGGGGGGGGGGGGGGGTTAGGCTTGGTTGGTCAAAATAAAGGCACATAAATGAACTTAATAAACTGATCATTTCAGTGATTGAAAATTATTACATATCTTGGTAGTATTAGTAAAGTGTGTATATGTATGTGTGAGAGAAAGAACGAGAAAGAGAAAAAAAGATATTTGTTTACAAATTTGTTTATTTACCTTGAGCTTGAGGAAAAAGTCGATGTTTTCAATGGTTCCTAGATTAATTTCGTCATCGAGGCATCGGCCTAGTATCCATTTCACTATATAAACAAACTGCTGAACTGAAGAAAGTACATGTATGTGAAGTACACAAGTCGTACCATGTTTTTGCGTCATCAAGTTTTCATCACACCGACACTGGCACTGTACTGAGCTGACATCGGCCTTCGTGACGTCGGGTTGGACAAAAACAGCTTGAAACCTTCATTAATCTCTTCTTAATTGCAATTCCAAGGTTAGAAATGGGTTCACGAGATAAAAATCATCCAACAGTTATACTTTTTCATACACAAAATACTTTAAACTCCGAATAAAGTCATTCTTTCATGTTTACAGTGTGACACACGTTCAATGTGTATTGGGTGCAAAATCGTGATTCTGCGCATGCCGAAACGAAGCTAACACCAGCTGATTTCAAACGGGAATTATTTCAATATATTTTCCACTTTTTGGGGCATTTTTTCCCGGGAAAATTTAGCCAACTTCAATCATCGATTTAGTAATTAAAATGTCAGGTTTGTCTAAAATAAACTAATTGAGGGTAAAATATAAAGCTAAAAGCAAAAGTTTGACGATATTTTATTTGCTGAAATAAAAAATTGTGCTGTCTAGAGCTTTCGGAAAAGGACCAAAATTCGGAGGCGTCCATATTTTCTCCGACGAGAAAGAGTGCGTCATGCATTCGCGGACTCACATTTTCCTTTTTACGCCGCACGTGCAAATCCGGCTTGGCCGCCCTACTGAAAAGCTTTGATTGAGAACTTCAAAATGACCGAAGATCACTGTTTCAAATGATTTCTATGAGGTACAATCGTTCTGAACCTATGAAGTATTGAAACTAGAAACTAGAAACTTTTCTAATGATATATTTTCGGCGAGATAGAGATAGAGAATTTAGGAGAAAATATTGACAGCGAATAGAAAATTAAGAGATCAAAAGACGGCGACCTACCTCGGCCTCGATCAGGATACAGTATCGTCATGAATTTTCACAATTAACTTTTCACTTATGAAATAACTAAATCCTAGGAAGGTATTCTGATACCAATAGATCATAATCATGCCGTTTTCTGCATGTATTAGATCTATAAGTACAGAGAATCTGTCTGTATAAACTCCCAGCTCCTGCGTATACAATCCAAACACATAACTGCCATGTCGGCGACCTTGAACTTGAACTGCAGAACGCGTCATCAAAATGTTACGTCATATCATCGGATGATGTAATGGATTGGTAAAATGGGGCTCCAGATGGGTAACGAATATTTTTGACACATTTGCTGCCTAGCAACGTATACATTATTTCTATTTCGTCTGGGAACTAGATCGCCTACGGGCCCTACAGAGATGATATTTTCATACGCAATGTATTAAATTACTAATTTCTTGGGTATATTTGTGAAATTTGGGATAAATTTGGGTTTGGAAATTATAAGAATTGACTGTTCAATTTTGACAGTTTTTTGGAGTATGAAGTTTGGTTTGTCGCATCACAAATTTTGCGTAAAACCGCTTCGCTACGCTACGCGGTTTTACACAATTTGTGATGCGACAAACCAAACTTCATACTCCAATATTTACATATTGCTATTCATTTGTATAGAATTTTCACTGTAATTATAGGAATATAACCGCGGTGGTGTGGTTTGAACTATGACGTCATAGTAACTTGGCTTGATTTGATTTTTGACGGTATGTAGTAACAGAGCCTTAGCAACGGAGTTTAATTCGTATTTTAACGTCATTTTAGAGTGAAAAACTGGAATGTAAATATATATAATAACTGTCTTTTGGAATGTGATTATACTGTGATAACCTACAATGGATCCAGGAATTATGTTTCTCATAATGCGCTAACGCGCATTATGGAACATAATTGCTGGATCCATTGTAGGTTATCACAGTATAATCACATTCCAAAAGACAGTTATTCTATAAATATTCTTATATGAACAACTTTGAAAATTGGGCCGATATGGCAGGTAACCGCACCTACTTCTTTCACACTTATTTCTTACGTAATTCGGGCATCATATGTTGATTCATATTGGCACATTAAAACACAAAATAAAAATACATGGGGGCACAAAATGTTGATTTTTCATGTAAAAATAACATTTATTTGGAAAATTACTTTAAATTCACCGAAGCCCGTTTGCTTAATTGAAAATAACAATTATTTATTGCGTTGTTTTGCAATAATTTTGCAATAATTTTACGCTATTTCGCAGTAGTTTTGCGCTATTTTGCAACTGTATTTAGTCAAATCGAAATGATATTGTGTAATATCACAAACGTGTTGCTTTATTTCGCAAAAGTATTACTTTATATCGCAAAAGAATCGCGTTATATTGCAATGGTATTGCGTTATACTGCAATGATATTGCATAACGCAATAGTCCTATTTCCAGAAAATAACTATGACCGTTTTATACCTTGATTTTATATGCACAAACCCCAGACATCACATCATTTGGCAAATTTTTCCATTGTGACGTCATATCTGATCGCACCGTCTTGAAGCACCTTGATGTGTTGTCATGCCTTTTATTTTGACGTCATGATAAAAAAATCGCCAAATTTTGTGATGTCTGGTGTCTGTCCGCCTTATGAATCTATTGGAAAATCATCTATTTTATCGCAATAATATTGCATTATATTGCAATAAGATTGTGTTAGATCGCAATGATGTTGCGTTATAGCGCAATTTTATTGCCTAATTACGCAATTTTATCGCAATGAAATTGCATTTTATTGCAATAATTTTGCGATGCAATGCAACAATATTGAGTTTTAGCGAGATGGAAATGCGTAAGAGCGCAATTTAATTGCCTAATAACGCAATCTTATCGCAACAGAATTGTATTATATAGCAATAAAGTTGCAATAATAATGGGTATATAGCAAGGATATTGCGTCATATCGCAATAAAATTGCGTAATATAGTAATAATATTCCGTTATTTCACAATAGTATTGTGTTATATATAGCAATAATATTGCGTGATATCGCAAAAGTATATTATAGATTCGCAAAACATAGTGATCTTATGCAATACGTCTGAACAATTTCGAAATAGTATTGCGAAATAGCGCGCTATTCTTGCAATATTACGCAATATAACTGTAATAAACATTTAAGAAGTACTTATCAGTTATTCAGTCTCAAAGTCGAGAAGGCAAGGCAAAGTCATTAGAATTCCCATAGTAATGGTTGCAAACTTCGGAATGAATAACATTCCGAAGTGAGATCAGGTGCCCGGGGGGAGGGGGGGGGGGGGGGGGGGGGTCAGCGTCCTGATTGCATGTAACACTTGTCGCAACAGCTCCATGGAAACTTGTCAAATTCGGTAATTGCTCAATGTACATATTGATGTACATACATATCAGGTAAGTATTTCTTGTTTGTTGATGATGACAACCATTCATAAAACACATAATTATAATGCATATCTATTGCGACATAGCGATAAAATGCAATACCTCCGAGAAATAACGTAAAAGAATTGCGAAATAATGCATAATCTTAGCGAAATGACACATCATTATAGCAAAATGACGCAATATTATTAAGATAATAACGCAATTATATTGCAAAATAACGGAATATTATTGCAAAATAACGCAGTGCTTCCGAAAAAAATATGCAATATTATTGCGATATAAGGCAAATTGATACATTTTGCGTATAATATGAAATCATCTTTCCTCTTCCTAAAATATCTAAAGTCTTCAAACACCTCTTCAACCTTTGAAAAAAATCCTGGATCCGCCCAATGTATTTGTTTATTCTTTCAACTGCTAGAGGTTTATAGCGCCCTTTCAACTTGATTTGAATCAAATCTGATACGACATGTCGACAAAACGTAACAGACGTCAAGTCGACCGTGCATAAGTGAACGCATATAGTTATGCATCTATGTAGATTTTTTTTAACATACATGAACTTAAATTCTTCAAACAAATAAATATTTCACTCACTTCCAATGTAGCAATATGTATTTTCATTTCTTTTGGTAAATTGATACTGATCAATGCACTGTACTTACACAAAAAAAAAAAACGACAGAATGCAGTGCCTTACGTAAAAAATGACGTCAAATGACGTCGCAAACAATAAACCATACTCCACTTAATTAACATGAATGTATTTTGCTTTAGGCACGGTCCATTTGATATTCTGGGGGGGGGCTTGGGTTTTTTGTCAGAGCAAGATTATTTTTTTCGCCCCGGACCAGGGCAAAATTATTTTTTTCTCGCAAAGTTGGAGCAAGGAAATTTTTTTATATAACAATTGATGTGAATATTAAGAATGTTTGTGTTTTTCAATAGAAATTCTTTATTTTTACTTTTAAAAATACTCCAAACATTATTTTTATGTAAAACTTGTATTCACATCTAAACTGAGAGAGGTGAAAGATTTTTACAATATGCGATATATAATGTTTAGTTAACAAAATGTATAAAAGGCTATGTAACATGTAAAAGGGCCTGATGCAAGTTTTTACATGTAAAAATGAAAACTAGTGAAAAACTTATTTAAATTCTCCTTCCAAGCTTGTATATAAAATCAGACACTATGGTGATACATGTATCTATTATAGTAATGAATTATATTGATAATGTATATAAGCATTTTAATTGTTTCAGCAACATGCATTCTTTTGATATTTTCAAATATGAACTTGCCATTACAGAAGAAAACTATGGCGAGCGAAGCGAGCCAAAAATTTTTCATAGAAAGTAAAAACTGCGGCGAGCGAAGCGAGCTGAAAAAATTTCAGGAATTTTAAGCGAATTTTATGGTTATTCTTCAAATTCAGATTACTTGTAAGAGCAAGATTATTTTTTTCTGTCACACCATAAGCAAATTTATTTTTTTCATCAAAATTCAGAGCAAAATTATTTTTTTCGAAAAAAACCCAAGCCCCCCCCAGAATATCAAATGGACCGTGCCTTATCACGGCGTAAAGTCATCTAAGGTTAGGAAATTTAGTATTATGAAAGTAAAAATCAAAGATAAGCGTTCTGGCAAAATAAGCCAATTTTGCCGTTCATGGCTCTTGTCCTTTTCACAGATTTATGCATTGCCAATTTTTCACAAAAATCAAACTTTTTGAGACCAAATTGCAACTTTACCTAGGAGTAAGAATGTAAATTTTTCATTATTCGAAAGAGCATTCAAACTTTTTTAAATCGCGTCTTTCAATTTTTTTTCATTTTACGATGAATACAAATGATACATTCATTGCTTCCTATTTTCTGTGATATTTCCTTGAAAACCATATTTTTCACCCAAAAAGGCCTTTTATGCAACAAAATTAACCCTCATTTTTGCAATGGAAATTTCTTTGAAACATGTTTTTTGTCTGGAAAGCGATTATGCTGAACACAAGATAGGTTTCGAAGGATCAAGAGGTATGCACAAATTGACATCATACATGAAGACGTATTAACCACAAAAGAACGCATAACAAGCATACACTACTTATCTATATTGGTCCCTATTGCAGGTGGATTGAAAGGACCAATTAAGCGTTGTGTCATAACTGGAAGAAATATTTGTTGGTATATTGATAAAAAAAGGGGGGGGGCTAACGTACCATCGAAACAAATCAATATTAAAAAAAGAACATTAAAAATAGTATTCGAAATAAAAATTCAGAAGTAAAGTGCTGTCAAAAGATGCTTGTTAAAATTGTAGTATTGTTCAGAAATTGTCTTCGAGTGTGCATGAAAATTACTTTAAACGCATTCTAAATTACGAATCGGTAGGATGTTTCGATTCTGCAGGCGAAATTGTCTCATTTCAGCAAATTTGAAGAAAGACTTACATTAGCGTTCAAAATATGAGAATTTTCCACCATTTCTTATTACGTCATTTCAACGTCAAATTTGACGTAGTAGGCACCCGTAAAAGTTTTGACGACATGTCAAATCGTAAACCTTAGACCATAACCTTTCATTTGATACCAAATATAGCCTTGCACTAGGAGTGGACATTAAACTCCTAAAATAGAGCAGTTTTTTATGCTTGGTCACCGTACTAATATAACACAATACCAGACATTACAAAATTTGGCAATGATTCGAAGTCACAATAGAAAACATGACAAACCATTTACGTATGGTGAAAGTTTAATTTCTTAACCCAGACTCAAAAAAGAAACTACATATACCTTACTTAAGTTTAGAAAATTTAATGCTGTTTTTCACATCTAAACATTTTTACCCAAACACGTCCAAAATTATTAGGATTCCTCGTTTCATCATAGGCAATATCTATGTGAAGTTTTATCCATGCAGGTCACCAATTTCACACGTTTCTAAATTGCACTGAGAGAAACAGAAGGCAGACAAGATGAAACCATTTTACCCCTCCCCTCCCCCCTCCCCACCGTCCAATGGCAAGGGGCAATGTTAAAATTTTAAAATAATTGTTTTAAAGCAAAAGCAAGACAAAATCAATCCTCATTATTTTATTTCATGCATGCTGTATGAATTCCAAGAAATAGTTTTGATAGGAAAGCTACATAGCAAAACCCAAAATAGCTTTATATCATATGATGATAATTATATGATATAGAAAGGCATAGTAATTTACACAGAAACATGTACAAATGTAGAAGAAGAAAATAAGAGTAGTGATTAAAAGCAAATTCTACAGCTTTTATCAAAAGTCTAAATCTTTAATCATATACTGACAGTGTATAATATGTACTTAGGGAGCAACCATTTTATTTTTATGGGGAGGGGGGGGGGGGGGGCAGGAAGACTTTTGCCAGCTGGAAAATTTTTTTTGGCCATTTTAAGAGCCGGAAAATTTTTTTCCCCGGCCCTTCGGGGCGGATTTTTTTTTTTGGTAATTTTCCAATGTTGAAAATTACCCTAAAGTTTAAATAATTCAGCATGATTTTTCGGCCATATTAAACATCAAACACACAATTAGTTCATCTCTTGCCAGCAGCTCACTTCATTCTAATTTCTTGAATGGCACATGGTGCCTATAATCTGTTTACTAAAATGATACTCAACGGAGACAGGCAATATGGTGCTAATGACTTTTGAATTTGATTTATTCACTCCAAATTGCGTAGAGTTTGTTCCATTTTTAATACTTTGTTTATGATACACAAAAAAGTGTTTACTGGGCAGTGGAACGGTCGGGAGAGAGGGGTGAGAGGCAATTTCATGATCCGGAAAAATTTTTTCGCCGGCCCTTCGGGCCGGAAAATTTTTTTCCCTAAAATTTCGATCCTGAAATTTTTTTTTGCAAAGTCTTCCTGCCCCCCCCCCATAAAAATCAAATGGTTGCTCCCTTATTTTAACAGTATACATCTTTCAGTAGAGTAAGCACTGTTCAGAGTACCCTAATAGACCGCCTGCCGAAATCCATAATGGCTGACAAAATGACGAAAAATGTCCGAGGTACGCAATTTTTGCGCACTTTTTCATTGTTACGTCACTATGGAATTGCATATTTCAATAGTGACGTCATAATGAAAAACAACGCCAAAAGATGTTGACTCAGACATTTTGTGCTTTCTAACAAGACCGGAAATGGTCTATTCAAACCTAAATAAATTATCTTATAGTGTCTTCCCATGATGATGTCATGCCTCCAAGTTAACCGCAATATCGGATTACAACTCTCGGGCATTATCCAATTCTACCATGTAAACATGGTAAAATGTTGACTGTAATAATTCTATAAATAAATTTTCGGAAAAGATTTCATATCTAACTTTCAGACTATTCTTTAAAATATCATATTGTTTGTAATTCTCATCAAGACATGAATGAATATGATTTTAAAAAATTAGAAAATTTGTTGAAGTAGAGCCATTTTAACATAGAAGAGATGGATAAAGTACGAGCTCTAGAGTTGTAATCCAAGGAGGGAGATAACTCTGGCAAATTTGGAAGAAATATGAACATACTATAGATTATGAAGGAAAAATGTCAGGTATGTGAATTCATGATTACACTAATAAAAATGTATGTACATAATGTAATTTGCCAGAATTTCCAGTTTCTGCTAAGATTTGATTGCGCTAAATTAAGTACATGTACACGTTTGGTACAACGCTGCATATTAAGCATGGAAAGGAATATGATAAGGAAGAAACTTACAAGTGCATTGTAATACAATATATATTTATGATATAATATACATGTATATTATTATTATAACTTTGAGTAACATGTCATACTTACAGGTAAACATCGTAGTACATTCCATCCCATCATACATAGACAAAACCATACCTAAAAATAGACACAGAACGTACTTGTATTTCTTATATTACATCTGAAATTTATGTACTCCTACGAAAACTTCTCTCTCATTAGAGACTAGAAGCTACATGTATTTAAAGAGGTTTATGTAGATCTAGACGATGAATGGATAAAGAAATCAAGCCCGGATCTAGATTGGGGGGGGGGGGCACTTTGATATATTTTCATACATCAAACACAATCAAGAGAGTGGTCAAGACATAACAAATCTTCTTTACTCTGATTTCAATTTTGGACTTTTTTATACAATACAATGGTAGATGGACAGACATATAATGACATGTTGACACTCATCAAGTATAATACAAATGTCATGCACAGGTCTACAGCCAAAGCTATAGCTAATAGGACAGCCCAGGTCTGTCTTGGACAGACAGACAAACAGACAGACATACAATGACACGTTGACACTCATCAAGTATAATACAACTGTCATGTACAGGTCTACAGCCAGAGCTTTAGCTAATAGGACAGCCCAGATCTGTCTTGGACGGACGGACAGACAGACACACAAACAGACATACATACAATGACAAGTTGATACTCAACAAGTATAATACAAATGTCATGCACAGGTCTACAGCCAAAGCTATAGCTAATAGGACAGCCCAGATCTGTCTTGGACGGACGGACAGACAGACACACAAACAGACATACATACAATGACAAGTTGATACTCAACAAGTATAATACAAATGTCATGTACAGGTCTACAGCCAAAGCTATAGCTAATAGGACAGCCCAGGTCTGTCTTGGATGGACGGACAGACAGACAAACAGACATACATACAATGACAAGTTGATACTCATCATCATACTTGTATTCAAGTATAATACAAATGTCATGTACAGGTCTAAAGCCAGAGCTATAGCTAATAACACAGCCCAGGTCACACAAACAGACATACATACAATGACAAGTTGCTACTCAACAAGTATAATACAAATGTCATGTACAGGAATACAGTGAGAGCTATTATTGATAGTATCACAGCCCAGGACTGACTGAGAGGTAAATCTTGTATATAAACTATAGACAGACAGACAGACAAACAGACAGACGTATATGTACAATGACAAGTTGATACTCACCAAGTATAATACAAATGTCATGTACAGGACTACAGCTAGAACTATTGCTAATAGGACTGCCCAGGACTGAGGTAAATCTTGTATATATACATTAACTATTAATAGTAGGACAGACAGACTGACCAACAGACAAAGACAAGTTGATACTCACCAAGTATAAAACAAATGTCATGTACAGGACGACAGCTAGAACTATAGCTAATAGGACAGCCCAGGACTGGGGTAAATCTTGTATATACACAGCTACAAAGTACAGATTGATGCTAATCACAACTACAGCTAGAACTCCTGTAAGAATCCTCATTATTCTGTAAAAAGTAAAAGGGAATATTTATTGTAAATAGAACACTGAATAGAAGCAGTCGTCATGGTACATGTGTGATTGTATTTTATAGCTTTTAAAATCAAGTAAGGAAAAGGGTCTAGTTGTGAATAGACTCAAGTTGTGGATAGACCAAACTATTTTAACGATTGTGAATTTGGATGTCAAAGGCAGAACATCCTTCCTCTCATTATTAAGGATTTGAATGTTCATGGAGTGATTTTTTTTTCTAAAAATTCACACGTAAAAGATTATCAATATTAATATCCTTTTGCCATAAAAGTTTTATTTTAGTTAGTGCATGCGGCCACATCCAATTTCTCCACCAAAGATACATTTTCCTGCAATTTTTGCGGCAGCCAACTTTTATTTATAACATCAAAATGACATCACTTGATAACGTCATGATATATCCAATGGTTCTTTGTCAGATTATTTTTTCTTTTCATTAAAAGCAGGAAACATTTATGAATTTTTATGAATTATATCATGACAAGTTTTTCTTTTAAAGTTTGGTTCTTAGGAAAATTGTTGGGCCAATTTAGGGGTTTTGTGGCCCTACCCTTTTAAACCACATGTATATTGTGATCGAAGCTTTACTTATCATTTTTTTAAATAGTTTACTTATTCTAGTATCATGAAAATATACTTACACTCCGTTTGTAAAATCCCCCATAATTTTTTTAGAACTAGTGAAAGACAGAATAGGTATAAGGGCAAACGGTAACTGAAGACTCATCAAAACGTTCAAGAGATCATTCATCTGGGTCAGATCTTCGATGCCACTAAATATCGTGACTAGAATGGTAGGAACTATGGCTATAGAACGAGTTAGTAATACTCTCTGCCAACGCTTCCACTTGAGATTCAGAAAACCCTGGAAAGAAAAATAGACGTTACTATTTGGGCTCCGAAATATGAGTCCACACCTTGCTTTGTTTGTTGAGTTTACAATTACAAATGCTTCCTACCTACGTGTATTGGCGGGTCATAAAATTTTTAAATTATTGCTTAAAGGTGTTCTAAACATTTTTTTTTTTTTTTTTTACTTTTTTTCATACATGTACTTCCAGTGTTCATTGGTGTATTAATCTTATTCATATGTGAATTTCAAAGCAACAATTGGAAATTGCACATGAAAAACCACTGCAAAAATTTTCACAAATTAACATGTAAAGTATTACTAAAGATTTTAAAAAACCATTGATATGGACGGATATGACTGCTGTTTGTTCAAAAAGCTGCAGGTGATTCATTCTTTCAACAAGTCTTAGTCAACAGTTACAGAAAATTAATGATGATTTGTTAAAACGGAAATAATCAAACCTCACAACAGCTGAATATTGAAATCAACATAAACTCAAAATTAAAATGAAAACAGATTTGCTTCTAGAAAGCCAATAGAGAACATTACTGACCTCCATAACAAATTGTCCAGTATAAGTGCCGGTCATTGTCGAGCTCTGGCCGGCAGCTAGAATACCTACTGCCCATATATACATGGCGGCCAAACCAAACTGGCAGCCAAGGAACACACCCTATATACAAATAAATAAATTCAGAGAATTAACCAATTTCTGATCTAATTGTTTCTTTTTTTGGAAGGGAAAGGAAAATTTTCTATCTTCAATAATCTATCATTGCAAACAGTATAAACATGACGGTAACGTCAAAAAAAAAAATAAATTCATATAATCATGAACTCACCCCTCTATATATATCAACTTGCACCTCTGTAGTCTATAGAGGAAAGAATATAATAATATTGATATTAAAGTATGTTGTTATCAAATCAAAGATGGCTTATCTTCACCATGTTCACAGAATTACATGTAAATACATTTATATTAACATGATTTATGGACAAAGTGATCCATTTATGTTGCTCTTGCGTTGCAGGCGACATAAAATAATGTGACCAAAACATTCTTTGCTCTCTAGCATAGAGCCTCTAAACTGTGCTGTCAATAATATGGAAGTATCTACGTGTATATGAATTCACAGGAAACTTACGTTAAATATTTGGCTGTGTATATTGCCACTGTCCAAACATGTCTGAAACTAGAAATAATAGTGTAAGTAAACTACATGTATGTGTACATACATTAATATATATGAAGTATGATAGCTCAGAAATTAGTAAGCAGGGCATATAAACTGCGTATGAATATATACATGTTAATTTACCTTTTCAGGGATAATTTTGGGACGCGATTTTGCGAGATTCTCGCATCTTTTTTTAAAAAATCGCATTGATTTTACTTGGATGCGAGAATTCTCGCACACATCAACATCGAGTCTTCTTTTGTCCCAATGTTTTTCTATGCGCTTTTTGTCCGCGAGATCGAAAATAAAATGACAGTGTCGTGTCTGCAAAAACAAATTTACCCATTAACTGACCACTTTGAAATGACGTGAAAAATTTTACGGACGAAGTAACGCATTCACAAGTAGATCTACCTGTACGTAGATAAGATACGTAAGTGGACGTTGGAGATTTAAATAAGGCGCAGAAAAGGATAAAAGAACCATGTTGGAGAAAAATCAATATTGCATCATAATAGAAAAGAACCTCTCGGATGAGCAGATCCCTACGTTACAACGTAAATACTAGAGAGGCGCAGCGAGTTGCCATTTGTCAAACTGATGGGTTGGACTTCTTTCCCCTTTTACGGGAATTATTACTGAACGGTGTACGACATGCTTAGCGTACATGGGGCAGACGAATACCCATGGCGGTGTAGAGAACACCGCGCTAATTACTTTATATGTCCATCAATATACATGTACCTGTCACCTGTATAATTAGCATTTTCTGATTTGATTTGAAAATTTATTAGCTGGTCGCTACAACCAGCGTAATGCGTAACGTAATACACAACTGGGGATTTTGCATTATCTGGAGGATTTACGTTTTCGTCGAGAGGATTATTTTCCTTGTTTCGTCGGGAGATTTCGTCCTGTTCACATGTTCACATGTATGTGCATCAGTAATACCTTATATGTCATTATATTATATCTATATAGATAAAAGAATAGAATATTCATGACGTGTTCGTGGCGTCTTATTTTCACAAATCAAACTCCTAAATGCTGCAGAAAATGACCCTTGATGCAAAGTAAATAAAACAGGGTATACAGTGTACTTTAAGAATTGTACATACTATAATTAGAACATATTTTAGATATTCTCTCATTGCTTTTCAAATTCTCTCATTCAATTAAAACGAGTGAGAGAATTCTCTCATGCATAGCAGCAGCCAGAATAATCCCTGCCTTTTGTGCATGTGAAAATTTATGGGCTATGAAAATGGAATTAAAATTTTGCAAAATTCTCCTCCTATCTCAGATTATCTCAGAACATTTAATAATCATTTGAACATTCTGCAAGTGTAAAGTACTTCAAGCAATGAGTCATTGAAAATAACACATATACATGTACATGTAACACTTACTGCCTAAGACTTCATATTGAATAAAACTTACGATATCTGTTGCGTTTCTCCCATAAAATCCCTCAGCAAAGACAGCGGTGACAAACAGATTGATGATAAACGATACGAATAAAGCTATGGCTGCCTCGATGAAGAAATACTTGTTGGCTTCGCTCACTTCCTCCTTCTTCGTTCTGTCTACTTCCCTCGACTGAAATAGTTAAATCAAGCATGGCAAATAAGATATCTTACTTTCTCCAATCTATTTAATTGTTGGTATATATAAAACATAAATATAAGGCACCTTGACTAAGGCAGAAAATATGTTTTTACATACATTATTAAATATATGGGATGAGAAAATATTCTAGCACAATACATGTACAGGTACGCGTAGGTCATCTCCTTTAGGACAATGACACTTTCTTGATCCTATCTGTGATTCAGTTTGTTTTTCTTTTTACATTTAACTTATCGTGAAATCAGAACATGTAATGCATTGTCGGATGACACTCAGTAGCACTGCGTTTACTTCCCGTGGGTCTCAATGTCTGAATATTTGCTGGAATGCAACACAAAAATCTATCGCCAGTACTCTTCAGGATATAAGCCACCAATTTTAACTAGAATGTCTATTTCTCTTAACTTCCGTGAGCAAAATAACGATTTATATTATGTTTATTATGTACCTTGACTAGAGCAGAATGTAGGTATATATTATGAGGCATGATGATGGCCCCTATTATACCCACAGCTTGTAGCACCTGTTTGGAACCACACCCTTCACAGTACGGTATAAATAGTCCCTTCAGTACTGACACCTGATCTGGCTTTACTACTATATACTGTAAAATAAGAACGATTACAATTTCTTAAAAGATATACACATGTGTATATATACATATATGTTACAAAGAACAAAATTCCTTAACCTAGCTCGCTCTTACTTTTTTCTTCAGGTTTTTTTCAATAAATAAAGTAGAGACTTAAATGGAGTAAATCTATTCAAATGCATTGAATAATTCATTTTTTAAAGTTTTCTCCATTTCACATGGTCAGGAATGAGGATAAAATTGAAATTATTTACAAAAATTCACAAATTTTACTAATTGACAATTATTTTCTGAATTTAAAGCTAAGAATAGTTATCAGAACATGCATACTTCCTAGTTTGTAGCAAAATTGAATGTTTAAACAACTTCTTTCAGAGTTTGATGTTAGAATAACATAGATATCAGATTTTTTGAAGTCAGCAGTCAAATATGAAATTCAAAATTATGCTTATCTGTATCTAATATTTTTTAATTTATTTTTCTTTGATTTCTCAAAAAGAATAAAAAAAAAACATGTGTTTGTGAAACACTTATGCCCCCGTCAGCATCTTTGTCAGTTAAAATTGTAAAATGATCAAACTCCAAGGTCAAGGTCACAAGAACAAACATTTTGGTATCCATGAAAAGGTCTTGTCACAAGGAATACACATGTGAAATATCAAAGCCCTATCACTTACCATTCAAAAGTTATGGCCAAGGTTAAAGTTTTTCAAAAGTAGGTCAAACTCAAAGGTCAAGGTCACAAGGTCAAACTTTTTGATATCCATGGAAAGGTCTTGTCACAAAGAAAACATATGTGAAATATCAAAGCCCTATTACTAATCATTCAAAAGTTATGGCCAAGGTTAATTTTTTTCAAAAGTAGGTGAAAATCCAAGGTCAAGGTCACAAGGTCAAACATTTTGGTATCCATGGAAAGGTCTTATCACAAGGAAAACACATATTAAATATCAAAGCCCTATCCCTTACCATTCAAAAGTTATGGCCAAGGTTAAAGTTTTTGCGGACAAACAGACATAGACGGACAGACAAACGGACAGGACAAAAACTATATGCCCCCGAATCTTTGATTACGAGGGCATAAGAAATGAGATAAGAATTCCACCTTACCTCATAACCAAAAGTAACAGCCATTATAGTAATCAAGAAACCGAAGAAGGCCTCGAGTTTGCGTAATCCATATTTATCCAAAAGTAGGAATGTAAAGGTATCAGCTATAGTAATAATTACTCCAGCATATAAAGGCACTCTGGAAAAAAGTTTGTGTACGTGATGTATGAAAATACAGTGAAACAATAGTTACATAGTTAAAAGTATATCAAAATCACTTTCATATACTAGTAACATTCGCCTTTTTTTAAAATCATGGCTCGTATCCGATTATTTTGTTACATAATCTTTCCAGTTCTTCATTCAAATTTTTTTCGAAGTTGGGGTACATGGAAATTGTCAATATTGAAATATATGTTCTATAGTACCAATTTTGTTGTACTAGACACATGTTTCGGATATTTTAATCCTCGTCAGTAGTACTTCATGCCAAACAGTTTAAATAAAGCCAAGTGAATTTTCCTTGCGCCATCTACAATACAGAGCTTTAATTTCCTCTTGCCAAAATGAGGAGCTCCAAATTTTGTGTAGGGTTTATTCAGAATCGTATTAAAGTGAAAAATAAGCTTCATTTCAATGCAACATAAAATAGACATGTATGAAGTACATGTAATTGAAGCCTTAAAATGCCTACTGTAACTCATCTTTTTTTAAAGGAGCATTGTGCATGATGTGCTTTTTGGTTCTCTAGATCTCACAAAAGAGAATTTAAGCTGGTTCAATATCTCCTTTAAAATCTTCATTTCCAAAATCTATACTCACTTCTGATTGGACAGAAGATAAATTGCAATGGCTGTTCCAATAACCTCCTGCATGTCAGAGCCTGAAATTTCATGAAAATTTTATCAATGTTTATCCATCATACAATTTTTCTATTCGCCCTTGTTATAAATTGTACATTTTCTGAATTCAAGAGTTATAGCATAAATTCAAATGCAGCATAGCTTTTAATTGTCCACTATACATGTAAGTCATGAAATAAATACTACTGTCCGCGTGGCTCACTTTGGAAACTGGATAAACGCAATTTTGACTATTTCATCATGCAGAACTTTGAATAAAATTGATATCATTCGGTAGATCTCGCTTAGTCGTAAATTTTGGTATAAGTTATATGATCGTCAGTGCACCCAATCAAAATTAAAAGACAAAACAAATTTTAGATGGGCAATTTCCCATGCTAATTTTTCCCGTGACGTCGTGACGCTCTCCATAGGCTCAATGTTAAACTCGGTGACATCAGGCTGAAATTTAACAATGAAACGCTCCATCTAAAATTTATATTGTCTGTATAATTTGATTGCGTAAACCCTCGACCATGTAAGATATACCAAAATTTACAACTAAGCGAGATCTATTCAATGGTATAGATTTTATCGTATTTTTTGCATGACAAAGTTATCAAAATTGCGTTTATCCAGTTTCCGAAGTGAGCCACGCGGACAGTAGATTCCTACAACATATACAATGCTACCCCATACAAGAGGATACTTCTGCATTCAGCATCTACCTTCTTCACGCATATTTATTAAATTTTCAGTTTGTAGTATCATAATAAATCACCCTTTCACAAACAAGATAAAACTTCAGACAAATTACATGTACAGTCAAACCTGTCTTAAAGTGACCCTCTTTTTCGCGACTTCCTGCTTTATGTGACCTTTTTCATTCCTCTGGAGCAATTTTCCTATCAAATTAAACTGTATATAGCAACAACCTGTCCAACCTGACAACAAACCGAATTCTGCACCTGTATATTACGACTTTTAATGTTGCAAAGGACCAAAACTACGTAATATTTTACAATATTTACATTACTAGTAGATTCCCCATGTTAAACGCCCATTAGGCAACTAGAATT
This sequence comes from Pinctada imbricata, assembly GCA_033119305.1. Lineage (NCBI taxonomy): Eukaryota > Metazoa > Mollusca > Bivalvia > Pterioida > Pteriidae > Pinctada > Pinctada imbricata. Next base: position 39,111,631 of record VSWD01000001.1, read on the forward strand.
ATATTCCGATAACTTGGGTTGCTCACGTGCAAGTTTTGCATGTAGGGAGAATTTACCAACGTTCAAATACATTTGACACTAAAACAGGCAAAATATGCAAAGTGCATGCAAATAAAAATGACAGATATTTAGAATAAATGTAAATATAAGTAATGACTGTCTTACTTTTGCTTCGCGATTCACGGAATTTGCACGTGTCCAACCAGAATTATACACCCATGAACACCAAAAGTAAGACAGTCATTTCTTAATTAAATCTCTTCATCTGTGTCATTCATAATTAAATCTTCTGTGATTAATAAAATCTAAGTTGTTTTTATAAGTGCAGTACCATCAATCAATAAATACACGAATTGATATTTTTAATAGAATTGCTCTTATACTACGGAAATTTTGTTGGTCAAAAGCAGATCAGCTTGAACCTGTTTTAAGTGACCACCTGTCTTATGTGACCTATTTTCTGTCAGCCCTTGCAAAGTCACATAAGACAGGTTTGACTGTACTGCATATGATTGTTTCATTACTATTACATATGTCACAGTAAGACTTTTGCTACATTTCAGAACGTATGAATAAGCATGACATAACCTGTGGGAGTCTCTAGTAAAGGTTACATGTACTTAATTTGCTGGGTTTTTTTAAAGAAAGCACATTCCATACCTATGATAGCAATTTCAACCATAATCCATAAAATGCCCCGCGGAATTTTTGGGTAGCTTCTGTAGCACACTTCTGCTAGATGCATTCCTGACACGACCCCTAATCGTGCCGATAGTCTCTGCATCAGCAATCCTAATATGGTGGCTGACATCAGGACCCATAGTAACTAGAACAGATAGCAAATAAAGGTTATATCTAATACATGCAAAGCCATGCTCTTCTTCTTGATAAGAGAAATTGAAGTATGATCTCTTTTCTATCATACACTGAAGGCAGTGTTCGCAAAGGTCTCAAACCTTTACAGGACATTCGGTCCTGCGAAGCTCAAAACTTTACCAGCCCATACAATAACTTACCAAACTGAAAATTATATGTCACACACTTACATTCTGAAACTGTCAGTGGGTAATGGGTCTGGAAGAAGAGATGACAAAACAAGAGCCCCAGGGGGCACAACGCTCACCTGATACCCATGCACGCTCTAATTGACATACTGACATTGAATACTGATAGTGCCAGTACCAGGATTTTAGCCCACAACCTTTCTTACAAGATTTTTGCCGGATGCAGACAAGTTTTTTTTTCAGACAACCTTTAAAAGTACAAACAAGAGAAAATAGTCACATTTCAAAACAACAACTTTTTTACTGATTTGAAAAGATGGATTATGCGATCCAAAGTCATATGCCCAGCTAGTATAGTTCGATTATGCAACATCAAAAATAAAATCATTTTGTAAAATTCCACATTAATGTGCAACAGAAACAGAATAAAACAATGAAATGATTTCATAAATTAAGTTTATTTAAAATTGAACACCAAACCTTTCATTATTAATAGCTAGTATGCCAGAAAATAATAAAGCCTGTGTTTGTGAAACACGAATGCCCCGCGGTGGCATCTTTGTTGGTATAAACACCATTTTCTGTTAAGTATGTGAGAGGTCATGGTCAGAGTAATGTTGGTATCAATGGAAAGATCTTGTCACAAAGAATACACATGTACAATATGAAAGCCCTATCACTAACCATTCAAAAGTTATGCCCAATGTTTAAGTTTTTGAAAAGTAGGTCAAAGGTCAAGGTCAAGGTCACGAGGTCAAAAATTTTGGTATCAATGGAAAGGTATTGTCACAAGGAATACACATGTGAAATATGAAAGCTCTATCACCTTCCATTCAAAAGTTATGCCCAATGTAAAGTTTTTCGGACAAACAGACAGATGGACAGGCCAAAAACTATATGCCCCCGTATCTTTGATTCCGGAAGCATAAAAAACAAAGACTTTTCGGTTTTGCCTTTATTCATATTAAATTATACAGAAATCTATGAATGAGAGCTTTTGAATAGTATTGATTTCATCTTAATACATGTAACGTACAGTCAAAATCGTGTTAATCCAATTAACACAGACAAGTTGTTAGTGGACAATATTAATTCAAGTGAGTTGTGCAGAAATTGAGCCAATTTATTTTCCAAACAGCAGTGTACGGTGTATCAAACCTCATGACCCAGTGAAGCCACTTGGACAAATTATTTTCGGTAAATATGCTGAAATGCGGCGCTTGGAAATGTATTTTTAGCATATTGAATCAATAGTCATGATAAATTTAACTTCGAACTTGATCTTGTCTTTTATGCAATCTACAGATAGGTTTGAAAATATGCAAAATTCGGAACATTTTCGATGAGGACGCAAAGTTCCTGTAAAAAAAGTGAAATTTGCAAAAAAAGGACATGCATGACCCCCCCCCTTTTTCTTTACATTTTTATGCGTGCCAAAGATTCGCAATAGTGCGCACCTTTATATTTCCTGTAGTTACCCCTACTAAAGGGGCAAGGAGGTATTGAACCAATCAAATCTGTAACAGAAGATATATGGCGACTATGTTTACCAAAGATACAGAAATAAGACAGAGAAAATTATCATTAAATAGGGAAATTGTTCTGAAATATGCATGTATGAAAAAAAAAAAAGCAATCCAAGGAATGTTTGTGTTGCCTGCGTAGCGGATTTTTTTTTTATTGAAATTAGGTCAAATATCAAGGGCAAGGTCACTAGGTTAAAAATTATGGAATGTTTAGAAAGGTCTTTTCATAAGGAATACAAATGTGAAATATCAAAGCCCTATCACTTACCACTCAAAAGATATAGCAAATCATAGATTTGTTGAAAAGTAGGTCAAATATATAGGGCAAGTGCACGAGGTAAAAAATGATGGTATGTGAAGAAAGGTCTTGTCACATGGAATGCACATGTGAAATATCAAAGCCTATCACTCAGCAATCAAAAGAAATAGCCAATCTAAGATTTTTTGAAAAGTAGGTCAAATATCTAGGTCAAGGTCATGAGGTCAAAAGTTATGATATGTGTAGAAAGGCCTTGTCACAAGAAGGAATACACATATGAAATATCAAAGCTCTATCACTTACCAATCAAAAGATATAGCAAATCTTAATTTTTTTGAAAAGTAGGTCAAATCTCTAGGTCAAGGTCATGAGGTCAAAATTATGGTATGTGTAGAAAGGTATTGTCAAAAGGAATACACAAGAGAAATATCAAAGCCATATCACTTGCCAATCAATAGATATAGCCAATCTTGTTTTTTTTTTAAAAGTAGGTCAAATATCTAGGTCAAGGTCATAAGGTTAAAAAATATAGTATGTGAAAAAAGGGTTTGTCACAAGAAATACACATGTGAAATATCAAAGCCCTATCACTTACCAATCAAAAGATATAGCCAATCTTAGATTTTTTGAAAAGTAGGTCAAATATCTAGGTCAAGGTCACGAGGTAAAAAAATATGGTTTGCGTAGAAAGGTCTTGTCACAAAGATTACACATGTGAAATATCAAAGCTCTATCACTTGCCAATCAAGAGATATAGCCCATATTAGATTTATAGAAAAGTAGGTCAAATATCTAGATCAAGGTCACAAGGTCAAACATTATATGTGTAGAAAGGTCTAATCACAAGGAATACACATGTGAAATATCAAAGCCCTATCACCAATCAATCAAGAGATATAGCCAATATTAGATTTTTAGAAAAGTAGGTCAAATATCTAGGTCAAGGTCACAAGGTCAAAAATTATGATATGTGTATAAAGGTCTTGTCACAAGGAATACACATGTGAAATATCAAAGCCCTATCACTTACCAATCAAAAGTTATGGGGTGTGACACTTAAGTGTGACAGACAGACGGACAGACGGAGGGACGGACAGACGAACAACGGACAAAGTGATCCCTAAGTGTCGCTGTGCTTCTTAGGCGACACAAAAAGTCAACATCTTAAAAATAAATTCAGAGTATATTTGATAGCGTATGTGGCCAAGTTAATTCGAAGTATGAAAATAAGTACACAAAGCCAAACTAGCTATAGCTTGTCTTATTTAAAAAATCATTAAAAATCTAAAAGTTGATATTTTGACAAAATTCTTTCACAGTTTCATTTCTAGCGATAAATATAAAAATAAAAAGAGAAAAAAAACTGAAAAAGGGAAAAAAAAATTGTTGGGGTCCCGCCGGGGTTTGAAGCCACTCCCCATGGGTCCATTGGGCATGGAAAACATACATTATACCTATGTACAATCTTAAAAAATATTCTTTAAAAATCCAAAAGTGGATATCTTGACATAATTCTTTCACTTTTAGGGTACCATGCATGAGTACCTCATACCTACAAATTGTCATGACAATCTGAAGAGTGGTTATAGAAAAGAAGCAGAAAATGTATGAAAATCAACCCCCCCCCCCTTCCTTTTTACATAAGAAAAAAATTCATAAAAAATCAAAAAAATAAAATTTAAGCATAAAATACATATCAAAGCATTAAGTAAGTTAAATATGATAAATATGTAGTAAATGAGTGTGTAAAATCATACACTTATTGAGTTATTTAAAGAAATAGTGCAAAAATGTGCATTTCTGACTAAGTCCGAAAAGACGTCAAATACGCGTCAAAAATTTGACTTCGAAGTGGAACCAAAAATAACAACACTTCTTAAGACATCTCTCTAGATCATCCTGATGCTTTCAGTTTGTCGATACATGCATCGGTTCTGAAGAAGAAGTTTGTCAAAGGAGGGTACCCCCCGTGACCTACTTTTGGCTGTGGTGGCGCCACCTGTTGACGGATCCGGACGAAAAACAACAACACTTGTAGGGGACCATGAGTACTTCATACCTACCAAGTTTCATCAAAATCCCTTCAGCCGTTCTGGAGAAGAAGTTTAAAATGTGAAAAGTTTACGACGACGGACGACGACGACGACGACGACGACGGACAACGGACGACAGACGCAACACTATGACAATAGCTTACTTGAGCCTATGGCTCAGGTGAGCTAAAAAAAATATGTTCCTAGTTGGATTTACTGATCGAATTCAGTGATTTTTTTGGCCCGATTTGCCGCCGAATATCGGCAGCTTCCCCTTGTAAAAATTAGCTTTATTTTCCCAAAAATCGGCTCATATCTTCCCAATACACGGAGATCAAAATTGTTTCAAAACTGAATTGAATTTGACACGAAAAGTCCACAAAAGTAATCAAAAACTCTTAAGCATACGATGGCTTCACGTTGATTACTTGTTGATGGATGCTACGGGGACGGTCTAAGACTTCTTAGTACTATGTCAAAAAACTAAATAAAAAAATACAAGATATCTACCAAAAATCCATTCATTTTTTTTTTAAAAGGATTGTGATAATAAAGGTACTTGTAACACTCCCGTAATATCCAATGTAAATGAAGTCGCCGACAGCGTCGGTTCTCGAACCCGAACAGGCCTCTGTTTCCAATAAAGAAGTCAAGGACATCTCAAATGAGGACAACAGTGTCCCAGTTCCTGACATTCGTAAATTTGTACCCCAAAAGTATGAAGCATCATACAAATGGCTTTACTTCTCAACAGTTAAGGGGGGGGGGGGCAATGTTTGATCTGTAACATGGTTAAGAAATGAAAATTTCTGTTTTGAACCAATAATTTGAGCGTTTCTTTAACGAAATTTTGTTTCTAGATTTTCCCAATTTGTCCAAAATGTCCCATATTTTCCCAAATGAAAAGGTACAGGTGGCTTTTAAAAAAGGTAAAAAAATCACTGGAATTAATAAGCTACAGCCAATATAGAGTGTTTAAGGATCCCGCACCCGTCAAAATTTATGCATATTTTAATAATTTCCTGACAAATGTCGATGATATTTGTATCATTCTTTTTGGTGAGAATGTGGTATTCATTATTGAAAATGCATTAGGGGTTGAATACCTTAAGATAAGGAAATGGTTAAATAAAGGGACAATTTCCTTTACAAAACGATGTGTTGCATTCTTCTTGTCACCTTTCTCCACATGCACCTTAATGGACGTTTTGGTACAGTGCAGTTGGGACATTAATCGGACCACTACAATTTTTACATGGAGATGTTCAAGGAACTTGGGCGAACACTGCTGAAGGTCAGTATGACAGACAGACAAAGTTGACTATAGAATTTTTTTCAAATACACAATCAAATTCAGAGGGTACTCCAATTTCACTTGAACTCATTGTTACACTATTATTTTCTTCTTTGACCGAATACAGGGTACCTTTCAGAATATTATCGGGATATATAACAAATTATTTTGCTTCTGTGACCTGATAATTGTATAGTTGCATATTTCCACCCGATAATCTGCATGGTCAATTTTATTTTGAAAAGCAGGGGTGTACTAAATATTTGGATTTTTATTTTTCTGAAAATTGAAGAAAATCTGCGGTTTGTAAGTCGGATAAAGACCGAGTTGATCGAGGTCTGTATGAAGGTTAGATGCCTGAGGAGAGAACTTCAGCCTTGGTCTTTATACATGTTATACACCATCCTGTTCTCTCCTCGGTCCTTGGTCTTTAAACACCACCCTGTATTCTCCTCGGGCATCTAACCTTCATACAGACCTCAACTCGGTCTTTATCCTACACTTTAAGATCATTTTTCAGGTAAATTACATCACTTGCTTGATTTCAATTCTCTACATAAATTCAAATGTCAGATCAATGTCAGAAACATAGGTAATCACAGATTACGAAGCTCACCTCGTGACAGCAAAATTCAATTCAAACATATTTCTTAGTACATGTATATTGGCTTTTAAAGGCAAAACCACTCAAGCAGAAAAAGTAGGTCAAGGTCATTTTATGAAAGATTGATCAAAGATACATCCAATATGCAAGTTTGGTACATGTATCACTTATACTTTGCTCAATATTGGCTTTTAAAGGCAAAATCACTCAAGCGGAAAAAGTAGGTCGAGGTCATTTTATGAAAGTTTGATCAAAGATGCATCTAATATGCAAGTTTGGAACATCTAGCACTTATACTTTGCTCAATATTGGCTTTTAAAGGCAAAATCACTCAAGCGGAAAAAGTAGGTCAAGGTCATTTTATGAAAGTTTGATCAAAGATACATCCAATATGCAAGTTTGGTACATGTAGCACTTATACTCTGCTCAATATTGGCTTTTAAAAGCAAAATCACTCAAGTGGAAAAAGTAGGTAAGATGCTGCATCCAATGCATGGGTCCATCTCAGCATCCAAAGATGAATCACTTGTGCAAGTTTGGTTAGTGTAGCATTATTACTTTGTCAGATACTGAGCTACCCCAAACTTCTTATCCAAATCACTCAAGCGGAAAATGTAGGTCAGATGCTGCATCCAATGCATGGGTTCACCTCAGCATCCAAAGATGAATCACTTGTGCAAGTTTGGTTACTGTAGCATCTGTACTTTGTCAGATACTGAGCTACCCCAAACTTCTTAACCAAGTCACTCAAGCGGAAAATGTAGGTCAGATGCTGCATCCGATGCATGGGTTCACCTCAGCATCCAAAGATGAATCACTTGTGCAAGTTTGGTTACTGTAGCATCAGTACTTTGTCAGATACTGAGCTACCCCAAACTTCTTAACCAAGTCACTCAAGCAAAAAATGTAGGTCAGATGCTGCATACGATGCATGGGTTCACCTCAGCATCCAAAGATGAATCACTTGTGCCAGTTTGGTTACTGTAGCATTAGGTCTTTGTCAGATACTGAGCTACCCTAAACTTCTTAACCAAGTCACTCAAGCGGAAAATGTAGGTCAGATGCTGCATCTGATGCATGGGTTCACCTCAGCATCCAAAGATGAATCACTTGTGCAAGTTTGGTTACTGTAGCATTAGTACTTTGTCAGATACTGAGCTACCCCAAACTTCTTAACCGGACGCGGACGCGGACACGGACACGGACGTGTGGGGTTATAGCATAAGCTCACTCAACTTCGTCGAGGTGAGCTAAAAATGCAATACATTGTATTATTAACATATTCAAATATCACAACTTTCCTTACACTGAGCCACAGAGCCGGCCTGTAGATCTGATTGAATGTTAACAGGGTCTAAGTAGGCTATACTCATACACAGCCAATTGTGCCTCATATGAAATTCATGTGAAATTCACATGAATTTTATGTAAAAGTTCACATGCAATTTATGTGAATCAAGCACGAACATGAAATTTACATGAAAAATTTCACATGAAATTCATATGAAGTTTATGACACGATTTGCGTGTAAAGTCGATTTTGGTTGAAGGTCAAGAAGAAAAATTCATGTAAAATTCATGTGAAGCAAATTCATGTGAATTTTTTTTCACATAAATTTTATGAAAAATTTATATAAATTTCACATGCATTTTCATGTTAAATTTACATGATGCTCGTTTCATACGAATTTCAAGTGAGGCACAATTGGCTGTGTAAGGAAGCCTGTCCCTGTAAAGAATGATGAGAATTAATATTCGAAACACGTGTCTGGTGCAGGAAAAAAATTGGTCTGAAATTTTCTTCATGAAGGTATAGTGTTGGAACACTTCCGTATTATCATGACATAAGGATGACTGGTCCTGTAAGGCCCATAACTCACCTTAAACTGAGCCACAGAGCCGGCCTGTAGGTCTGATTCGATGTTACCAGGGTCTAAGTAGGCTATACTCATAAGGAAGCCTGGTCCTGTAAAGGCCCATAACTTTCGGAAGCTGAAGACTGATGGCTGCAATAAATAAAATGAAAATATAATAACATTTCAGACAAAAATGAACTGGGACTTAGACAGTCTGAATATATCAAATTATACAGCAATCTCCCTCACTCCATCAACACCAAGAGCCATGAAAATTCAATTAAGTGACTTTGACATAGGAGCCACTCAACTAAAACTTTATCAATATCATACATTTACATGTATCCTTCCATGACATTGGAACCATAACATAAGACATAAAAGCTCTATCATCTTTAAACCTTAGACATTTTTGTACTAATTCCCTAAATTTGAAGAAAACGATGACCTTGACCTACAAAATTATAGGTTACAGATCTTAAAGGATAGTGGACAGACATAAAAGTTATTCTTACAGGCTACGAGTACCTTGTATTGCTGTTGAATACAGAACCTTAATATTCACAGGAGCTTGACGCCAACAACTCTCATAGACATACCTACCTTCCAATCTCTCTCAAAGAAAGTAGACACAGATATCAATCAGGGCATTGGCGTCAAGCTCCTGTGCCTTACTTGTAATGAATTCTTTCGCATACATGTAAGTTCTGAATAATCATACAATTACCGCTGTGTCCTTAGGTATAGGGATCTTTTCCACAAAATAGCTAGCCGTTGACGAGGAAGAAGCGCTAGGTTTGATTGGCTTAGTTTCGTCATTGTCTATTCTGTCACCTGGGGAAGCGGAGTCTCCGTGTGGTGATATAGAATGGTTTGTACTGACCTCCTTCTCTGTCTCCTCCATTATCTCTGCAATAAACACGATAAAAGATATTACATAATTTTTTTTTTAATACCACAGACATGTATACATGTACACTACAAAGACAAGGGCAATTTTTGTATACATTTGTATAACACATAATAAAGATGTGTATATTTTTCAACCAAACTATCATTCTAGTGAGGCTTGAAGCAGGAACCTTCAAATCACTAGCCCAACACCTTAACCACATGATAATAGATATAACACTAGTATTCCATTACAAAGTGTAATATCCCCTCATGTCACAACAACATGTGTAATATCCCCTCATGTCGCAACAACAAATTAAATATCTTTTTATCAAAGTTTGATGAACTTTCAATCTATTGAGGGTCTGCAATGTTTTTCCCTTTTTTTCCTATAGTGACCATGACCTTTGACATATACATGATATATGCAAATTTAGATTATTATTTTCTCTCATCTTTGGCAATTCACATGCAAAGTTTAATGTTCTGATTTCAGTAATCAAATCTGAAATCAGTTATACCTCTGAAGCTGTCAAGGGGTCTAAAGATTTCAACACCAGATAGAAAAGTTCTGGCAAAAGTATACTTACATGTGATATGTCAATGCTAATTAAACAATTTTGTTAAAGGTAATGAATTACATATTCTCGAAGGCGGACATTCAGGGATTTGGTCATTCAGGGATTTGGTTTCATTGCACTAGCATGTATCATACTTGACTTGTAGTCCTGAAACCAAATGTTGACACCCGCCCATCCATGACGCATGCCGAGTTTTGCAACTTGGATAAAAAAAAACAAAATTTAGCAGGTTGGGGAAAACTTCAAATGGAACTATTATAGCTTAATCGGGCTATAATAGCTATTGCTTACTTACATTTGTCAGTACAAAATTAATCTAAAATGAGAATTTTTGAAAAATGTTCACTGATTCCATTTGTAATCAATATATATTAAAAATTTTCACAAGAAACCTATATTCAAATACGGACTAATGATGAGCAACAAGATTTATAAATATGGAAAGTTTGAGGTTCCTGATCTCCTTATCTGTTGACATTTCTACAGGGGTTTCTATATAAAAATTGTAGTATTTCATCAGTACTAGTGCGACTTGTAAACAAAATTTTAAGATCATAAATTTTTCATTTTTTTCTTAAGAAAAAAATAGTTTTATGATAGCTAAATGGAGCTATTATAGCCCGATCGAACTATTATAGCTCGATCTGAAGTTTTCCCCAACCTGTTTAGCGGGCCACTAGTACAGCACCAATATCCCACAACCATCCAATATAAACTTTGTGATGTTTGCATGGAACATATAAAAACAGGATACCATATAAATATCTCTCTGTGCACTGTGTAAAGTGTGTTTGTGGGGGTTGGATGGGGGGGGGGGTATTTTCAGTTACATAAGCCAGATCTACAATAACTTATTGGACCTAACTTATTGCATGTCATGTGATCTGACATAGAAAGAACTGATACCTTTATTATTCAAGGACCACAGAAACACTCTTAGATTTAATCATTTCGATTCAAATAATGGTTTTGTAAGTTTATTTTTATGTGGATCCAAAAACTCTCCATCCCGGATTCGACCTCTTTTCCTGTCTTCACATTAAAGATTTCTATCAGGGGCAGTAACTCTTGATATCTTCTTCTTCTTCCTTCTAAGTGCAGCACCACTGAAGTTTATCTTCGTGGTATATATTTCGGAAAAGGAAATTATTGTTTCTACTTGCGTATATAATATGCCTTTTAGAATATGGAATATATATTATAAGATTTTTATTTTTTGTTTTAATGAAGAAGTCACCGAATAATTTATTTTTTTGCATATATATAAATAAGTAATATTGCCGTGGAGGTACTTTTTTTTAACTGTTCGGATTTCTTTTACGTTATTAATTACCCATGAATTTTGTTTTACGTATGGAATATTCTTGATTTAACCTTTTTTATAAGGTATGGCTGATGAATACCGAACAATTATAAATTGTTTAAATTCCATCCAAAATAATGCAAATTTTCAGCTCTGACGCTTTTTCAAGAAAACCACAAAATGACACAATTCATGGGCGGATCCAGAAATTTTTTTCAGGGGGGGGGGGTTCATAAAGTCCGAATTTTTTGAAGAGCAAAAAAAAAAAAAAAAAAAAAAAAAAAAAAAAACCCAACAACAACAACGCAAACGCAAGAAAATAAAGATATTGATTGATTACTGTCAGTTCTGTCTTTAATTATTAATAAAACAGGTGACTGGAGATTTATGGCGAGCAAATAGCTTAAAATTTTGAATTTTTACATCATATACATGTACATTTGTATACAGTAATTGATTAAATTGATTGTCAGTTCTAAAATGTATAAATACAACAAATGGCGAGCGATAGCGAGCCAGCGAAATTTTTTCCAAGCATTGGAATAAAATCCACTATTTGTGTCTTTTTCGGTTTCTTTTCGTTTCCTTAGTGCCTTTGTTTATTGACCCAGGTGTAATGTATAGGAAAGCGCAGATGCATCATTTGAAAATAACGTACATGTATGTAATAAATTCTGGCGAGCGGAAGCTCGCCAGAGAAAAATTTTGAAATACTGACGGCAAAATATTATCAAAATGAAAGATTTCTAATACAAATACATGATATATTTTTCAAATATTATGACAACAAAAGGGGAATTGGGACTTAATCTTATGAAATGTGTATATTAATAACAAAAATTTAGCAATATGTTTCGAAAATTCCAAGGGGGTCCCGACCCCCCCCCCCCCCCCGACCCCCCCTCTGGATCCGCGCTTGCAATTTGTGAGTGTCTGTTCACTCTTATTTGAACACGGAAATATACTTTTTCTTCAATATTTTGAAAAGTCTTCCCTAGGAGCACGTGTTACAGTGTGTTTGGAAAAATCGTTGAAATTCGGTATCTCTGAAATTTTGACCTTAACTTGGATGGTTTTCGTTATTTTTGTGTCAAATCTAGAAAATTTCAGATTATTGGTGAAGTTGGTTCTTAAGGTAGCACTTTATCAAATTCTACTTTTATACAAAGTTTCTAATCTGTTTTATTGTATGATAACAAAGAAAAGTAAAATAAAAATCAAATACTCAGTGGCAAGATTGGTCCTTCCTATGTCCTAATAATTAGTGCCTTTTCTCCTTTTCCTAAGCTTTTATTCTAATAAATTTTTGTTAAATAATTTTTAAATTTATTTACATGAACTGATAGACTCACTGGATCACACTTTCCCATTATCCCCCTTTACCACTCCCTACACCCCTTCCTTTCTTCTCCTATCCCTTCTCACACTTTACCCCTTCCCCTTCTATATATAAAAAAGCACATTAGTCTTTATTTGAAATACATGTAACAATAAAATTATTAATTCTTCTTTTCTCATGTATTAACACAACTATTCAAATATCAAAATTATATCATATCACTAGGTGTTAATTATTCACTTATAAACTCATGATGTACTACAATGCTAATGTGAATAAAAAAAAAAAAAAAAAAAAAAAAAAAATCAAATGAGTGCATTTCAACACTTTTTGTATTTTCTTTACAAATGTGCTATTTTTAGCAACAAATTTTCTGGCATTTTTTACCCAGTTTTCAAATAAGCATAAATCTTGATTTTCACCACGGACCTATTAATTTTCCTTCATAAAATGATTAAGTGACATGAATACTATATTTTCATATGGTTATCATAAAATCGTTGAAATTCCTTCATTCAGAAATGACATGCCTTAAAGAAGATCCTGTCGACAATCTCAACAGCACTCACAATAGAACACAAAATAGAGCACTTATACTTTGCTCAATTTTGGCTTGTAACAGCAAAATCACTCAAGCGGAAAAAGTAGGTCAAGGTCATTTTACGAAAGTTTGATCAAAGCGACGCATAAATTGATATTGGTTTAAAAAAAAAAACTCCATTTCGTTAACAACATCACAACAGATAATCTCTATTTCGTTTTGTTTCGATTTAATTTGTTTTGTTTCCTTTCTCGTTTCTTTTTTGTTTCGTTTCGCACTTCACATGTACACTACAAAATCTAATTTGTAAGCTTGGTACATGTAGCACTTTAAAAACTTTGCTCAAAATTGGCTTTTAAAAGCAAAATCACTTCAAGGTCAGTCTATGAAAATTTGATCAATATATCCAATATGCAAGTTTGGTATATGTACCGTACATAGCACTTACACTTTGCTAAAAGCAAAATCACTCGAGCAGAAAAAGTAGGTCATATGCTACATCCGATGCATGGGTCCATCTCAGCATCCCAAGATGAATGACACTTGTGCAATTACAATAGCATCAATACTTTTTAAGATACATTCTTAGCCAAGTCACTCAAGCGGAAAAAGTAGGTCTGATGCAGCATCCGTTGCATGGATTCACTTCCGCACCACTTGTTTAAGTTTGGTTACTGTAGCATAAGAGAGGATAAGCTCAATCAACTTCGTCGATTTGTGCTGAAAATAAAACAAATCGAGATTTTTTAAGCATTAATTTTGATGTTCAGAAACCCTTGAATGGTTTGTTTGTACAACCTGTTCTTTTATGGGATGTTTACTTCCAGAAAGTTATACCAGGGACGTATATAATTATATTTATTACTCAATTACAATATAAATTGGATATATACTATAAACATGATGAAAGAAATTGACATTTTGAGCATTTTCTATCAAACAAATGTTGGTATGAAACAGTAGTATTAGCGTCACTCCAATCACACAAATTTTTAAAGAAATGCACTTTAATGCATTTCAATTGTGTTTATCGTATATTCGTTTGTTTAATTTGACAGCTCAATTGATGGATGGGGGGTAGGTGTCCTAGGGTTCAAAAGAGTACGACGCTCGTATTGTTGTTGAGTATAATAGGACATAGAGATCAAAGGAACGGGTGGCTTATTAATTTAATGGTTTCAATGTTTTATATGCCATGACTATTATGCAAGTATTTTAGAGCGACTGTGAAACCGTGGGTAAACAGACGACGAAGTGTGTGCCCCCCCCCCCCTTCATAACTGGGGGAGGGGTAAGGGTTTAATGTATAATTCACATGTGATATTGATACTGTTGAACAAGATACCGAATTGACGTATATTTCCTACTTGTTTATATGTTAATTGATCGCAGGGCTTTAAACCACTCAAATTGCATGAGTGCTCATTTACCGCGAAAAACCTTTTGAGCTGCATTTCTAAAGATTTAAAGGGACGAACAATTGAATAAGATCGAGAAGATATTTGGACGGGGTATCTTAATTATCGTGTTTCAACAGGTAGGAATAGTATAAACTGCACACAGCAATTTATACGTGTGACAACACGATTGTATGCATTCCGTATTTGATAGTGTCAAATAAGATATATGTCATTAAAAGATAACAAAACAGGTATATGAAATAATTGGTATTTTATTGTCTTCATACATTTTCAATGAAAAGACATCTGAGAACTTCCCATGGAAACACAACACCTTATTCAAGTCCCAGTGAGCCAAAATCCAATGATGCGTATCCACCACCACCACCACCACATCCACCACCACCACCACCTCTGAGAACTTCCCATGGAAACACAACACCGTATTCAAGTCCCAGTGAGCCAAAATCCAATGATGCGTATCCACCACCACCACCACCACCACCACCACCGCCATCACATCCACCACCACCACCACCACCACCACCACCACCACCACCACCAACATCTCAAGAAGAACTTTGTCACCAGCAACAATCATAGTGAAAGAATGTTGAAATTTGAATGACTCCTGCTGGTGACAAAGTTCTTCTTGAGATGGTGGTGGCGGTGGTGGTGGTGGTGGATGTGGTGGTGGTGGTGGTGGTGGTGGATACGCATCATTGGATTTTGGCTCACTGGGACTTGAATACGGTGTTGTGTTTCCATGGGAAGTTCTCAGAGGTGGTGGTGGTGGTGGTGGTGGTGGATACGCATCATTGGATTTTGGCTCACTGGGACTTGAATAAGGTGTTGTGTTTCCATGGGAAGTTCTCAGATGTCTTTTCATTGAAAATGTATGAAGACAATAAAATACCAATTATTTCATATACCTGTTTTGTTATCTTTTAATGACATATATCTTATTTGACACTATCAAATACGGAATGCATACAATCGTGTTGTCACACGTATAAATTGCTGTGTGCAGTTTATACTATTCCTACCTGTTGAAACACGATAATTAAGATACCCCGTCCAAATATCTTCTCGATCTTATTCAATTGTTCGTCCCTTTAAATCTTTAGAAATGCAGCTCAAAAGGTTTTTCGCGGTAAATGAGCACTCATGCAATTTGAGTGGTTTAAAGCCCTGCGATCAATTAACATATAAACAAGTAGGAAATATACGTCAATTCGGTATCTTGTTCAACAGTATCAATATCACATGTGAATTATACATTAAACCCTTACCCCTCCCCCAGTTATGAAGGGGGGGGGGCACGCACTTCGTCGTCTGTTTACCCACGGTTTCACAGTCGCTCTAAAATACTTGCATAATAGTCATGGCATATAAAACATTGAAACCATTAAATTAATAAGCCACCCGTTCCTTTGATCTCTATGTCCTATTATACTCAACAACAATACGAGCGTCGTACTCTTTTGAACCCAAGGACACCTACACCCCATCCATCAATTGAGCTGTCAAATTAAACAAACGAATATACGATAAACACAATTGAAATGCATTAAAGTGCATTTCTTTTGTGTGATTGGAGTGACGCTAATACTACTTGAAACAAGGTGACGATTTATAACCAATCTTGTCTAATATACAGACCTTTTCACGCGCCTTGAATATTTATAATTTTCGACGATTTTGATAAATGTTTCGAATCTAAACCAGATCAAATCTGGCGGAATTAAATTATATCCAGCATCTTGTTTTGTTACATTTAGGTATTACTTATTCAATTTTATTTCTCAATTCATTTTTTTTTGCAGATGACATAATATTCATCTCTAAAAAATGTTATGATCGCTGAGCGATATAGTCCCCTACCGGCGGCATATATTTATGTCCTGCAACTCTGGCTATGAATTACTCTTCAATTAAACATATACATGTATGAGTTTAAATTCAACTTACTGTCTGTGCAGCTCAGTTCTGAGGTCTTATCTGCTTTATCGATTCGAAAAAGAGGTCAAGTGTGACGAAAGTTGAACTTGCTCTGTAACTATCCAAGACTAAGCTGAGTATCAAATTTCACCTGAATATCTCTGTTTGTTGCAGAAAAAAGTCTGGAAAACTGACAAAAACTGAATTTTCCAAGTCATAAAGGGGCATAACTCCTCGAAAAATAGGTCAAGCGTGACATAAGTCGAACTTGCTCTGTAACTATCCAAGACCAAGCTGTGTATCAAATTTCATCTGAATATCTTCATCCGTTGCAGAAAAAAAGTACAGAAAACTGACAAAAACTTAATTTCCAAGTTATAGAGGGGCATAACTCCTTGCAAAATAGATCAAGCCTGACAAAATTCAAACTTGCTCTGTAACTATCCAAGACCAAGCTGTGTATCAAATTTCATCTGAATATCTCCATTCGTTGCAGGAAAAAGTCCGGAAAACAGACAAAAACGGAATTTTCCAAGTCATCAAGGGGCATAACTCCTCGAAAAATGGGTCAAGCGTGACGAAAGTCAAACTTGCTCTGTAACTATCCAAGACAAAGCTGTGTATCAAATTTCATCTGAATATCTCCATTCGTTGCAGAAAAAAGTCCGGAAAACTGACAAAAACTGAATTTTCCAAGTCATCAAGGGGCATAACTCCTCGACAAATGGGTCAAACGTGATGAAGGTTAAACTTGCTCTGTAACTATCCAAGACAAAGCTGTGTATCAATTTTCATCTGAATATTTCCATTCGTTGAAAAAAAAAGTCCGGAAAACTGACAAAAACTGGATTTTCCAAGTCATCAAGGGGCATAACTCCTCGAAAAATGGGTCAAGCGTGACGAAAGTCGAACTTGCTCTGTAACTATCCAAGACCAAGCTGTGTATCAAATTTCATCTGAATATCTCTATCCATTGCAGAAAAAAGTCCGGAAAACTGATATTCGGACAGACGGACAGACGGAGGGACAGACAGACGGACGGACAGACAGACAGACGGACGGACAGACCGAGAGGAAACTAAGAGTCCCCTTCGGCGTTGCCGGTAGGGGACTAATAAAGATTTGCAACATTTTTATTGAAATCTGAACAATACAAATCAAACAACACAACTGAACATCCTCCAAAAGAGAAAAAGTAAATTCATACTACAAACGAAACCAGGTGCCTGGGGGAGAGTAAGTTAAAGAAGATCCTGATGATAATCTCAACAGCACTCACAATAGAGCACCAAATTGAATATCGACGGACCCCTAGCAAGCTAGAGGTGGGACCAGGTGCCCGGGAGGAGTAAGCATCCCCTGTTGGCGAGCCGCACCCGCCGTCGATGTTCACGCACGAAAATGAAAAGAATATATAAAATACATGCACTGACTGAGGCCACGTCTATATGGAAAGTGCTATGGCGACAATGTCAGGGGAAAATATTCGGAACACTTACTGTCAAACCCCTCGCGGGGAACTTTTTTACGAGCTCCACACGGCAAAGGCCATAAGTGTTACACAAATGAGTTAAAGAAGATCCTGACGATAATCTCAACAGTAAATATCTCCTGATTGCTAGTAACACCTGTCAATTTAGCAGTACCAAGGAAAATGTCAAAATCGGTGAATCGGTCAAATTCGGTTTTTGATGGTTTTATATAAAATGTCTTTCAACACTGTGGACAAGGAGATATTATAGTCTTTATATTTTTAATTATCACCCAAAAATGCAGTTTCAAAGTCATTCTCTCGCAGATATACCTTTGGTTGCGTTGTTTTTCGGTTTCATGCAGTCGCCTTGCTGTCAAAAGGACGTATTAAAGTTTGTAGGTCTCCCTGGGGAGACTCGATTCACATGCAGTCCACATAGCTGACTTTTTTGTTTTCACGCACTCAAATATCCTGCATCTCATCCTGCTTCTGTCATCTATTTAAATGGACTCACCTTTTGCTACTTGGTTCCCTTAACATGGCCAAATATGTGAAAATGTGACTATACAAGACAGACAGATAGACAGACGGACGCCGGACAAAGTGATCCCTACATATGTCGCTCTTGCTTTGCAGGCGACATTAAAACATGCGACAAAGGAGCACAGGTGAATCCTGGGCAGTTGATAAGATCAGGTACCCAAGAAGACAAAGCATATCCTGTTTGCCAAGAACACTCGTCACTTCAGTCATGCAATAATTTGTAGTAAATTATATCTAAGTATTGTGTGTTGTATAATAATATTTAAAATTTAAGATGAACAATTAAGGTCGTTTAGCCGAATTTATTCTTATTCTGCTACTTTGTGTATCAAGAGTTATCCGCCCCTTTTAGAAACAATGCTTCCAACCGTCAAAGTAGGGATTGGCGTTCCCGCTGTGAAAGCATGCAGCTATTTCTGGCACCCACTTTCAGTCCGATGATGACGTCACATTTGCAGTGGATGGCATTCTGACCAGTAAGAACAAGGAGTTCTAAAAAGCGGTATTGAGACACTTAAACATCGGTGGCAAAAGCGTACAAACACTAAAGGGGATAATGTAAAAAAAGAAATAATGCAAAATGTCTTATAATATTCAATTCCTTAAATACGAGGCTCACAACATATCAATCATCCCTCGTATAAGCAATAAGAGTAGAATATGCGCATCATTTAGATCCTTTGATTCTTTCATAAAAGTTGTGTTCACAGAATCTTTCTTAGAATTTGAATTCTTTCACTTATTCGAATTCGAAAGAAGACGTTCTTTACAAATTTCTGCGACCTTTCGACGATCGATTTTGCCATTGTATGTACGTGGAAATACATCAAGAAACACATATGACCTTGGTAGCTCTAGTTTCTGAAGTATATTTGACTCCGTATGATGTTCATTGTCCAGCATGTATTCATCGAGGTTTGGTTGTGACAGTTCGTGCTCAGGTTTTCTAACAATAGCACAGCAAACGCAGTGGTAATGCGAAGCATCTTGGTATGAAAAGACCACAACGTCAGCGATGGCGGGATGTCGCTTTAATTTACATTCCATAGACGATACGGATACGAGACGAGTACCTATTTTCACTCTCGTATCTGAGAGCCTGCCATCAACAATCAAGTTACCATTCTTTTCTATTCTTGCTGAATCGTCCGTCTTGAACCATCCGGAATCCTGCCATAGCCATCTTTGTCTTGGTTTCATTTCCTAGGTATCCGAAGAACCGAACAGGCTGATCGCACCCATGCTTCTCCTTCTGCTCCCCGTTCTAAAATTGCACCGTCCTTATCAACAATCTTGATTTCAACTCCTGGAAGAGGAACACCAACTTGATAGTCAGAAAATTCTTCTGGACTTTTCACAACTTTATATGCCATCGGTGAAAGTTCTGTACTGCCATATACCGTGGTAAAACACTCGCATATGACCCCTGTCATACTTGCAAGCGTTGCAGGGACTGGTTGACCACCAGTCCATATCGTGTGTACTTTCCAATCGAACACTCCCCTGTTCAATATTTCCTGCAATATGGGTGTTATCAAGAATGCCTGCACTTGCACTCACTGATCGTGCAATATCTTGTGAACTACGTCATGATATTTGTCCATGGATGGTATGGATGATACATTCTTTATCACCACTCTTGTTGTACCAGCGTAAGAACTCCAATGATGGGTACCTGAAAAGATAAACCGTAAGAAATAAACTCGAGAATAATGAGAATAGGGAAATAAACGACTCAGTTGAAGAAAGTCGGAATAAACCAGTGAGTATACTCTAAAAGATCGTAAAATGCTTAAGAATGACTAATCAAAACCCGAGGAGGATGAGAACTTTTTGTCTTTTGAATTTTGTAAGTTGAAGACATGACAATGATAACAACTAAATCATATTACATTCAACTAAGTATTTAAACAATTTTGAAATCCCACTTTATCCCCGAACATTTGATCTACTTGGATTTTGTTATTGTTCTAAATTCAAATTGTCATCCCCTAAAGTCATAGGATAATGTGGATAAGAGCAAAGGATAGTTACATACTCTTTGAATTTAATTGGTTTTCCCCTATGAAAAATTCTCTGTAGAACAATTTACAATAAATTTTTCAACAATATTTCAATCATTCAGTATTTATCATTTTTCACTTTATAAATACATTCACCTACCCGGCCTGCCAGCAAAATGGCCGATCATTGAAGACTATTTGGTTTTTCTCCCCAAATATTAGCACAAAATAATATCCTGCGATGAGTACATTGCTATGAGAGTATGGGACAATTTTCGGAATATCAGTGGCTACCTGACGTCATATACAAGGCTGCTATATCATCTGGCTCCAGGGATCGGGAAATTACACGTGTCTATTTCCCTCTTCAAAGATATCGTTCATATTAAGATATCTGTCACTTTGATGGTCAATGCTCATCAAACCTGCCCATTTCATAGAGGGTAAGTTCTCCGATACAATGACTCCTTTACTTTCACATTTGAACATATTATTGACCACCGAAACATTAATTTCGTCCTTTCCTGGTGGGAAAATCATTCCTTTGCACGAGTCACCGACAGACTTAAGCACAGCTTCTACGTCACTTCCAGTCTTTCATTTTGAAGATGAAATGCAGAGGGACAGCACCGCACAACAAGAGTCCAACCGTGACCACCATCCATTCTGGTGTATTCTCAGTTCCGACTGCAACTATATCCCCTTTCTTTACTCCAAGCCTGACCAGCCCATTTGCAAAACTCCTTGCTTGATCGTACAGCGTTTTGTAGGTAAGTGTCTCTTCCTCATAAGTTTGCCAGTCTACGTAAATCTGAGCCACTTTGTTTGCGTCCTCTGCATGTCGTTTAATCATGTCAGGAATTGTGTTGTGGATGTCCAGCGACGAAGACAGACCTTCACCCCGTAGATAGCTCAGAGTCGTATCCTTAGACATCGTTCAATTTTTGAAAGGACTGTATGCAAATGATGTTTCCCTCATTCATTAATCTGTAAAAATAAAATATTTCAAGCCATAACACCTTTTTTGTGTATATTCTGACGTTTACACATTAGTAAATTTACTTACCTTCATACCTGTAGTGATGTAAAATAAATTTAAAAAACTGCATTCATTCATGACATTCTCTCTCAAAGCATGTAATTTGATCTGTATACAATGTGACGATACGACTGGGTTATGCACTGATAACATTTCAAGGACACTCGTTTAAAGAAGTTTAACTTTAATTCACAAGAGGAAAATATCTCGAAACACGTGTTTCTAACTCATGTCATGCACGATTATCTTATTTAGATAAAATAAAAATGGGTGAATAATTTTAAAAAATATATCCATGGGTTGAGCGCTTGATCAACCCTCTCAATCATTCCTATGTTATATAATAGACAAATCAAGAGCGACAATCCGGACCCATTCTTCATACCTCGGTCGATCCGGCCCCTGCACATATTTATTCTTTATATCCCCAGACGATCCGGTCATTGCTTACCTGTAAGGTATATAAGGTATATAATTACAGGTAAAGTAATGATTATCCCCATTTCATTTGTTTAATCTCATAAGCTCAGATAATACAGATAAAATGGATTCATTATGAATTCAAATATAATTATTCGAAGATAGTTCACATCTTTATTACTTTCCTTCGTGCTAATTATGTATTAATTAAAACATGACTATGACGTCATCCCATTGTCTAATCAGTTCTTTCTATGTGATATTGTCTCAATAGACTTTTTTTCACCTTAGAACTTTAATTTCATAAGTTGGTTGCCGAAAAAAGGCGCGCCAGTTGTACAGGAAGTCCACTATATCATTCCATTGAGCATACTTATCAAAATGTAGATGACTCCGCTAATGAGTTTATACGCGAACGACAGCTACGACACTTTTTCTTCAATGTTCGAAGTGCGAAGTACGAAGTTCGAAGTGCGAAGTTCGTCACGATGAAAAATGTCTAATATGAT
Source organism: Pinctada imbricata (assembly GCA_033119305.1). Taxonomy (NCBI): domain Eukaryota; kingdom Metazoa; phylum Mollusca; class Bivalvia; order Pterioida; family Pteriidae; genus Pinctada; species Pinctada imbricata. The sequence goes on from VSWD01000001.1 coordinate 39,134,194, forward strand.
CCATTTTCATCCAAAATTTTACCTGTAACTGTCCATTAAGTTACCTTTAACTGTCCATTATTTCAATAATGGACAGTTAAAGGTCACTTAATGGACAGTTAAGTGGAACATGTGACCTTAAACTGTCCATTATTTTAATAATGGACAGTTAAAGGTCACTTAATGGACACTCACAGGTAAATTCCCGGACAGAAGAATCCTCATTATGATGAGACGATATTACATAGAAACAACCGTATATATCCCAACAAAAATATATTTTCGAGCTTATTTGATTATTTCGATATCAAATTCCATAGCTATCATTCCATTTTTAAAACATCTTCCTTTAATGAACAAAAGATAATACATCGGAAGCGCAGATACCGTAATTTTCACGGGGTGGCATTACAAGACCTTACGTCAGAAAAATGCATATAAAATGAAATAGAAATAGTTTCAAAAATTATTTTAAATTCTGTCATAGACCATTTGAACCATCCAACCAAAGATTGTACTATATGTCTTCCGAAATGGAAGTTACCGGATGTGACAGTTCTACCGAATTGAAGCGGCGGGTGTTGCATGCAAGCATGAGATGCTTACTCTTCCTGGGCACCTGGTCTCACTTTCATATCGGGAGTCCGCTTCTTTTCATGTGGTGGAGGTTTTTGTTTGTTTGCTTTGGTTTCTGTTTTATCCTGAATTTGTATGCCTTCGGTGTCTGATTTTCTGAATTATCGATTTTGTGCTGTATACAGGGATATGGTCATTATCCACATTTGTCATACATGTAAATGAAATACACGTTAAATGAAGAAAATGAAACTGCAAAATGTTGAAATCCGTCGGAATCCAAGATGAAACATCAGTTCTCTCTCGCTGTCTATGACTTTTAAAAAAAGTAAAATAGTATATAGACAGAAAAAATAGTCTAAATCCAAAACATCAAACAATGATAGTTTTATCTATTTTGTTCAAAGTGTTTTAGATAAAATAAAACCGAGTTCCGAACGAAAAATACGTTGTTTATCACAGACGTGGCTACATCGAAATGAATTATTTTCTCAACAACTCAATGATTGACCTTGACATGAAGTGTCCATTATTAAGACAAAAGAATTCAATCGGTTGACTGGCCAGGAATTTAAGTTACGTGCACCTGGTCATCATCTTTTGACTAATGATATGGTTAACGATTTTGAGGTGTCCTAAGTTCTGCGAGTGGATCTACCTGTGACCTGTCCATTATTAAAACAAAGGATGTCATGTTTTAAGAGGGAGAAAAACCTCAAGCTATCCATTATGTCAGAGAAAGAACTGATCTCGGCCCTGACGGGCCTCGATCAGTACTTTCTCTGACATGATGGATGGTTTTCGGCTTTTCTCCCTTACGTAAAGTGAAGACGGTAGAATAATCCTTCTTGAAGAGATAACTGAACCTTATGATGACCTGAACAAAGATACAAACATACGATCAAAACACGAAACGTGGTATAGGCACCTGACCACACAAACCCAATACAGAAACTGGTGGAGGAACTCAGTAGCAAAATATCCAGCCTGTAACCTTTTGGCAAGTTGGACAAACTTTTCTGTTACTAACAAGCTTCAATATTAGTTCGTAGACATACTTAACGATATTTAACTTTGAAATTCTTTACTTAACTTTATTTAAATTTCCCTGATAAATAGAATTAAATTGCAAAGAGTGAAACCCAACCTCACATGACCTATATTAATTCTGATACAACATGGGAATATAACAGTGCCAATCCAAGGCGAGAATGAGCAGCAATCTTCTGAATATTTCAAGAATTGAGCGGTAATTTCACCGTACACCATAGAGAGTCTTAATATCGCAAACGTATGCATACAGATTGTGATTCCTCCGCCGAATCTGATATCGTAGCTGGACTCGAGTCCTACCATTGCTGAGCGCTCCGTGTGTTTACCATGAAGAGACCACAACTCAACAGTGCAATTCAGGAAAGTGATTCGTCTTTGACCGCTTTACAGAGTCAGATGGACATACCTCCTGGGAGTGTAGACTAGACACGTGTAGCTATCTTACTTGCCGAACTTCACACTTTATTTTCATCACGTTAATTGTGTTGTTTTCGTTTCATATGGTGCATTTCAAATAGTGCTTCAAATGTGAAAAATCGTTCATTGATAATTCTGTCAATTTATGCTTACATACATGTGGTATATTAACATTCTCCTTTGGTACTATTGTCTTCGTTGTACTTAACTAATGAATACTCGGTGCCAATGCATGCTAAGTTAAATCTTTCAGTGCTTGATTAATATGTAAATACTTCCCTACTTGTATTTTGTTTTCATTGTATACCTGATTAATGAAGTACTCGGTGCTAATTCATTCTAAATTTAATTCAGTGCTTGACTTCTTATTAGATCATACGTCATCGATATTCTAGTGTCTGTCTTATCTAGAATTAACCGATTAAAATCAACTGTGAACACCAGATTCGAGTCTATATTAAAAGACCCATATTACAATTAGCAATGTATCGAAACTTGTAAGGAGACTTGTGAAGTTTTGGTATGCAGTATATTGAAGGGGGATCCAATTTAGAAATAGAGATGTTAAAAGAAGAAATTTCACTGTAATGTTTGCTCAAAATATTGGGAACACTTTCATTGCTTTCGATATAAGTATTAGTAGAGGAAAGTTCCGGAGTAAAGTTGATATGTAGTAGCGTTTTCAAATAATTGTGGTGTTGTTGGATGCTTTCTCTGCAGGTGTGAAGACATATTTTTCAAATAAGTTAAAGAAGACCTGACGAGGAGTAAGCATCCCCTGTTGGCTAGCCGCAACCGCCGTCGATGTTCATGCACGAAAATAAAACCAATATATGAAATACATGCATTGCGCTCTCTGAGGTTATATCTATATAGAAAGTGCTATGGCGACCATGTCAGGAAAAAATATTCAAAATACTTACTGTCAAACCCCTCGCGGGGAACTTTTTTACGAGCTCCACACGGCAAAGGGCATAAGTGTGACACAAATGAGTTAAAGAAGATCCTGACGATAATTTCAACAGCACTCACAAAAGAGCACCAAATTGAGCATCGACGGACCCTTAGCAAGCTAGAGGTGGGAGTAGGTGCACGGGAGGAGTAAGCATCCCCTGTTGGCTAGCCGCAACCGCCGTCGATGTTCATGCACGAAAATAAAACCAATATATGAAATACATGCATTGCGCTGTCTGAGGTTATATCTATATAGAAAGTGCTATGGCGACCATGTCAGGAAAAAATATTCAAAACACTTACTGTCAAACCCCTCGCGGGGAACTTTTTTACGAGCTCCACACGGCAAAGGGCATAAGTGTGACACAAATGAGTTAAAGAAGATCCTGACGATAATTTCAACAGCACTCACAAAAGAGCACCAAATTGAGCATCGACGGACCCTTAGCAAGCTAGAGGTGGGAGTAGGTGCACGGGAGGAGTAAGCATCCCCTGTTGGCTAGCCGCAACCGCCGTCGATGTTCATGCACGAAAATAAAACCAATATATGAAATACATGCATTGCGCTGTCTGAGGTTATATCTATATAGAAAGTGCTATGGCGACCATGTCAGGAAAAAATATTCAAAACACTTACTGTCAAACCCCTCGCGGGGAACTTTTTTACGAGCTAACTAACTTCCCTTTCATGGGTAGCAACATTCCATCTTCTCCTGCTAATGGCGTTTTTGTTTCTCAACTTATACGATACGCTAGGGCATGTTCCAAATATGAAGATTTCATCATTACAGCTAGACGGCTAGAGTTAGCTACTTGTTCAGGGTTATATCACACAACGGCTGAAATCATCATTGCGGAAGTTCTTCGGTCGCTATGGGGATATTACGAAAGCATATTTAATCCCCCTTTCCAGAATGATCAGTGACATTCTACGTTGTGACTGGCTGTCGTCATCACCAAACAAGACATACTTAGTTATACCTGATCTGTACATTGAAATATACATCAAGACAATCACCGAATTTGACAGGTTTCCATGGAGCTGTTTCGACGGGTGTTGCATGCAATCAGGAGACGCTGACTCTCCCCGGGCCCCCGGACTTGTAAAGAAATATTTCTTCCAGCAAAATATTTATTCCTTGGAACTTTTATCGTATAATCTTTTTTCCTAAGAACTTTTATTATGTATCACAAATTCAAAAAAGAAATTTTATTATGTAATTAATGTTCCATGATCATAATAAAAGTTCTCATGCCATGGAAAATATATTAAATAACAAAAATTCCAGCTGAATGTTCTGATACTAGTACCATGGAAAAATCTTGCAGAACAAAAATTCATATATGTGCATAATATTTGTCAATAAAATTGAGAAGGTAAATGTATAAATACGTTCAATAACATATGAACCATTCCACAGAAATATTTATTCCTGTAAGCTAATGATATTACTGTACATTACTGTTATCATTGAAATGTTTGAATCATGAGAATATATCTCTAGATCAGCGCTATTTACGTGTTTGAAGCATAGATGAAAAAAATATTATACATGATATTCACACATAATATTTCTTCTTTTTTAAAGAAAATCATTCCTTTCGGTAATTGAAAAGGAGTAAAACATCAACAATTTTCTTATATATCATAATGTCTATTTAGACGCAAGCATTATTATGAAAATTGTTGATGTTTTACTCTTTTTCATGTACCAAAAGGACAGTGGAAAAAGTTTTATTGACAAGGAAAAAATATTCTATAACAAAAAATCCTGGGAATTTTTTATTATAGTAATAAACAAATAATTCAGCATCCTATCTGGACATTATGTTGTCCTACGACACTGATGGTCACATGAACACCTCACTCTATGACAAACGTGACGACTTCAATTTCAGCATTACAAACTTTCCTTTTCTGAGTAGCAACATCCCTTCATCGCCTGCTTATGGTGTGTTCATATCTCAGTTGATACGCTATGCCAGAGCAAGTACGAAATAAACGGATTTTGTTCTGAGAGCTAGGCGTCTTTCAGATAAGCTTCTCAGTCAGGGATATGTTTGTGACCGACTAACATCGTCACTGAGGAAGTTCTACGGTCGATATGGGGAACTCGTCATACACTATGATGTCCCACTCTCCAGAATGGTGGATGATATTCTGTCATAGACCATTTGAACCATCCAATCAAAGATTGTACTCTATGTCTTCCGAAATGGAAGTTACCGGATGTGACAGTTCTACCGAATTGACGCGGCGGGTGGAGATGCTTACTCTTCCTGGGCACCTGGTCTCACTCCCATATCGGGAGTTCGCTTCTTTTCATATGGTGGAGGTTTTTTGTTTGTTTGCTTTGGTTCCTATTTTATCCTGATTTTGTATGCCTTCGGTTTCTGATTTTCTGAATTATCGATTTTTGTGCTGTATACAGGGATATGGTCATTATCCATGTTTGTCATGGCATACCACGACAGTATATAAAGAGATGGTTCAATTCTTAGGCAATTTTGCTCTCAAGGCAACAAGTTGGATTTCATTGAAGGAAGATATTTTCTGTCATTTTTGAATGAAAAGAAATTGCATGGATCATATATTTTTGAAAGCCTATTTTCAGCATGTGAACATGACTGTCTAGTTATATCAATTTTGGATATCATTATTCCATCCCTATTGAAAGTCATAAATCACATTTTCAGAGATTTTTTGACTGATGGTCTATGGGAATCGCCTAGCCACTTAACAAGAGACAAAACACATGGAGTTCCGAACCATAACAAGAATTCTGAGGGAATATTTGGGCACTTGGACAGAATATTAAGAGAGAAGCCAAACGTATCCCTCATCGCATCTGAAGCGTATATTATGTTTATACATGATAAAACTCTGGCTTGGCTTAACTCAAAATCGGATGAAGCGCAAACAAATCTTGTGGAAATTGCTAGGAAGGGATCAAAGAAAATGCAAGAAAAATATAAAAGACGGCAACTACAAATTGAAGAAGAGCGAATGCGGCTTGTTGCTCAAAGGTTTGTTGAATCAGAACGTAAACAACAAAAATGTGTGCGAAAATTGGAGGATCAAACCAACCAAACTTAATACTGGGGGCTGTGGCAGAGCGAGACCGAAATTGATGACGCTTTGAAAAGACTGAAAACTTCAAAGGACCGCACATCAGCTATATCTGCGCAGCTTGCATTCAGGAAGAATGTGTTTAACCAAAAAGTACCTAATGATCTCTGCATATAACGCAAGTCTAAAAAAGTGAACAACAAAACTGTGAAACTGACCGAGGAAGAATTAGTTGCAAATGTTAAAACACCAGTTAGACAACCATATAGTGGAAATAGTGTAACAGTTGACAATGAGGAGCCAATAACACTTGGAAGGAAAGTAAGGCATACATACGAATCAGATGGGGTTCTAACATGGTACACAGGGCAGGTTATTTCACAGGTAATTGTGGGATATTTTAATGTTATGTGGCTTATATTTAACAGTTGAATAATCAAGTCAATATGATACTCACATATTCAATACTTGCTACTAACTGCTTTATTTATTTATAATGGTAGTAAAACATTTTGTATTAAAAAGAATTAAATCAAATAAATCTTTGAATTAAAAAGAAATTAGAAAATATCAATACTGCATCCTATTCATGTTAAAAGCAATTAGTCTCTTCATAGCTTCATAAATTACCCCATATTATTTAAATTTTAGAGTAATTTTTAACATTGGAAAACTGCAAAAAAATAAAAAATAAAAAATAATCCGGCCCGAAGGTCCGGCGAAAAAAAATTTCCGGCTCTTAAAATGGCCCAAAAAAGTCTTCAGGACTCCCCCCCCCCCCCATAAAAATCAAATGGTTGCTCCCTAACGACCATAATATTGTCGATTTTGTAAAAGTTAAATTTTCATATAAATCTATTGTAAAAACTCAATACAATGTAGGTGGCGCTAGTGGAATAAATTAGAGCTGCGCACCCCAAATTCAAAATGGACGTTTTTAAACGGTTATAAATAGACATTTTTCATCGTGACGAACTTCGCACTTCGAACTTCGTACTTCGCACTTCGAACATTGAAGAAAAAATGGCGTAACTATCGTTCGCGTATAAACTCATAAGCGGAGTCATCTATATTTTGATTAGTATGCTCAATGGAATGATATATTGTACTTTCTGTACAACATGTGCGCTTTTTTCGGCAACCAACGTATGAAATTAAAGTGCGAAGTTCGAAGTGCGAAGTGCGAAGTTCGTCACGGTGAAAAAAGTCTACTATGAATGTATTGATAAGATTCGCTTGAAAATTTAAATTTGTACAGATGAGAATGTCTACTTTCATGTGAAAAGAAATATTTTGAATTATAAAATTTTGTCAATTTCATTTTTTGGGACAACGTACCTTTAATATTGTGTTTCAACAGGATTCCGACTTGGTCCTTTCTTAGAGCCTTCGGGGGGGGGGGGGGGGGGGGGGGAGACGACCAGTGCAGTGTAACTTTCTCCTTTTTTTCCTGTTCAAACAAAATTTTCTTGTTTAATTGCTTGAAGATATGTCAAAAATAAGTTTTTGAAATAGAAATCATAATACATTAATTGACTAAATTTACTACATAGCTTTAATTTTTAAAACTTTAATTTAAGAATTAAAAAAGGACATCTCTCACTATCCATGATTATTCAATTAATTTTAACTAGTATGAAAAAAATCTACTTGCCAACTTTAGTATCAATGTTAGCAGAGTGTAACAAATACTCTTTCCACAGCCAGTTGGAAGAAGTCCATATGTATGGTTCCCCGCCAATAAATTTGAGAGAATTTGTATCTGCTCTGATTTTAAGTCAAAATTAAATTCATTTGCTATTTATATTTGTGCATATGCCGACCTTATCTCGGGGAAATGATTCGATTTGACATATAAACATGTGCTTTTCTAAAATTAGGTTGTTTTTGATGTCATAAAAATGGCAGAATGAATCCGAGCGATCTCATTGGCTGTTCGATCTTGAACAATGACCGCCGAATGTTTAGAAAAGTTTTTAAAGTGCCGAGTGCTTTACGGTGATTAAAAGGTTCATGGAGGCGAAAATATGGAAGTAATCAATTAGTATTAATATTGGGACATTAAATATGCAGTAAAAGGTTAGCTTTACTTACAAGTTTTGTTTACATTGCCTTCATTTTAACGGAAACGCTAATGTACAGTCGTCCGACTGTGGGGGAAAAGTAGAATAGCCCCACATCAGACTTGTCGGACTAGTACAATACAGAACTATGCTAGTTGGTCTTGTATGGTTTTTTTGAGGCGAGCCTTATGAATTTTTAGGATGCAGCGTTGTAGATTCCGAATTTCAATCCGACCAACAAAAATAAAATTAATTAAAAACATTCAATCGGCACGTCCGTAATATCGTATACCTTGTAAATGTGAAGAGAGAAAAATATAAAGAAAATGGTATTTCAACTATAAAGAAAATTGCAAAAGTCACATGCATATGTTTTTTCTTCTTTTTGTTATTTTAAGGTCACGTCAAGGTTATCAGTAAGCATACAAAGAAAGGTCTAGGATTTGGGGCAGCCACTAAAACGTGTAGAATATGTAAGGCAGCAATTAGGAGTGAAGGGAAAGTAGCCAAACCCCGTAAATGCAGGAAAAATTTGACGGGCTCTGCGAAAGGCATGGAACCGTTTTTGACAGTTATATGCGTGAAAGAAGGAAAAGGGACTTAAAAGGGATAACCACACCGTCTGCTACTTACGTGGCAGATAGTCGTCCTAAGTCGGCAGCGGTTGCCCATTGGTCTCGTTGGTTTATGTGTGGTCTTTTATGTTTCATGTTTCTATGATGTGTTTTGGTGTTCCTTGTCCTTCTTGCGTCCCTTTCTGTGGATGTCTGCTCTGTGTTTTTGCATTGGGTGTTTTGCTGGGGGTGCTGCAATCGAGTATTGTTGGAGATCCCGTCCTTTCTTTTAATCTTAGCAAAGTAATTATTGACGACGATACTACGACATTTACGAGAGTGCAGAAAGCTATATCACCCTCTCGTGATAAAAATCACGTTGTGAAGAATTTCTGCAATGCACTCTACAGCCTTAGGAAAAACGACAAGCAAATATCTTCTTAGACTATTGGTTACTTCATGAAATGTTTTTCATATGCCTTTGACCAAATAGGATGGACTGAAGTCAAACTTGGAAGCCATAGTACTACATGCTTTTGGTGACTACAATTAATGTAAATTGCAATTTTTAATTACTTTTCGTTCATCATACTACATCTCATTTGATTTCATACACAGAATTCACCAAAGCTGTCTTTTGACAAAGAATAGAAATCTGGCTTACATTTCATATGCACGAGTCACATCTTCCATGATCCTCAAGCTTTTGATATAGGGATTATGAAATGAACAGCAATAAGTGTAATATGTGTATTTGTATGGTCACTTTAGTTTTCCTAGTATTTGATACAAAGCGAAAAAAAAAAAACCCGCTAATTGTCTATTTTCAAAGCATAATGAAATTCCGAGGTTCAGGTCAAAGGTCAATAGTCCATGTATGAATACCATTTAAAGTCCAATCACGTATCGTCCCAGTGATTTTGTTTGAACTAAGACTTTAAGGTTGTTTCACACCACAATTGTACGTTCTTCGAGACCTCTGGGTAATTGGAGAAGTGAGAGGGTTGTGCGCACGTAATCCAGGATAACCATACCTTCTGCTATTTCCGTGGCAGATGGCCGTCCCAAGTCGGCACCGGTTGCCCATTGGTCTCGTTGGTTTATGTGTAGTCCTTTGTGTTTGATGTTCTGTGTTGTGCACTGAAGTTCCTTGTCCCTTGTGCGTCTCTTTCTGTGCTTGTATGCTTTGTGTTTTTGCATTGGGTGTTTTGCTGTGGGGGCTGCGGCCTGGTGTTGTTGGAGATCCCCTCCTTTGTTTTGAAACAGACAAACATTGCAAATTCATAGACCAGATTTGCTTTGTAATCTCCCTTCTCAACAACTAACAACTATGTATTAAAGGTAAACTGGGCATGTAATTTGTCTCCGGGAAAACAAACACAAGTAAGGACCAAGAAATTGGATGGAAAAAGGAGGAAGCAATATAAAAGACAGTGAACTAAGGAAGGAAAAAGAAAAACACCAATGGCTAAAAAAAAACCCCCAAAAAGTTAAGACGCTCGACTCAAGTAATTTCAGAACTTCGCGAAGGAGCTACGTATGAATCCAATGTAGATTTTCTAAGACTATAGAGGAAGAAGATTTGGTGGAAATTCCCACTGGAAATACTAAGACTGCAAAAACAAAGCAAAATTTGAACCAACCACAAAACATCATCGTGTTTGACCTCGAAACGACAGGATTTTGTAAGTATATGACAGGCAAAACTGGATATTAAACATATACCATTCGGCTATGATCTACGATACTTTTAATGGTATGAAATAAAGATAATAACCGGAATACTATTTTTACTTTTTTCAGCTTACAGTAATGACGTCATACAGATAGCAGCAAAAACTCTACACGAAGTAGACGTGTTTACAAGACATGTACAGCCTGCAAATGGGTATATTCCGCCTGCTATATTAGTAGGGTGACCAAGTCGCCAAAAGTGGCTTATTTTAGGAGTTTAGTCAACACGCTTAGTATAAGGCAATATTTGGTATCAAATGAAAGCTTATTATCTGTAGTTTACGAATCAAGATGTCGTCAAAATATTTTCATCGTAGAAGTACAAGAAAATTGACGTTGAAATGACGTCATTGACAACTTTTTTTTAATGAAATTAGGCGAGATGTGACAAATTAGACGTATTTGAACACTTGAAATGTCGATAAAATGGCATGTTTCTACTATAAGTGAAAGAAAAACATAAAAAGAATAGAAGTTGACGAAAAAAAAAAAATTTTCCTTAAAAAGATTGGTAAATTTAAGTAAAATTTAAGTATATTCTACGTTAAAGATATCAACATATTTTTTTAATTATGATTTTTTTTTTCATCAACGCTATAAGAAAGGTATCTTTTTCCGGAGTTTGAGGGATATTTCATTCAAATATGGAATATTTACTAAACTACTGTAAAAGAAAATTTGTATTTTCCTAGCATTTATTAGAATTATATACATTTTCAATGCGCATGAACGTAGATATCTATTTTTAGGTATGTTGAATCCGATCCGTCGTTTGGTCTTATATTGTGCGTTCTTGCAATGGGTCGAATTGATGGGTCGATGAGTGTAATTTATTTGTAAAACTTTTTTTTTCATTCAGTGATCCACCCCATCCCACAATCAGCCTCCAGTGGATCTCTTAAACAATCCTGATCTGCAAACGCATACTATGGGAGAGAGAGAGAGACGTTAGCACAAACATGGAATGGCTTTGAGATTAGATATTCATTGAATGAGATTCGAGTCCGTTACTAGTTACTTTGAACAAAAATTGTAGACAATTAAAGAACTAGTGACATATTCAAGGGCTTGCACCCCCCCCCCTTCTTCCTTGTACAGAATAGATACGCTAATTCCTGGCAAGATATTTTACCTTTGTCTACCTTTTTTTATTTCTAATCAAATAATGCATTATATAAAAGTTATTAAAAGGTTAAAGGAATTATTTGTATGCAAGATCATCGTCTAGTCACTATAATGTATGTAAGGGATACATGCAGTAAAAATTTAACTTGTAAATCATGAACAAATCAAGCGAGTTAGAGGGAAAATAAGATATTAAGGAATGTTTAAAGAAAAACTACCCCCCCCCCCCCGAAAAAAAAATATCCGAACAAAGAAAAGATAAAAAAAAAAACAAAAAAAAAAACCCCAACAATAAAAAAATAATCCATGACAAATTACATTTTTATAAACGACTTTCCATACACTACACAGGCCGCTGAAATGATTTAGATAATCAAATTCGTTATGTACAAATATGTGCTCTTGTCAGTCCTTTTTATAGTGCAGTATTTCTTTATGCTACACTTTAAAAAAGAATGACAAAAAAAAGAAGGGAGGAGATCTCCAACAAGACCCCGTTGCAGCATCAACAGTAAAACACCAAAACACCCGATGCAAAAACACAAAAGACGATTACAGCACGAGACGGAAAAGAGACACACGACATGTAAACATCAAACACAAAAGACTACACATAAACCGACGAGACCAATGGGTAACCGGTGCCGACTTTGGACGGCCGTCTGTCACGCAAGTAGAAAATGGTGTGGTTATCCTGGATTACGTGCGCACAACCCTCTCACTTCTCCAATTACCCAGAGGTCTCGAAGAACGTACAATTGTGGTGTAAAACAACCTCCTCACTGTAAGATGACATCACACAAACAAGACCGCGAAACGCAGAGGCCCCATAGACACAGATGAATATGTAAATGGATATAAAAAGAGGGCATGCGTAATACAGTCCGTGCTCTGCCGGCTGTAGCGAGCTCATGTATGTAATCACCCGAGGAGTCCGACTGACATTCAGAGAGGACAGGTGGTCGGGGCCCTGTCTTCTCTAAAGAGGTTTGGACATGGCCCGTCATGGAGTCCCGTCGTCACAGTCAGTCAGAGTGCAAGTCTCAAGGATGAGCTTGTACAAGACTGTAGATTGGTCAAGCACCAAGCCTAGTGTCCGTCTGGTGACATTAGGATCATACCCACGGTATAAAAGGCGTTTGATGATTCTGACGCATTTTCGATGGTTATGCTGCCTACCTTTGATCCTTTTTATTTTGTTTATCATATCACCATAAAAGACAGGTTGTGTAATACCCATAGTAATGTACTATGTTGCATGTATAGATCCGAATTTTAAAAGAAGTTGACTGTAATTTTTGTAAAATTTCCAGAAAGTCTTAACTAGTTTATGAAAGCGGAAACCTTGACCTAAAAGTTTTTTTTGGTAATTTGTAAATTTCTACTGTGAAAATCCAAAATATCAGTACATGCTCTAGCGTACCGGATGAGCTGTGATATGTAAATGCCGTATGACGGTAATCTTGGAACATCACCGTCAAGCCAAGGGAAATTTACTATGTTGAATCCAAAATCATCCCTTTTGTCATATACACTTGTATGAATCTTTCCGTTTACAATTTTGATATTTAGGTCCAAAAAGGGTGTTTCTGTATTTGAAAGGTTTGCCTTGTTAAGGGTTAATTCTTGTGGATAAATTTCATTCTTATATAATTCAAAAGCAGGATTGTCAATGGTTAGAATATTATCCAGATACCTAGAAGTATTATTGAAACATTTCAGCTCATCAAATTTTCTTTGCTTTTGAAGAAAGAACAATTATTTGATTTATTTAGATAATATCAGCTACCTGTGGATTAAAAGACACTACTGGCAATGAAAAGAAAACAATAAGCAAGCCGCGTTAAAAGCATTGCATCGAAATTCGTGTAATGTATAAATATTCGAGAAGAATCTTGTTTACAAATTAATTTTCATTGCATGCATTTACTTCTGGCATTTCCTATACTTTTATTCGCTAAATATAATAAACGATACTTTTATACGAAAACAACAGTCACGCGATTCTACATTCGCGGGCATTTTCACGAAGTCACAGTAGCGCGACAATTGTGCTTATTAAAACTTATTCCACACTGCACAATTATTCAGAATACACGTTTTTTAATTGATAAGATATGTCTTGATATGTTTTCCGTATGATGTGATTTATTTTTGGCTAGCAATGCAAACACTAGCAAGAATGTCCGTTTCGTCTAGAGCAATTTTGAAATTGACAATTTACCTCATGTTAATTTCCGTTCTGGGTGTGCTCTTTTCTAGTCTGAAGTAGACATGGCTGATGTTTGTCTCTATGAAAATGACTGTAAGAAAACAAAGTTCTCCCTGGATTTTTACAGGTGTGTCATTTGTCAAATTAAATCTTGTGAAGAGCTTGTTATATTTTCTGAGAAGTCAAAGTAAAGTTTTTTGTAGGCATTGAAATTAAGACAGGATGACTTGTCACGAAAGTTTATCAATGAATTTCCGTCTCTTGATACAACATGTAAAGAGTTCATGGAGATGTATTACCACAGAAGGTTTTACAAGTCATATACTAGTAAACACAATCTAAAACATTTCATGGTTGAGGAAAATAAATGTCTAAATATAGTTCCTAGAAGTGTTTCAACAAGGTCCAACTTCAAACTGTTTGAATGGGACAGATGTATTATATGCAGAAAAGGATGTCATAAGTCAAAACGTACGCTCCATAGACTCTGCTCGATGATTAATGTTGCAAAATGCATCAGTGATATCGACACTCTGGCTCTGTTAAAAGATGTTGATATACTCAAAAAGGGACTATATCACAACTCATGTCTGATCATGTATCTCAGGAAAAAAAAAGACATGAACAGATGACTTCGTGTCACAAGCAAGGTGTCGTTGATGAAACATTTGAAAATGCATTTTCCAAATTACTTCTTGAGGTAGAATCGACAATCTTTGACAAAACGCAATCCATGTCAATGTCCTCTTTGTTCAAAACGTTCCTGTCATATTTACCAGAGGGTGTAACACACAAATATTCGATAGGAAGACTGCGCAGACAACTAGAGCTGAAATATGACAAAAAGATAAGAATCGAAAAAGGAAAGACAGGTCAAGGCCAATCAAATCTTGTTATATCCAGCTCTGTAAGTACCTATGATGCATTCAGAGACCGTTCTTTGTCAACCTTAGGTGATATGACGTGCGACACTCAGGTCACGTTGACAGTCGAACAAGTTCTACACAGAGCAGCAAACATTCTAAAGAAAGAGATAGCAGAGATCGCTATTGATCCCAAGTCTTATGCAGATCCCTCCCAAGTATCAATAGAAAGTTCTCTCCAGCTGGTTCCCATAAGTTTAAGAAAATTCATTACATGGCTGATTGACGAGAAAAGTAGTAGTAAGGTTTCTGAAACATTCACCATGGGTAGTAAGATGCGTCAGTGCCTTGCAATATCGGAGTGCATTGTGTCCTTATGCAAAGATGCTCTCACTCCATTTCATTTGGCAATGGCCCTTCATGTTCACCATGAATTCGGATCAAAACAACTTGTAGATCTCCTTTACAGTCATGGGTTTTCTGCCTCATACACTGAGGTCAGACGGTTCTTGACTAGCGTTTCGGATGCTGAAATAAGCAGACGCTCAGCAGACGATTACGTTCCAGCAGGTATCATTCCTATACAAAAAGGTGGTTTAATAATACAGGAAGGCACAGACGACGTCGACATCAATGCTGAAACTGTTGATGGCAAGAATACGTTCCATACAATGGCTAGAGTCATCTTCCAGGAACGAGTTGTAAATTCTTCACTTAACAATTCTTTGGGCACGGGAGGAATTGCACGAGGTACTGATAGAACTCTTAAACAGGATCAGTCATCTTGCACTATCTTGCAGTGCCTCCCTTTCCAAAAGCCACAGTCCAAACCTCAACCCCCAAAGTATGTTGATCCAATAGATTCAATTATGATGTGTTCGTCTGCTTTACAATCAGTTACTGACAGGGCATGGGTTCTGTTAAGGGCAGCATGTCGTGGTATCCTACCCGATGCTATCACTGGGCCTGGAATGGTCTCTCAGACGATTCCGTTTTGGACTGGCTTTAATGTCTCGTTGTCGAAAAGAAAAGACATTTATCATGCCGCCATTTATGAGCCAGTTATCGACGCTAAGCCCTCTGATTTGTCAACAGTGTTTACTGCCATGAAACATTGCACATCAGTTTCAGCAAGAGCTGGACAGACATTCTCAATACAAACATTTGACCTTCAGTTGTACGCAGTGGCCCAACAAGTGAAATGGTCACACCCAAATATTTTCAGATCACATGTTCTTAGACTTGGAGGATTCCATGTGTTGTCAAGCTTCATTGCAGGGATAGGTAAGCTTTGGGCTGATGGCGGGCTTAGAGATTTACTCACAGACTCTGGGGTTTATGCAGGTAACACGGTTGAGCATATGTTACATGGTAAAGAGTTCAATAGAAGTACGAGAGCCCTAACCCTTGTATATGATGCTTTAGTTACAGTACAAATACAATCTTGCTTATCATGGTGCATCGAAAATGATCGGTTGACTGCCATCCCTGCTGAAGTATTCGAGTCAGTTAAGAACCTCCAACAACTGTATGAAACAGATGTACATCAAGAGGAAACCTTCAAAGAATTTGAGAAGTCGTTTTCTGATTTCTTTGATCCTGTACTACAGGAATTGTTCAATTTCCCCTCCATTTCAATATTGGGATATGCTGTTACAGGCAATACAAATCATACTCTCTTTTATGAGAGCAGAAAGAGAGGGAAATTGGCCTCTCCATCTCAAGGCGGTGTCTGAAATGATTCCCTACTTTTTTGTTGCAAACCGCACTAACTACTGCCGATGGACTCCGGTTTATCTACTGGATATGATTTGCCAGAACCTGTTAAGGCCTCATTTGATAATGGCAGTTTTGCGATAAGGCAGATCCCAGGAGTCTATAACGGTGTATGGAGTGACATGGCCACAGAGAAAACAGTAATAAAAGACATGAAAGGTGACGGAGGCATCGTGGGTATAACTCAAAATAAATCTGCCCTACTCCGATGGACTATCACGAAGCACACACTTGCGTTATTTAGTCGATCCTTACAAGAAAGGTCCAATTTCCATCCCTCAGTGATACCACATGCAGAGACACAAGATGCAGCGAAGACAAGAGATGAGGTCCATGTCCAAATGCTGATTACCCATATTCGTGAAAACATGACTAACCCTTTCGATGTGAACAATCATCCTAGCTGTCTTGTAAACATATCAAGTGGTATTCTAGCATCTGCAGACATTCAAGATTCCTTGTTGACAGCTTTGAATCAGGGTTACTCAATGCTCACCAGTTTTATAACAAAATCATTCAATCCAAGGTAGCACAAAACATTTTTGAAACATTTCAAAAAGATCGTATTTGGGTTTCCTTTAAACATTCTTATCAAAATGTTTTCAAAACATTCTTAAAACATTCTAGGCTAAAGACAAAACATTTTTAAAATGTTTTGTTAACATTGTATTATATCCTTACAAAAGTTAAAACGAGTTAGCATAGAAAACATTTTCGTAACATTATCAAAATGTTTTAGAACTAGAAAGGTTTCTTGTTGCGGTTGCAACAAGAGTGTCTTCCTCCTATACAATTTTTGGTTTGGAAATATGAAGGACGTCACATTACATGTATTTATATTATATATTTAAGTTTTCAAATAGCAGTAACATTAAATTTTCAAACCGATAATTGTTGGTGAGCAACCATTTGATTTGGGGGGGGGGGGGGGGGGCAGGAATTCTATTGCCAGCCGGTAAAATTTTTTCAGCAATTTTCTGAGCAGGCCATTTTTTTCAGCCATTACCAGAGTCGGAGAAAAATTTTCGCCGGTTCTTCGGGCCAGATTTAAACAAATTGTCAAATGTTGTGAATGTCTGTGTAAGTTAAACTCCCCGCTGTTACAGAGTATGAGTTAATAACTGTTCCTTCAGATGTCTCTTTGCAATTAGCGAATTTCAGACAGATTGTATGATGTTTAAATAGAACCTTTTCTAGATTTTTGTGCCTATGCGTATTAGGTCTCTGGTAGATACAGCTATGTGAACAGTTTGTATTTATATTAATTAATTTTTTGACTTTAAATTGTCTGGCACAAAGGGCCAGCAAAAATTTCCATATCATGCAATGTATCCTTACTTTTGCATGGTCCGGGAAAAAAAAAATTGCCGGCCCTTGGGCCGGATTATTTTTTTCAGCATTTTTCAGAGCCGGGATTTTTTTTTTGCAAATTCTTCCTGCCCCCTTCCCCCATAAAAAAGGCGAGCTCGTAGCTGTAGAACCAATTTTCTTGAGAAGAGAAATGGTAATAACAAGTTACGTTCAATATATATATATATAAATACCATGAGGTTCTCGCTGTGCAGGTTCAAATTTGGACCCCCCCCCTTCCCTTTTTTCAAAGTTTATTTTGAATTTCCATCATGGCGACATCGTTCAATATAAACAGAACTGTTTTCGAAAAACGAGGGGAGGGAAGAATGTTGGAGAAATTGTTCATCAATTTGTAAATAAACCAACCGAAAATTATGTTCGAACGTTTGCTAGAATTAGAAATTAAACTTGATGTTCAAAATATAGTTATTGAAGTTTAGAAACAGGTTTGTAGGTTAGAAATCGGAATCAAACTACCACTTTTTGTGTGTAAATTCTGGTTTGTAGCTGATCTCTTCTAAATTAATCAACTGTTTTAAAATCAAATTGTGTATATCGAAATGTATTTATGAAATGCATATTCATCATTGCCGTGAAATCGGAATTTGAAAATCTCAACACTGCTTTTCTCGAGTCGGACTCGGACTACCAATTTTAGTGTTCGCCCGATCTGTTGGCGTGAAGGTGTATCGAAATACCCAACTCAAAATTTCGATGCTTATATCTTTTCAACAGTAAGAGATAGGAAAAATCAGAAAGACTAAATAAGACAGATATATGGATAAAAAATAATAATATTGAAATTTTTAGGAAACTTCATAAGCTTAATTTTTGTTTACTATTATAAGCAAAAAAGTGTCTTCCTCCTATGAACTTCTGAATTTGGAAATATGAAGGACGGTGAAGGACGTCATCGTAATAAATCGTTACAGTGTGCATCTAGCATTTCATATCTTGCATGGCTGTCGACTTTCAAAAAGAATGGAAATTGTAGATAGCAAAATACGAGATATTTAAGCTTACAAATAGCAAAACATGAAATTATCGGTCCTTTTGAGTAATTCGACGCTCCCGTCAAATATTTGAATCTACCAAAAAACATGATAAAAAAATAACAGAGACCAAAAATAAAAAAGACCAATCTAGCTTTTACTCCAAACGTAACGTTGGAGAACTTTCATTGTCCTAGCTTACAGGGTTCTTGAGAAATCGCTGATCCAATTTTCCACGGTTACGAAAACAATAGGTCTTCCGACGGAAGTCGGAAGACCTAATAATGTTTTGACTAAAAGTATGTTCAACATCAAATTTAAAACATTTTGATGATATTCTTAAAACATTGTGGCAAAACGTACCTTATAAAACGTTTTTACGACTTTTCCAAATTTGCCTTCTGACGTCCAGATTGGAAGTCATTACATTGACGCATATGTTTCAAATATCTTAATAGTGATATGTTATATCATAAATAAGAATTAAAACATGTTGAATTTGGAAACATTTTTACAACATTATAAAAACATTTTAGAATAATGTTTTCATTTAAAGTACCCTCAACATTAAATCTATAACATTTTAGGGATATTCTCATAACATTGTAGCAAAATGTTAGAATCATACTTTATAAAACTTCTTTGTCGAATTTTTGTAATATGTCTCCTGACGTCTAGATTGGAAGTCATAACATTTACGCATATGTTTCAAATATTTTTATAGTGACATATTATATCATTAAAAATAATTTAAAATCGTTGTATTTGGAAACATTTTTACAACATTATAAAAACATTTTAGAATAATGTTTTGAACACAAGCACCATCAACACTAAATCTATAACATTTTAAGGATATTCTTAAAACAATGTAGCAAAATGTTAGAATCATACGTTATAGAACTTTTTTGACGACTTTTTGTATTATGTCTCCTGACGGCTAGATTGGAAGTCATAGCATTTACGCATATGTTTCAAATATTTTGATAGTGATATGTTATATCATAAAAAATAATTAAAAATCGTTGTATTTGGAAACATTTTTACAACATTATAAAAAAATTTTGAACAAAAGTATCATCTATATTAAATCTAAAACATTTTCAGGATATTCTGATAACGTTGTAGCAAAATGTTAGAAACATACGTTATAAAACTTTTTTGTCAACTTTTTGTAATTTGTCTCCTGACATCTAGATTGTAAGTCATAACATTTACGCATAGGTTTCAAATATCTTAAAAGTGATATGTTATATCATCAAATAGAATTCAAACATGTTGAATTTGGAAACATTTTTACAACATTTTAAAAATATTTTAGAATAATGTTTTGAACACGAGCACCATCAACATTAAATCTATAACATTTTAAGGATATTCTTAAAACCTTGTAGCAAAATGTTAGAATCATACGTTATAGAATTTTTTTGACGACTTTTTTTGTAATTTGTCTCCTGACGGCTAGATTGGAAGTCATAACATTTACGCATATGTTTCAAATATCTTTAACGTGATATGTTGTATCATCAAAAAGAATTCAAACCTGCTGAATTTGGAAACATTTTTACAACATTTAAAAAATATTTTAGAATAATGTTTTGAACACGAGCACCATCAATATTAAATCTATAACATTTTAAGGATATTCTTAAAACATTGTAGCAAAAT
The DNA here is from genome assembly GCA_033119305.1 of Pinctada imbricata. Classification (NCBI taxonomy): domain Eukaryota; kingdom Metazoa; phylum Mollusca; class Bivalvia; order Pterioida; family Pteriidae; genus Pinctada; species Pinctada imbricata. Next base: position 39,154,583 of record VSWD01000001.1, read on the forward strand.
GTTAGAATCATACGTTATATGACTTTTTTGACGTGTTTTTGTAATTTGTCTCCTGACGTCTAAATTGGAAGTCATACCATTTACGCATATGTTTCAAAAATCTTAAAAGTGATATGTTATATCATCAAAAATAATCTAAAACTGTTGTATTTGGAAACATTTTTACAACATTTTAAAAACATTTTAGAATAATGTTTTAACACACGCACCATCAACATTAAATCTATAACATTTTAAGGACATTCCTAAAACGTTGTAGCAAATTGTTAGAATCATACATTATATGGTTTTTTTGTCGACATTTTGTAATTTGTCTCCTGATAGGAAGTCATAATATTTACGCATATGTTTCAAATATCTTAATAGTGATATGTTATATCATCAAAAAGAATTAAAACATGTTGTATTTGGAAACATTTTTACAACACTATAAGAACATTTTAGAATAATGTTTTGAACAAAAATACCCTCAACATCAAATCTAAAACATTTTAAGGATATTCTTAAAACATTATAGCAAAATGTTAGAATCATACGTTATAAAACTTCTTTGTGGATTTTTTGTAATTTGTCTCCTGGTGTCTAGAATGGAAGTCGTAACATTTACACATATATTTGAAATATCTTAAAAGTGATATGTTAAATCATCAAAATTAATTCAAAATTGTTGTATTTGTAAACATTTTTACAACATTTTAAAAACATTTAAAGATAATGTTTTGAACACAAGCACCATCAACATTAAATCTATAACATTTTAAGGACATTCCTAAAACGTTGAAGCAAATTGTTCGAATCATATAACTTTTTTGTCGACATTTTGTAATTTGTCTCCTGACGTCTAGAGTGGAAATCATAACCTTTACGCATATGTTTCAAATATCTTAATAGTGATATGTTATATCATCAAAAAGAATTCAAATATGTTGAATTTGGAAAACTTTTTACAACATTTTAAAAACATTTTAGAATAATGTTTTGAACACAAGCACCATCAACATTAAATCTATAACATTTTAAGGATATTCTTAAAATATTGTAGCGAAATGTTAGAATCATATGTTATATAACTTTTTGATGACTTTTTGTAATGTGTCTCCTAATGTCTAGATTGGAAGTCATAACATTTACGCATATGTTTAAAATATTTTAATAGTGTTATATCATCAAAAATAATTTAAAATCGTTGAATTTGGAAACATTTTTACAACATTTTAAAAACATTTTAGAATAATATTTTGAACACACGCACAATCAACATTAAATCTATAACATTTTAAGGACATTCCTAAAACGTTGTAGTAAAAAGTTAGAATCATACGTACGTTATATGACTTTTTTGACGAGTTTTTGTAATTTGTCTAGAATGGAAGTCATAACATTAACACATATATTTGGAATATCTTAATGACAAATATGGATAATGACCATATCCCTGTCTACAGCACAAAATCGACAATTCAGAAAATCAGAAACCGAAGGCATACAAAATCAGGATAAAACAGGAACCAAAGCAAACAAAAACAAAAACCTCCACCATATGAAAAGAAGCGAACTCCCGATATGAGAGTGAGACCAGGTGCCCAGGAAGAGTAAGCATCTCCTGCTTGCATGCAACACCCGTCGCTTCAATTCGGTAGAACTGTCACATCCGGTTACTTCCATTTTGGAAGATAAAGAGTACAATCTTAATAGTGATATGTTATATCATCAAAAAGAATTAAATTTTAAACATGTTGAATTTGGAAACGTTTTAACAACATTGTAAAAACATTTTAGAATAAAAAGCATCCTCAACATTAAATCTATAACATTTTAAGGATATTCTTAAAACATTGTAGCAAAATGTTAGAATCATACGTTATATAACTTTTTTGAGAACTTTTTTGTAATTTGTCTCCTGACGTCCAGATTGTAAGTTCTACCATTTACGCAAACGTTTCAAATATCTTAATAGTGATATGTTAAATCATCAAAATGAATTAAAAATTGTTGTATTTAGAAACATTTCTACAACATAATAAAAACATTATTAAAAGTTTTTACGACTTTTTAAAATTTGCCTTCTGACGTCCAGATTGGAAGTCATAACATTTACGCATATGTTTCAAATATCTTAATAGTGATATGTTATATCATCAAAAAGAATTAAAACATGTTGACTTTGGAAACATTTTAAGAACATTACAAAACTTTAAAATTTTTGAATAATGTTTTGAACAAAAGTTCCATCGACATTAAATCTATAACATTTTAACGATATTATTAAAACATTGTAGCAAAATGCTAGAATCATACTTTATGAAACTTTTTTGAATACTTTTTGTGATTTGTCTTTCTACGTCTGGATTTGAAGTCATTGCATTTATGCAATGTTTCAAATATATTGATAGTGATATGTTATATCATCAAAACGAATTAAACATGTTGAATTTGAAAACACTTTTACAATTGTTAATTGTTAGAATCATTACCTATGTAAAGGTAATGTGTGGTTATTGTCCGTGAAGCTCTGTTTATAACTCGCTATAGGTACTGAGTGTAGACCGGTTCGGGATAGCCTACGTTGCACATGTGTTGATTTCGATATGTAGTTATTCAGGTATATTCTTGTGTGGAAGTAAAATAATTAGTTTTGTGTGGATGCGAGAGTCCTGTATGGATATCGGAGCCCTGTGTGAAAAGCCAAAATGAGCAGTTTTAAGATATAAGCTCTTTTGGTACGCCCATAACGGTGAGTTACATGCATAATTACTATGTTTGCATTTTTATTGTTTTATATTACTTTGATCACTTAATAAATGAGTATATACAATATTTGATATTTCTGCAGTTATTTCTATAATAAATAACTATTTACATGCATAATGAAATAAGTACGTATGTGATATACGAACACTAATTTTTTTAAATTAGTATTTAGTTTTAATCAATATTGTTATAGGTGACAAAAGTGTGATCTCTTGTCCTCTGATGTCTTGTCCTGCCACCCTCTACAAGTTATATATAATGGCCCGTTTGAATTATGACATTTGAAGTCCAGTATAATGAACATTTAAGGACATCGAATCATCTTGATATATCCTTTATACGGAGGCCTACAGACGTCAACATTTTTGTTGATTAGCATTTGAATTGTGATGTAGAAACAGACGTATTAGTTTAGATTTTGTTTATATGATTTACCTTCCGGAGTATGTGTGTGTACTTTGTATTTTCCTTATCGTGTTTCATTTCATATTCTTGCGAATAAACTTACTTGAAATTGAATAAGGGTTTTTGAGAATCTTTGAGAGTTGATGCTGTTTAAGGTTTCTCATTCATTCTGAAAACACATTTTGATCAACATTTTCAGGATTTCCTAAAACATTGTTGAAAAATAATAGATTCACACCTTAAATTTTTATTTTCGACTTTATGTTATTTGTCTTCTAACGTCCTGATTTAAAGTAATGACAATTACCCATACTATCTTACTGATGATATGTATATAGTCAAAACAAGAGGACCTAGAGGGCCACGATCGTTCACCTGCATTTACTATAAGCATATCAATATACATAAAACAAAAGGATGTTTGTCAAAAACTTGACTTCGAGGTGGAACCAAAAAATAACAACACTTTTAAGACATCTCTCTAGATCATCCTGATGCTTTGAATTTGTAGATTTGTGCTTCGCTTCACGGTACCCCCATGATTTATTTTTGCCTAAGGTGGCGCCCCCTGTTGAAGAATCGAAGGTAGACCATTGAAATTGTGTTAGAATAATCAAACGCTTTTTATACCTTGAATATTACCCTTCTGTTACCAGATGGACTAAATCTACAGCCTTGTACAAGCGCATTCTTGAGAATTGCGCTCTGACTGACTGTGACGAGAGGACGCCATGACAGGCCCTTTCCAAACCTCTTCAAGGAAGACAGGGCCCCGACCACCTGTTCTATGAATCTCAGTCAGATTTCTCAGGTGATAACATGCATTAGCCCGCTACAGCCGGCAAAGCACTGTATTCCGTACGCATTCTGTTTTTACATCCATTTACATATCCATCTGTGTGTTTCTTGGCCCCTGCGTCATGCTGTCTCTTTCTATGTTCATCTTAAAGTGAGGAGATTATTTTTCACCACAGTTGTACGTTCTTCGATACCTCTGGATAATCGGGAAAGTGGGAGGGTTGTGCGCACGTAATTTGGATAACTACACAGTCTGCTACTGACGTGGCAGATGGCCGTCCTAAGTCTGCACAGATTGCCTATTGGTCTCGTTGGTTTATGTGTATTATAATTTGTCTTTGATGTTTCTATGTAATTTATCGTTCCTTGTACCATTTGCGTCTCTTTCTCTGCATGTCTGCTTTGTGTTTTTGCAGTGGGTGTTTTGTAATTTGGTGTTGGTGTTGTAACCGGGTGTTGTTAGAGATCCCCTTCCTTTCTGTAAGTGTTTGTAAAATTGTTTGAAGCTGAAAATCCCCCCTTTATTTTTACATTTGAAAACAAATAACAAACATTCTATCAGTTAAAATTTCAGCCTAAAATACAGCTAAAAGCATTTAGTAACTGGAATATGCCAAATATGCATTAAATGAGAGTCTAAAATCATACACATATTGAAATATATAAAGAAAATGCAAAAATGGGCATTTCTGACTACGTCCGAAAAGAAGTCAAAAACGCGTAAAAATTTGAATTTTACTTTTGGTTCCACTCCGAGGTCAAATTTACGTATTGGTCAAAATGTTTTGAAACAGTTAGTTTATATGTTTTAAGCAAATATTTAGGAGATGTTTCACAAAAATGTTTTGAAAATGTGATTTTGTTGACTGTTAATAACATATTTTTTAACATTATCATGATTATATTGAAATGTTTCAGTGAGATTCTGTTATACTGTCTGAGAGGAAACATCTCAAGAACGTGTTTGAAAAATATTTTGAAAATATTATTTTGTAAGGTTTCAATAACATTTTAAAATCTTCTTTCGAAACATTTTGTCAAAATGTGTTTGTAACATTCAATTCATATGTTTTAAGCAAATATTTAGAAAACGTTTCACGAAAATGTTTTGAAAATGTGATTTTGTAGAGTTTTGATAACATTCTTAGATCATTTTGAATAAACATTATATTGCAATGTTTCAGCAATATTTTTATTGCATTCGGGGAGACATTACTAAAACGTGTTTGAAAAATATTTTAAAAACATTATTTTGTAAGGTTTCAATATCATTTCAAAAATTTTCTAGTAATATTTTGTCAAAAAGTTTTAGTATCATTTAACTTATATGTTTGAAGCAAATATTTAGGAAATGTTTCACGAAAATGTTTTGAAAATGTGATTTTGTGGAATTTTGATAACATTCTTAGATCATTTTGAATAAACTTATATTGCAATGTTCAGCAATATTTTTTATTGCTTTCGGGGAGACATTTCTAAAATTTGTTTAAGAAATGTTTCAAAAACATTATTTTGTAAGGTTTCAATAACATTTCAAAAACTTTTCCAGTAATATTTTGTCAAAATGTTTTTATATCATGTAACTTATATGTTTGAAGCAAATATTAGGAAATGTTTCACAAAAATGTATTTGAAACGTGATTCTGTGGAGTTTTTATAACATTTATAAAACATTAGTTATAGACATAATATTCTTGTTACATTTAGTCATGTTTTTATAACATATTAATATAACATATATATTTCAATGTTTGTAATATACTTAGTAAAAATATTATTTGTAAGGTTTCAATAACGTTTTAAAAGTGTTTTTCTGAAACTTTTGTCAAAATGTTTTGAAACATTTGACTTAAATGTCTTAGGGCACAATACAGATAAGTTCTGGATCAGTGGAGTTTGAAGACACCATGTCGAAATATGAATCTATCATTTCGTATCAATGTTAAGATGTTATAGATGTTTTAAAACATTCTTCAAAAACATTTTGATAAACCTTTTCAAATGTTTCCAAATTTAACATGTTTTGTCTTTTTAGCTCACCTGAGTTTTTGAAGAATATTTAGAAGATCAATACTTAAACATAAATCTATTACATCTCATGAATATTTCTAAAACATGTTTCTATTTCGATATGGTTTCTTCAAGCTCCACTGACCCAGAATAGATCCTTAATGTTCCCTAAGACATATAAGTCAAATGTTTGAAATTATTATGACAAAATGTTTCAGAAAACAATTTGAAAATGTTATAAATATTAAATATTTTTCAGAAATGTTTTTACAGAAACATTTGAGAGGACTGTCATTAAAACATTGCATTATAATGTAAATTCAAAATGATGTTTTCAAACGTTTTTGTGAAACATTTCTAAAATGATTGCCTAAAGACAATAATAATGTTACAAAAATATTTTGACAATGTATTTTGATAAAAGGATTTGAAATCTTATTGAAACCTCACCAAATGTGTTTTTAAAATATTTTTCAAACACGTTTTAGAAATGTTTCCTCGAAAACATAAGAAAAGAATGTAACTGTAAATATTGAAATATATGCTCTATAGTAATAATTTTAATGTACTAGACACGTGTCTCGGTTATTCAATCCTCGTCAGTGGTACTTTATGTCACAGAGTTTGAATAAAGCCAAAGTGGATTTTTCTGGCGCCGTCTACAATATATACTTTTAACTTCCTCTTGTCAAAAATGAGCGGCTCCAACTTTTGTGTAGGGTGTTTTCAGAAGCGTACTTAAATAATTATAATTACCAAAAACCGTTGGAGGGTAGGCACAATTTAAGGAGCTTTTAAAATCTAAACCTGACCGTAAAAATTATGCAGAAATCCCAGTTAAGGACAGGGCTACGTGATGAGGGACTTACCTCTTAATTTTAAAAATTTAGGTCTAATCTAACGACAGGTAATTTAGAATATCTTTCAATGCAGTACAGGTAGCCAAAAACCAACCTAGTGGTTGAAATTGTCAATATTGAAGTATATATGTTATATAAATATGTAACAGAAACATTTTAACTAAATGAAACAAAATATAATGTTTATTCACGATGTTTTAAAACTGTTATCAAACTCCACAAAATCAAGTTTTCAATACATTTTTATAAAACTTTTCCAAACATTTGCTTCAAACATTTAAGTTAGATTTTACAAAAAGATTTTTACTAAATGGTATAAGAAAAGTCTTTGAAATGCTATTGAGACCTTACAAAATAATGTTGTTTTCTTTTTCTTTTTTAAATATTTTTCAAACACGTTTAAAAATGTTTCTTCGAAAGCATTAAACCTTTCCTTAATATTTGCTTAAAACATATGAGTTAAATGTTATAAACACATTTTGAAAAAAATGTTACAAGAAAATTTTTTAATAATACTGAAACATTTCAAAAAATGTTTTTCAAATATTTTTTTTCAAACACGTTTTAGAAATGTTTCCTCAAAAACGTTATAATGAAATGTGACTGAAACATTGCAATATAATGCTTATTCAAAATGTTATTAAAACTCCACAAAATCAAGTTTTCAAAACATTTTTGTGAAACATTTTATTAATGTTTGCTTTAAACATGTTAGCTAAATGTTACAAAAACATTTTGACAAAATGTTTCAAAAGAAATTTTTGAAATGTTACTGAAACCCTACAAAATAACGTTTTAAAAATATTTTTGAAACAAGTTCTAGAAACATTTCAGAAGAATGTCACTTAAACATTGCAATATAATGTTTATTCAAAATGTTTTTAACATGTTATTAAACCTCCACAAAATCACCTTACAAAACATTTTTGAGAAACATTTCCTAAATGTTTGCTTAATCATGTAAGCTAAATATTACAAAAACATTTTGACAAAATGTTTCAAATGAAGTTTTGAAATGTTATTGAAACCTTACAAAATAACGTTTTTAAAATAATTTTAAAACAAGTTCCTGAAACATTTCAGAAGAATGTCAATTTAACATTGCAATAAAATAATTATTCAAAATGTTTTTAAAATGCTATTAAAACTCCACAAAATCACGTTTCCAAAACATTTCCGTGAAACTTTTCCTAAATGTTTGCTTAAAACATATAAGTCAAATGTTTCAAAAACATTTTGACAAAATGTTACAAGAAAAGTTTTTAAAATGTTATTGAAACCTTACAAAATAATGTTTTTAAAATATTTTTGAAATAAGTTCTATAAACATTTCAGAAGAATGTCACTTAAACATTGCAATAAAATGTTTATTCAAAATGTTTTTAAAATGTTATTAAAACTCCACAAAATCACGTTTTCAAAACATTTTCGTGAAACATTTCCTAAATATTTGCTTAAAACATATTAGTCAAATGTTTCAAAAACATTTTGACAAAATGTTACTAGAAAAGTTTTTGAAATGTTATTGAAACCTTACAAATAATGTTTTTAAAATATTTTCTAACACAAGTTCTATAAACATTTTAGAAGAATGTCACTTAAACATTGCAATAAAATGTTTATTCAAAATGTTTTTAAAATGTTATTAAAACTCCACAAAATCATTTTTCAAAACATTTTCGTGAAATATTTCCTAAATGTTTGCTTTAAACATATAAGTCAAATGTTTCAAAAACATTTTGACAAAATGTTACTAGAAAAGTTTTTAAAATGTTATTTAAACCTTTCAAGTAACGTTTTTCAAATGTTTTTGAAACACGTTTTAGAAATGTTTTCTCGACAATATTTAAAAAGAATGTCATTTAAACATTACAGTGTAATATTTATTCCAAATGTTTTTAAAATGTTATTAAAACTCCACAAAATCACGTTTTCAAAACATTTCAAGAATATTTTCCAAACCATTTTAGAATATTTTTAAAACATTTTAAAACATTTCTGTGTTAGCTGGG